>OX438762.1:19712167-19739652 GCA_949316455.1 Acleris holmiana
CAGTACTACACGCCATTTTAGACTCGACTGCACCTTACCTAGCTACTATGTTTAATAAGTGTGTCGATATTGGAGTATTTCCTGATTTGATGAAACACAGTAAGGTCATACCTTTGTTTAAGTCAGGGACATCATCAGACCCCACAAATTTTAGACCTATTTCGATACTACCAGCACTAAGTAAAGTCTTTGAAAAATTAATTCTAAATCAATTATTATCACACTTTAATCAAAACAAGCTACTTCACGGCAGTCAATTCGGATTTACCAAGGGACGATCAACAACTGACGCCGGTTCCATTTTGGTGAAACATATCTTTGATGCCTGGGAAAAATCAATGGATGTAATTGGAGTTTTTTGTGATTTGTCCAAGGCATTTGATTGTGTTGATCATGTAACGTTAGTGCGGAAGTTAAGCTACTATGGTATCAAAAACAGTGCACTTGATCTTATTACATCTTACCTTGCTCACAGAACTCAGCGGGTAGACATTAACAGGACACAATCTTCAGGGTCATCTGTTGCTATGGGAGTGCCTCAAGGCTCTATTTTGGGTCCGTTCTTATTTTTAATCTATATCAACGACCTCCCATATGTATTGCACGATAAACATGAAATAGTTTTGTTTGCTGACGATACTTCACTTATGTTCAAAACGGATAGGAAACAGGATAATTTTAATGACATCAATGACGCGTTGTCTACAATTGCTGACTGGTTTACAGCCAACAACTTACTTTTAAATGCCAAAAAAACGAAGTGCGTAAAATTTTCCTTATCGAACGTGAAGAGAGTGAATGCGGCTAGTATTAGACTGAAGGATGAGACACTGGAATTCGAAGATAGAACAGTATTTCTTGGTATCACTCTAGACTCAAAACTGCAGTGGAGTGCGCATATATCCACACTTGCAGGTAAGCTAAGTTCGGCGGCTTATGCGGTAAAGCGAATCCGACAACTTACTAACGTCGAGACGGCGAGACTAGTATACTATAGTTATTTCCATAGTGTTATGAGTTACGGAATTTTGCTGTGGGGAAGAGCGGCAGATATCAAGACCATTTTTGTGTTACAGAAGCGGGCTGTACGAGCCATTTATCAATTGGGGTCTCGTATTTCACTCAGGGATAAATTTAAAGAAATTAATATTCTTACAGTCGCGTCTCAGTATATCTTTGAGAATATCATGTATGTACGTAAACACATACATGAGTTTAGGCATAACCGCGACGTTCACAATTTAAATACTAGAAATAGGGATAAGCTTGCTCTTCCAGGGCACCGTCTCCGTAAGGTAGGCACTTCGTTTGCGGGTAACTGTATACGTTTTTACAACAAGATACCATCTGATATCGTCAATATGCCGTTCAATGAATTTAAATCTCACATCAAGCGCTGCTTGTTGGGTAGGGCATATTATACTGTAAACGACTTCATTGGTGACCGAGATGTATTTAAGTAGTATCTATCATGTAAGCTATTATTAAAGTAAGATCATTTCGTAAGCTAAGCATATTTATAATATTTGTATTTTAAACACGCCCTTAAGCAAGCTGTGTATTCAAACACTACTTTTTATGTTTACTATCATGTATTTGTCCTTTATCTTTATTAGTTCTTGTACGTACGTGACGCTTTTATGAGAACACACTGTGATGTTTCTCGCCGGACAGCTGTTTCACGCAAAATTACTTCTATGTTGTCCGGCAGCTTGAGCAAGTCATGCTCGCTTAAAGGTCTTTGCTTACGGCGGCGTCGTTGATCGGGTCGCCACTTTCCCGAACACATGGTTGAGAGAGGCGATGGCTGAGATACGCGTCATACTCGTGAACGGGTGCTGTTTGTGGGGTCCGGTCTGTTCACGTTTGCAAGGACTGGTTCTTCAGTTTATTATTCTAGATATGGCTTTTGACGTAGAGACCTCGTCGTGTTGTTCTCCTAGACTTATTATTTTTAGTTTAATGTTATTAGCCTTACATTTGTATTGATTTTATTTGTTCAAGCTTTAATCATTATTATTTATTACTTTATTAAGTACTTGTAATGTAACTTACTTTTAAGTATTTCTGTACTTTTGTTTGAAAAAATGACCTTCTGCTGGAGTTTCTTGGCGCTTCTTCTCCGCAATGATGGTCTTATCTGAAGCGCTAGTAAATTCACTTCATATTACCGACGTGTAAAAGAGCCCCATGGGGGCCTATTTACTGAATAAACATTTTGATTTTGATTTTGATTTTGATAAAGAGAATATATCTAAATCTATGAAATTTATATTGTAATCACGACAGGCTCGCCTAAAGAAAGTATTTCTTGCAAAATTTGAGCGGCAAAAACTTATATGGAAAGTTAAGGGGTGACGTACGGGGATGCAGCGGGGTATTTTAAGGGATACATTTCCAAGAAGAACGGGAGAATTAATATAATTATTTATTAGCTTAAAAAGAAATACTTGGTCTAAATATACACGGCGTTTTGCTAGAGGGGCTAAACCATGGCGTTTATTGCTATTAATGTTACAGATTAAACCTTGACGGAAATTTAGCGACTTTAATAATCTATTTTGTACTTTTTCAATGCGCTTTTTATGAATAGCGTAAAGTGGGGACCACACGATGCAACCAAATTCGAGAATGCTGCGCACATAAGAGGAATATAGAACCTTTAATGTGTGTAAGCTCTTAAATGGTTTGGATAGCCTAAGTATTATACCTAATTGCCTATAAGCTTTTGCGGTGATGTGGTCTATATGTGGGTTAAAACTGAGCTTATAGTCGAGAATAATACCTAAGTCTCGGACCTGGGACACTCTATTTATAACCTTGCCTAAAAGGCTATAATTAAAATGAAGTGGCACTCGCTTGCGTGAAAATGTTATGCAATTGCATTTATCACGGTTAAGTACCAACTGATTGGAAATACAATATGAAGTAAAGCTCTCAAGATCTTTTTGCAATTCAAGACAATCATTGTAAGTTTTAATAATTTTAAATATTTTTGTGTCATCAGCATAAACAAGATGTCTTGAATTAGAGAAGTATGAGCCCATGTCGTTCACAAATAAAATAAAAAGAAGCGGTCCCAAGTGTGAGCCCTGAGGCACTCCGGAACTGACAGGTAAAAATCCAGATGTGTAACCTCTAAGCGACACTGCCTGGCTACGATTTTGAATGTATGATTCAAGCCACCTGTAAAGGTCACCGTGTATACCGATTTCGTGTAATTTATTTAGTAGTAGAAAATGATTGATTTTATCAAAAGCTTTGGAAAAATCGGTATACACGGCGTCAACCTGATGACCTTTGTCAAGAGCATTCAAAATAAAGTCTGTGAAAGTGACAAGGTTCAAGGTTCAAGGTTTTTGCCAAGTGTGGGGAAAAAGTCGAGACTTTTAATATGTGTTCACTCCCTAAGCATCCTAACAAACTTCTGAGTTGCTAAGGTTTCTGCTCACGCACTCTATACCCCCTTTTACCCATTTTTTGACTAGACTACCTATATGCCATCTATGGCGGGCCGATTAGTCCAAGTCTGATGTTGGAGACACTTTGTTTGGTGACTACGACTACGAATGCTAGTTTGTCCACATCTAGTGAAGGTATGTCGGCCATTCTCAGAGTTGAGTGTTCTCTGCCTAATTACCATAGGCATTTTTTTTTCTCGTTATTTTGTGAAAATTACTTTTGAATATGAACAAGTGTAAGCTAATTAAACAATGTATCAAAATTGCATTAGAATAAATACAGTGGTTTTTGAGTTATTGAGATTCAAATATTGTATGGACATGGTAATTAGAAAGGGCAAATGTTTGAAGTAAGACTAATAAAACTAGGTACCTTTTCTTTTAATGAGCTTATATCGACGTTGAAATGAAATACTATTTATTTTATAATCAAACTATTTATTTCAAAAACATTTGAAGAGCACTTTTGCCTTCAAATATCAACATTTTTTTTATCAAAATAACAATTACAATCTTCTTCTTATTTTAATGTAGGCAGAAATAAAAGTCATACTACAAATCTAGAGACGAATAAGTAAGACAAAAATCTAAAAAAAATGCAAAGCAATCGAAATTCGCACACTTCTTGTACCTAACAATTAAAATGGAATGAAATGGAAACTGGCAACAACTTTTTGTCTCTTTTTCTCTTCTCATATCTTTCTTTTTCCTTTTCTTTCGCTCGCTGATACAAAAAAGGGTCATTTTTAA
Source organism: Acleris holmiana (assembly GCA_949316455.1). NCBI lineage: Eukaryota > Metazoa > Arthropoda > Insecta > Lepidoptera > Tortricidae > Acleris > Acleris holmiana. The sequence goes on from OX438762.1 coordinate 19,716,379, forward strand.
TACGTTCCCGCCGCTGACGTGCCAAAAGTCTTTTTTTATAATTCTCTCTCTTTCTCTAAAATTTCCTCCTTGGTCTTCTTTGGTTTTCCCATTCTGTAAAAAAGTGCATAAATATGATACCTACTTAATTAATTTGATAATGTAGTCGATTAGTCTTCAAACCTGGGGCCCTGCAAAGCTTGTAACTTGTATTACAAGCGGAAATCTCTTTCCAACAATATGAATTAAAACGAAACTTCCGCTTGTTAGACAAGTGGAAGTTTAGTTAGTTATAATAAGCTTTTGTGAAATGGGCCCCTAGTGTAAATTATGTTGAAACTAAAAATTTCATGACTCTGTTTATAAAACATTTGAATATTTCCATACTACGGTAATTAGAAAATAACCGGTAATTAGAACTACGGTACTTAGAAAACAAAACAATTTATTAAAAATATCAAAAAATATAAGCGATTGAAACTATTGGAAAATCGTAATATACAAAGGCTTCACATCTCTTTCGGTTCACTAAGTATTAGAATATTTCCATAAGAAATCGAATTTATAAGTAAAGGAACGGGAATTAGAAAATTTGAAAACCAAAGATACGGTAATTAGGTACTTACGTGCATCCTCGGCGTATACACCAACACTGAGACGTTCGCACTGTCCGATTGCCACGGCACAACTGACAGGTCGCGACTCGTGCACTAGTGATGTCCGAATATTTCGTTGTTTAGGGATGAGCACTTCGAAAGTGAATGGCGATGGCAATTATACATTCGGGCCGGACAGGGGCATAAATCATGATCAATTTTGATCAAATAGTCCTATTTTTATTTTTTTTATCTGATAACACAGGTAGTGTTTCGGTCTCTCAAGATTTTGAATGGCGTAGCTTGAACTTATTCCTGACTAAAATGAGGAGCAGATTTAAAGACAAAGGTAGCGTGCGGACAGGCTATGGTAATTGGTGAACGAGGGTTCAAAAAATAAAATAATTAGTAATAAATAAATAATAAAGTTAAAATGTTTATTCTACTTATAGATAAAAACATGAAGTATACATTAAAAAATATTGCACTAACGTCTGAACGTATTTAGGTATTATTAATGAGCCGGACACGCAAAATTTTGCATTTTTGAGAATGGCCGATGTATTGCGAAAGACTTTATTTTGTTGGTTAGCTTAGTAAACCAGGCTTTATTATAGAGTTTTTGGCCTTCATTCATTAGCGTCCGCCACTGATTATCCTCCGCGAGCCTCTCCCATTCTCCATGCATGACGCAGTCTTTAAAACGGAGCAGAAGTCACCCAACACCTCTTAGCACCCGTTACGGCGCCAAGCATGACCTGCCTAGAAAATAAATAAATAAATAAATAAGTAAAGTAAGGCGCAATATGCTACGCATGCAACACAAAGTGTGGAAGGCTATGAGTCGATTTTCTTGTTTTCCATACGAAGTCCAACTCTCGGCTACGTACAGGAATATGCTGAGGCTGCACGCCTGTTACACTAATACTTTTGTACTGATGGTTAGGTGATTGTTATCCCAATCTCTTGTACGAAGCTTCCCAAGCACGGTCACCGCTCTCCCGATTTATGTGTCGATCTCTGCATTAAGCGAGATTGCCCGTTACAGTTGAACTTAGGTAGTAAAATTTGTCGATTACTTCCAATGGAAAGCTATGCAGCAAAATAAACGATTCTTTCACACAACCTTGCGCAAGTATCACGGTTTTCTTTGCCGTTACTTAACATTGAAAGCAGGTCGCATACATGCGAAAACTTGTCCATGATGGTTTGAAGCGCACGGGGAGACGTTGAAACAAAAGCAGCATCGTCGGCTAAAAGAAGACTGTCTAGTTGAGATTTTTTTTTGTCGTTTCAATCTTGCAACGGAAATATAGCGTAAGAGTTCAATCAATGATATGTTTCATAGTATAATAAGCGTAAAAAAAAACTGGAACGGTCCTTTGACGGTTTTGAAAAAAATTGAGGATATTTTATTGATGCATTAGGATGGTACAATTGTTGGACAGGAATACAACGAAATGCATTGTTCCTCTGCGGCTGCGCAGTCGCCAGCGTATTTGTATTATAGTCGCCATGAAATATGTAGGAACAACATCGCCTATGTACTGGATCAATTCACGTATGTTTTGTATTTTTTAATGCAAAGTTACAAAAAGTGTCATAATATCAGAACTCGACCTTATTATTGAAGGCTTTAGAGCGTGGTGGTGACGGTGACCTTTCATATGGAGACATTTTGCGGAGGACGGTGTTGTGTTTTAAGAGGATCGAGGAGAATATAAGAATCACGGACTTATTAAAAGGATTCAGATACAAACTTTATCGTAACAAACGGAGATCGCTGCACGTGATTGGAGCACACCTTATTTTTACAACATAATAACATGAAGTAATTCAATAACCATCGAATTCAAGAAATAGTTTCCTGAATTTACTTCTCAACACAAGATTTTAGTCAAATATTTAATTCTATAATTAGTTATTACACTTATTATAGCTTTACAAATTGTTACAGCTTTAAAGGGTATATAATTATGTTTTTTTATTTTAACAATATTTTTTGACCCCGTTAAGTGCTATATCTAATTTATTAATATTACATCTATTTTCTTTATAAAACCACGAAATCGAAGGTTAAAACGATTTATTTACTCAACCTAGGACAGACAGACAGCGATGATGTAGATATTCGGTGGAAAGTATTTTAATATGAAGCTTTTCAGCGTGGTTCTACCTCGAGCACCGAGGGTTCTGCACCTACATTCGTATGAATGTCTTATTAGTATGTAACATACCAAACCTAATAAAGTCCAGCTGCTGCCGTGTCGTTATCCATAAGAAACGCAACGCAACTTAGGATAGGACATATTAGCTCATTTAAGTAAACTGGCACCGTGAATGCCATTTCTGTACTTTTTACGTCGATTTCCCAATCACCGGAACTCGTATAAACATACATATCTGGGACTTATTATTTATAATAAAAGTAGTTGATAAGGAAGGTAATAAGGTCCAAAAGTTGATACATCTCTTTGTATTCGATTGTACATGGTTGTTTTAGTAAAGTCTATCACAGCCAAACTGTTAGTATTGATAACCCAGCTACAATATAATATTTTAAGAATGCTTTATTTATCTCTAGCTGACTCAACAAGAAGCTATGGAATGAGTTGTGACGGAGCGCCATACGGAACCTATTTAGAACGAATATATAGATATAGAATCCAACTCGGACTTCTCAAGATTATTACACACAAATGAAACACGAAGAGGACTATTCAGACTTATTTCTTTAATGTAAAGTAGCTCATGAATGTTTGTGATAGGTTCCGCATGTCTATGGTTTGTGATAAATGCCCTGGTCTCGATATACTAAACCACAAAGTCCTCCGAGGTTTTCACTTCCAAGGTGTTCTTACCAATGGTTAAGAAAACGAGCTGTTTGTTATGTTTTTGTAAAACTACTAATGGCCTACTTAGTACATGAAATGTACAAATGCATAATGTAAAGTAAACTTAATAATACTTTTAAGTACATACATAACATACATAACGTCACGCCTTTATTCCCATAGTGGGGTAGGCAGAGCAACAGAATACCAACAACTCTAAACTTGTAGATAATTCTGTAACCACATTTTGCATAATCAGGCTAAGATGTTTACCAGTGTATTAGTGACAGGATGCAAGCCCATTACCTTACAGTACTACAAGCCTTTATTGCCTTAGTCGCCTATCACGACATCCACGGGAAGACACGGAGTGGCACTATTCTAACCCGGCAACCACACGGACTTTTAAGTGAAGCGGATATAACGACGCCACCGCCCGCTTTAGCATAAACTCTCCGATGTTTCTTGTGGCGGCTAAATAATTACTGTCCCTCGCATGACATTCAATAACATAAAGAAGGGGAGACACCCTGGGGCTCTACTTTACTCGGTATAGCTATGTGGGTTTTGACATGTTATCGTATTGCCAACGTTATGATTATGATAGGTCTTATTTACTAGACATTCTTAAAGGCCCAGTTATAAAACAATACGATAATATTCTGTCACGAGCATTTTGGTTTTACAGAGTACATTAGGGCCCCTGGACATTGAAAAATCAGTGCAACAAAGTAAAAAAACACTACTTTCAGTTTTCAGGTGTTTACTACACTTACAATTATTAAGACCGTTTTATGTAAATTATTTTGTATAAAATCGTAAGAAAGCGTGGTTTGTAACGCCCTTAGGCGCAGATCTAATAAATTATCAATAGCAACGTAACAACCTATTTGAGCAACCGAATGACCCCAAATGTCAGCTAACCTCCATGTTTTCAATGACGCATAGGTAGCGGGCACAAAAAGTAAAAAAATAAACAAGCATTATTTAATATACATCGTGCCTTGAAGTAAACTCCCGTAAGAAACTTATAAGCTAACTAACTAGAGTAAATTAAATTAAGAATATTAATTAAATATTATGACATTACTGTAAATATATTTACGACAGCAAGATTATATTTAATTAATTCATTACTTGTTTAAATAAAAGCATGTAAAGCTACAGTTTTACGTGGTAACTCATGAATAATATTTTTAGTAAAATTGACAGAATTGAGCATTTTAATCAGGGATTGTAAAACCGGTTTTATTCAATATCTGTATCTAAATTGACAAATTATTACCGCTAAAAAAGTAATACCTATATTCGTATTAGAGGTATTATTGTCATTCTGCTTTTGTTTTTATCGCTATGTATACACTATTTACAGTATTAAATACCTGTATTCTATTCATTGCACCAGATAAATAAGATGTCAATTAGACTGTAATTAATTGTAATTTCAGAGTTGTCTAAGGCGTGTCTGAGTTTATTGTAATGACAGCGAAAAAAATTACAGAAACAAATAAACGAGTATATTGACACTAACAGGTATTACTGGTTATGGTTTTTAGGGGTAAAGTATCAAAAAGAGGTATTGTTCTCAATTGGGTAAACCGATAATATACTTGAATACCGGTATTCATTATACCGCTAATCAGAGCTTTATCGATATAAATAGCGAAATGCAATTATAACCGGTTATACCTCATTTAAAACCGTTAGTCAGAATACCGGTAACGATCCCTGATTTTAATAACTGCAAAATATTCACATTCTGTGCAATTACTTTGTTGTTTTTGCTTTTAAGAGCTGTTTTCAGACGGTTAAGATATTTTACAATTTATTATTTTCCATACACATAGAGATAAAGAACCATTAGAATATCATTAACAAAAAAATAATCTCACATACAAACCTTGTCCTAACAAAAACGAACACAACTCATTTTTTTACATTCAAACCTTCAACCTTTTCTCAAGTTTTTGCGACACTAACGCGCGGTAATTGATATATGAAATATAAAAGACTTGACGTAAATATAAAGAGCTTGTTACACCTTCCTAAATTAGTACTAACAAGAGGGACGCCGCAATACGTTAGATACGAATGGAGATATATCCATCTCATTCCAACGTGTTCCTGCGTCCCTCTTGTAAGTGACATCCAGGAAGGTGTAATAAGCTCTTTAAGGGATAAAAAAGCCTTTTCCTTACCGGTTCCGATTAAAGTTTTAACTTTTCGATATGATAATTAGTTTAGGAGTTATTAAGATTTTAATGATACTAGTAAATAACGCTATATTGCGGTACACCGTTGCTCACTTGGCAAAAAAATGTGTCAATTTGTGATTCCATAACTTACTTAATATCTAATCCTCAATATCGTACCATTGTATTGCATTCCACTATAAATACAAAATATCAAGGCTTTCAAAATAAATCCATACTTTCTAAGCCACTAAAACATTTCTCGTTATTCATTAAACAACTTTGAAAAAAGTTGCTTTAGATTAAGGAAGCATGGTATCTCAAAAGTTGGCGCAGTTAATTTAGATTTCAAAACTGTATAACAAGTGGTGTACTACCGTTGCTGCGAAATATATTTCCCAACTAACTTATTGCAGTACCTACTTTGATTTGGAAAACCAATCTTAGCACATAAACGGTGACTTTAAGTTAGTATACAAGAACCATAAAATGGTTCCTGTATTCTCTTACTCAGCAATCGATGTCAATTACATTTCAATAAGAAGTTCATGAAACAAACATAATTTCAAAAATCTTTTTTATATAGGATTTAATTTTAAACCTGGTTTTAAACCTACGAAATAAATTGAGCAATAACACAAATGTAACAAATGTAAGGTGAGGTGACCATACAATAGTGTCCGTAATGTTTTATTACATGATTATTCATTAAATAATTCAGGAATTAATTAATTACTTTAACACACGCATAGTAATATTAAATACCTGTAGACGCGACCGCTTATAACAAAATACGAGTAGCTTGGATTCGAAAACGGCACTGTCAAAGCCACAATTTCCCTACCTATTCGAAAATTACCCATGTATCAGATCTGTACATAAATTTACAAATACCTATGCTTCTCCGATGCTTGAGTAAACTAACGTTAAAACTATAAACAGTTCAGTACAAAATGTCATTCCAATATGGATTAGCGAAACGTCTGCTCTAGTCAGCAGGTGCTGGACAAGTTACTATTTACAAAGAGTGATCGAGCGCGTCAATGGCTCTTGGCTGTGGCGGCGCCGCCGCTGACGATCTTCAGCAGCCGCACCACGGGCGCCTCGAACGCGAGCGAGATCACGAACGAGGTCACGAATGCCATCACCGCGTACCCCGAGTACGAAATGATCTGAAACAATATAACATCGTGGTTAACGATATACAAAAATAAGAGTTTTCGCTCCACATGCCGCTTGCGCTTAGGCAGTTCGCCCAGAGGCCCTAGCCAAGATGCGTTCGCTAACTAGCGATTCTATTCGTTTCGTTTATAAACCAATCGCGTCACTTGTACATCACGTGACTTTTCGTATGACGCGTTCTACCAGTGACGTGATTAAACCAATCACGCAAACAAAAAGAATAGAAACGCTAGTTAGCGAACGTATCTTGGCTAGGGCCACAGGAATAAATACACATCGTGCAGTCTGACACCGAACAAGCGCTTATTATTAAGCCTTCCCATGAAGAGAAGGCCTATTGAATGCCGCTCGGATATTGTCAAACCGAATGAATACGAACGAACGCATCTCCGTAATCTCTATTCTCAATCCGGTTTTGTGCTCCCTACCGGAATAAAACTTGAATACTTTGACAGCGTAGTTTTTACTCTAAAAATAGTCCTCGGTGAATATTCAATTTAACAAACAAAATTGTACTTAGGACAAACGGTGTGTCTGCTCAAGTGCTGCGGGAGGAGGTGGGACGAATGATTTAACACCTCGCGGTGACGAGCTCTTGCTTGACTACTTGGCAATGGAAATCACAAAATACTTAGAGTGCCCAATTAAAAGACAGTTTTAATTTACCCGTATTTCGTATTCTTCATTATCTTGGTAAGAGGCGATTAACGCTTAACTCAATAAACAACGCTAAAATAAATTCACTCGTTGAATCGTCCGTACTACCAGTGCCTACTTAATACATCTGAGATGAGTCGACCGACACTCCAAGCCTGAAAAGAAATTCCTATTGCTTTAATGCCCAGGAAATACGGAGCTAGTTTTCAAGCTTCCCAGCTTGAAACTATCTAGTAAACTAGCAAGCTAGTGATTCTGGCCTCGTGTAGTACCTTAAGCTAGGATAGTTTAACAGGATGGGGCTAAGTTTTTAAAGTAGTACTTTAAAGTTACTCCCATCACTGATGTTACTATTCTGGCTGGTTCGTGTAGCCGATAAAGCTAGTGTCCGATCGGCTAGTGTTCAGTGACAACGCATTTGTTTTTCGTCCCATATTATTTTCTGAGACTATTTATTACATACTCTGACTAGTTTTGAAAAGCTACCCATGAATGATATGCATGAATGATACTCGATCATCGTTGCCCATACGACATATACTTTTTATATTACAAAATCTCGTGTTGATAATTTATGAAGCTCGAGGGAATAACAACAGACCTTTTTGGTGTTCAAAGTTTTTTCCGGCGATTGTTTGGGGCAGTTTCACGGGTCGCCGCTGCCTCCTCTGGGAACGAATAGCTGATGTCTTATTTGCATGTCTTCGTTTTCTAGCAATTTACGAGTTTGGTTATACTACCGTCGCACTAAAAGCGAAAGATTTATAACTCTAGTATAAAAAGGCGGGCCGCGTTTTGTGTACGAGTAACTACTCGTATCTCAAGGAGATCCTTGAGACTACGAGATCGTAGGATATGAAGATATTATATACCCACTAAGAAATAAAAGGAAAAAAAAGTAATCTGGTGAATATACTTATCGGTTGTGATTGAGGGTTGTTAGTGTTGTTACTTACCACCATTGAGTTCTGCAGATGGAAGGGCCCGTCGAGAAGAAAGCAGGTGTACATCATGATGGTGGGGTGCACCAGGTAGGCGCAGTAGGTGAGCCGGCTGAGCGGCAGCAGCCCGCGGTACGACAGCACCGCGTTGACTAGCCCTCCGTAGCCGCAACAGCAGGCCACCGTCACCCACGCCAGAGCCAAGCCCCAACCTGCCGACAATGTGTCGATAACTGTTCCTACCATCTACAATTGTGAAAACAGCTGTCAATCAAATGATTCCTCCAGGACACGAGCTTGACCGGTTCGATAGTTTTACTCTTGTTATCTAATCACTCTAACAATCCTATGCCAATAAATTGCTACTCGTTGATTTTCTTTGAGATTCTCAATCAAATATGATGACAATTCCTTACCTAAAGGCAATTAAAAAAATATGGAACTATGTATAAGTATTCAATTTAATTTGATTCCTCATATCTGTGAGGTATTAGATTAATTTGGATTGATAATCGCTCACCTGTATGCCCAACGCTGACGTAGAAGGCAGTGGGCCAGACCTCAAAGTAGCCGTCCACCATCCCGAAGATGAGGCTGCCAATGATGGCGATTGACACTGGCCATCCGACCGCCACCAGCCAGTACGGCATCTTCACTTGGCACTTCGTTTTGTGCAGGTACCAGCCGACTATCATACCTTCGAAATGACCCCAAACCGTTTTATTACCACCATTTGTTTATTGTTAGTTTTAAAGATACAAGATTATAAAGTACATATGCGTTGAGTTGAAAGAATTGACATATCGCAATTACTGTAATATCTTAAAAAAACCACCCGAAGACACATCAAAACCAGCAAGATCCCTGGAAGGTGTAGAATTGATTTCCACCCATTATTGTGACAGAACAAGTCTCACGATAATAATCAACAATAAAGTTTCTTTCCTAGTTACCTACTCTTCACTCGTTAATTTTCGAGCCCCAGACTAAATAAAACCCGCAGTCGCCATTAAATATGAGAACCTATGTAGAAGTAAAATGTAGTATGCTTATAGCTGATAGTTTTATATCATACATTAAAAAATGTTTCGTAAATCTTGTCTTCTATTTATTAGTAGTTGTTTTGAGTATTAAACACACGGGAGGAATTAATATAACGCAATCGCAATTATTAAATTAAAAATCTTTTACGTAGCCACTACTTACAAAGATTTTTAATCAACTTTCACGTATAACTTAAAATCATTTATGGCAATTACTTAGCTTCAAAAAGCTTTATTTTGTTCATTGATTTGAGTTCAAGTTCCCGTATTTGAACAATATACTTGTGAAATTTTCCTGCCCTGCAAATATTTTAGGAGTAAAAGAGTGGCAGTCGCGTTAAGTTATGGATGTAGTTGATCCGGCCGATTGAGTTTTATGGGGGCGGTCTCACTGACCAATGTAAAGGATATTTGAATTGTACTTACTTACATCCTAACTACGATATAAATGTTTACTTTTTGAAAAAGGTTCGGGAGATATGAGTGATATGACATTAAAATGGGACGATAGCTCGGCCACTTGGGAGGTCGTCGGGAAACTTTAAAGGAGTTTGTGTAAGAATTTCATCACGTTACCTATTAAATAGGGGCCGATTCTCGACCAGGGTTTGTCGTAGAGCCCGTCGAACATCTCGAACGGCTCCTGTATGCGCGCCTTGTAGTTGTTCGACACTGAAATGTACATCGTGGTAGCCCATGAGCTCACCATCACCACGCCCAGCGTGCCGACAGCGAATTTTGTATGCCTGAACAAACGATAAAACAGCACTTAATAACCATCTTAAGTATTAATATTTTAACCGTTATGATCAGCAGTGATTTACGTACTTTACGGAAACCAACAGCAGTATTATCCCGACAACATAAAACTGCGTATCATTCGCCATATACCAGGACCAGACCATACACATCTCCCGCTGCGGGTACAGGTTGTTGATGTAGAGCAGGTTCCTCCACCAGAACTGGTCGCACGTGACGTGATCGTACTGCGCCGGCTCGAACACTGAGTGTGCGTTCGTGTAGCGCAGCGTGATCTCGTTCAGGCCGACAACGAACGCATAAGCTGGCGTCAACCGCACCACGCGGTACAAAAACAAAACCACGAAGGATTTAATCAGCCTGAAACATTCACCCTTGGTATAAAAGTTTCCCTTCGGCTTTTCAAGCAAATCCTGGCAAAAAGAGCTTTGGCTCATAACGGACACCGATAGCGCCGAATTCGTGTAGCCATTCATATTTTTGGTAATATCTTGTTTGTCTTTCTGTAGTTTCGCCTTCGCTCTTTTGACCTCTTTTTTGTCTTCGGTTCTAAGGAATAGTACTGTTACGAGCAAGCCGCTGTAAACAAACGATACGGTTATTATGATTTTCATACCAAATTTATCCAATCGTAGTTAGGTACTAAGCTTATCCGAATATAACTGACCTGATGAAGAAAAAACTGTCAACGCAGTAAGAAGCGTTCCCAACGGACTGGTACATGAAATTGCGCTCTATGATCACCCTCATCGTCTTGTTCGTTGATATGTAAAATACTGTCAGGTATGTGTGTACCATTATTACCCAAACGACCGATAAAAATCTGAAATGTTAAAATTCGTTACTGACCTGAGACACCTATAGTCAAATTGCGAATCTCATGCTATGGTAACTTGAGAAATAAACATGAACACAGTCATGTTGATAGATGTCGGTCACCTGATTCCGTGCAGTGAAGTGAGCGCGCCGTCGACGGGCCGGTGCGTGCTGAGTATGGCTCGTCCGTTCGACAGCATGGAGAACGACAGCAGCACCTCCGCCCACGTGCCTGTGAGTAAGTGCAAAGTCAATCAGGCAAAAAAACATCAAAAAAAACAAAAGACGCTCTCTCATTTTCTCCCACATTATTATGGGTGAATTTCAACAAGCGTCAAATTATCCTAATTTTAGTGGTATTTTTTATTTTCTTAGTAGGTTTTACAACTAAACGTTTAAGTGAAGTCATTAGTCATTATAAAAACAGTGTTAAAATGGCCCTTTATTATACCAAGTGTTTTTTAAGATATAACGATTTTACTAATTATGTACCACCAAAATTGTTATTATCCACCAAAATTACTTTTCTTAGAAAAACTCACGATCAATAATAAAATATCGAGCTAATTAAAATATAATCGTTAGGGAATCTTCCTTGTTATTTTTGAAAATCCAAAACGTAAGTTTCTAATATAATAAATAATGATTATTTGTTGCATAAAATAATTTTGGTAGAGACCAGAAATTTTGATAATTTTGGTGTTTTGCAAAAGCCACCAAAATTATAAAATTTATCATTTTTTTAAATTAAGAACAAATGTTTTAGTTTAACAAAAACTTAACTCGTTACAGTTAAAAAGACACCATAAACATACTTGAAAAAACTATCACACAACAAAACTTTTTGCGAAATAATGACTTATCTAAGTTATCACGATTAATAAAGTGTATTCCATACTACCAAAATTAGATACTTATGTGCTTAGCGGGAAGACGCAGAAAGATGGTACAAATCTTTCACCGTCTATTGCTGGAGTGAAACTGAACGAACATCTGACGCTATATTTGTTTGTTTAATCACGTTTCGTTCGATCATAAAATCAATTTCAATATTCACCACCAAAATTAACTATTTCGCTTGGACAGTTGTATTTACACTGCTCCCAGTTTCCTTTTACTTGCAAATGCAATAATTGATACATTTTAAAATACCTCAACTAATAAGGAATACAGATAACTAAAATATAAGTCTAGTTGAGGCTTAATAAGTTTGTACCACGACATATCAGTATATGCGGGAAGTACAGGACACGACACCAAAATTGATTTTGGATTGAAAATATTTTTTTACGATAAATATAATAAGTTAATAATAATTTTAACTTTGGCTCAATATGGTACTTTGTGTAAGATTATTTATAAAATAAATAGTTATCCAATACATGTACTTTACACCCCAATTATCACGTCCAAAAAATGTGGTTGAGATAATTACCCTTATGTTAAAAATGTGCGAGCCCTTCAAACACGATGTGTAGTAGGCATCTAGATATCCTAGATATTCGTTTTGATTTGATCGAATGGATCGAGTGTTTAATGTGGCTGGTGGGGCTGCTCCACACTTTTTCTCTGGGATTTGATTAGTTTAAAGTAGAACATAGAATAGAGAACTAGAAGTAAATATAGCACAACTACGAATAAAATTAACTCACATGTAAAAGATTTTCTTCTGGATGGGTAAATATTTAAATAAAAATCAGCCATGTGCGAGTTGACCGGACCAAGTGAAGCGTGGCTTTAGTCAAGAGGGCCGCGCGCGAACAGACGCCGCAGCAAGCAAACATGTTTCAGAGTTTCGTTTGTTATTACCTAGGCTAAGTATTTTTCACTTGCGTATATACGTTTGCGCAACAAATAGTTAATATTGCAAAATTTATCCTTATTAATAGTAAAAAATGGACACTTACAAGAAGTTTACAAGTGTATTAGTGATAGGTTGCAAGCCCATTGCCTAACAGTGCTGCAAGCCCTTATTCCCTCAGTCGCCTCTTACGACATCCGTGGGAAGACATGCGAGTGGCACTATTCTAACCCGGCAACCACACGGGGTAAATAAAATAATTGGCCAATAACCACACTTGCAATAATCTCATACTTAAACTTACGCGAGCCAATTCACCCTGATACTCGAACGGGAGCAGGAACACTTGCATGTACAGTCGAGTTCAAGTACACTTTAGTACCTTGTCCATTTAACATCATGTTTAAAGTGCCTTATTAAATTGTCACAGCAATTAAAGTGACAAGGACTAAAGTGTACTTTTGAACTCAACTGTATCAAATATTAACTAGGCAAAGAAACATATCAGTACCTGAATCAAAAGTCAAAAAGCTTGAATTTCGTAAGAAATAACAATTACTTGACCAAGTTTTTGACCGCTTCCGTAAGATGGTAGCTTAAGTATGCATTGGCAGAATTGTGCATATTACTATATTTTGATTTTAGAAACAAATTGTTATTTTTAAAAGTCACCTAATGTCTTGCATCGGGAAACGCACGATAGTTTTCGTATATTCTGTATACATATTTTTTGATTTGTGCTGTAGTTTTCATTCCACGCACCTTTACTCGTAGCTATACCTAGTTGGGTGCGCCTAGACGCTAGTGCGCGGAGCGAGTTTACAGTAGTCGCAGCAGGTGAAGCAATCCTCGGCTGGTTATATAACATTACATGACGTTAATTTGCCGTTACTTATCGTAAGTCGTCGCAATCAGGCGGTCACGTGAACTAACCACAAACTTCCCGCCGAAGGTCTTTGTCTCGATTGTCTGTGGTTGTAAGATTCCCATCGTCGTGCTGCGTATTGTCATTGACCTGCAAATTGTTAAAAGAAATACACAATCAATGAAAGATAAAATAAATAAAATACTTTACTGTTTTCTACTCAGAGCGTCGCCGGCTAGTTTTGAAAAGTGATCAATTTCGGACGCCGTCGATACATTTTTATAATAATTGTTAATAAGACTATGCTTTATGGCCTATAATAACACGGTTAAGTACCTGATTTAAAGTAGACAATTGCATACATTCAAGTATACTTAAATAAAAAAAATAAGTGAACCCCTCTTCCACGTAGTTTTTAGAATGATTTTAGAATGAAATGCATTTGCACGTAGTTTTTATAATGATTTTAGAATGAAATGAATTTTAGAATGAAATGCATTTCTTTTCTATGTGGGAATATTTGGCTCGTGTTTTAACTGCAAATAGCAAGAAAAACTGGCCACATTGGTGCCGTTGAACTACGACGATTGACAGCAAATAACATAATTACCTACTCATATAGAGAAGAACGGAAACTCCATACTTCAAAAACGACACTTTCACGTATACCACTAGCGACACCGTGAGCTGTAATAGAACTAATAAATGGCGGGCTTATCAAATGGCACCCGAAATGTGAAATCAAAATTGTCTACTTTTATTTTTATATGAAGAAGCACGCTAAATTATTTATCTTTATGGCTCGGTAATCAAATTACTCTTATTTCGTTTTAATATCTAGCAGAAATTTATTTATAACCCTAGGTTTTTTTGAAGTTGAACTGACCTTACAGAATGAATACAGATAAAACAGCAAAGAGAATATTGGTAATGTATTGTAAACAGTGTTACCACACACTATTTAATCGTCACCCCTTTGTGTGTGATCTAATAGTATACAAAATAGGCATTTTGTTTTGTTTTAAAATCTTAAAATACTAAAGAGAATTATTATAACATAAAACGCAAATGTTTATATCGATCCGTATCGTAACCAAATGTATAGTTGAACTGTTTTTTAAATATTTTTCTTCGATTTCAGTACTTTGTTGAAGGCTGGTATAGAACTCACACATGCGCATTTTCATATGAATTCATTTGCATTTGCATTGACAGCTTACAATAAGTGGTACGACAGTCGTTGACAGAACAATATGTTATTGTTATTAATTGTTTTATATAATATTAGGTTAAGTTCTTTTATTGTTAGAAGCAATATTAAAAAAAAAAGCTGACTTTTGATTTTCTTGTGGCGCTTCCTCTTAGCAGTGGTCTCCTCTTGGGAAGGGCTGGTAGAATTTTGACGTGTAAAAGTGCCCGTGCATCCTACTTACTGAATAAACAACCTTTATCTTTTTTTATCAATGACAATCCTCTATACTACTATAAATAGCTCGACAATGGCAAAATACAGCTAAACAGGGCCTCTATTCAGGTGCGTTAAAACGATATCGTGTTTGACACGTTTGAGAATCGTTTATGTCACAGTCGCCATTATTGTAAATGACGTAAGAGTTATCAAAACGTTGACAATACGGAAACAGGTCAAAAACGATATCGTTATAACGCAGTTGAATAGAGGCCCAGGAGTGAAAGCCATTAATTAAACTTAGAATAAGAAGACGTGCCTGGCTTTCATAACTTTACTAGATTATTTTATGCTTGACGGAGGGCGTCGCAAACAGCCATCTATAGTTATTTGTGCAACAAGAGAGCAAAGTTGGTTTTTGCTGCGAGTGTTGATTTTGAATCCCGACAAAGCAAAGGATTCCAGATTTGAATCACGAGCGTAGAATCCTGAGTGCGGCGAGGGATTTAAAGACACGAGATGCAAATAACTTTGGTCTCGTGTTGCACGTACTATTTTTTTCCTCAGCATCGAGAAAGTATAACCTTAAGGTAAAAAAAACAATATGTTTTAAAAATTTAACGACAGCCGCCCACGCGCCGCATCATGACCACCTTTATATATTGAACAAAAATTAAAAAGTTACTTTGCCTCACGCTCGCAGCAAAAACGAATTTTGCTCACTGTCGTTAAACAGCAAAACCCCCTTTTTGAGGTTCTGAGGTGAATTTTTTTTTTTACATGTGACGATAAAATTCATCTATTTACGTTAACAACACCGCACAATCAAATGCCCTTGATTAACTTCTTGTGCCAATATTACAAAATATAAATTGACACCTTATTTATTCCATCCATTTCCATTCTATCCATCCATTTTAACATCATCTGAGCCGACCGACTTGGGCGACATGAGCTTTTTGTTTGCTTCGGCAATTTGCATCATTTTAATCAAGGACGACCTACAGTATTTTACTTGTATAACCAATATTTTATTCATTAAATCTGTACACAAAATAACAACTGAGGCGAGTAAAAATATAGCGAAGACATCTGAACATTCAGTTACATAGGTAACTAAGTGTCTAACCATAAGAGTATTCTAATTGGTGTGGCTGTGTGGCCCTACGTCTTAACGCTTACATACACATATCTCGATACGGCCATCTCACTGAAGGTCTGTTTATGAATAAGCGTTGGGTGCACGTACGGGTTTGTTGTTGTTGTCGCTGGCGGCCAGCTCCAGGTCGGGCGCGGCGGCGGCGCGGCGCCGGCGCTCAAGGTGGCCCTCGTAGAACGACGCCGCCACCATCAGCGTGAACACGATCAGCGACACGCTCCTGCAAAAAAACACATTTTACATACATACCTGAACAAATACAGACTGTAGGTAAGCCAAGGACATGCAAGTATTTCATTTTTATTAAAAATACTGATTCAACTTATAGATTTCCTAATGGTCTATATTTATGGTTCCGCACTCTATGGGTGCCAACGGGACATTACCGAGTCTCAACTGTACGTCCTTGCGTTCGTCCGCCGTCTACGTGTCTCATGACCCATTATTTGTAGATAGTTGAAATATTCAAAAGTATATTTATATCTCTATTATATTTTGTACAGTATGTATCTAACGTCAATATAATGACGTGTTGTAATGGTACGGAACACGGTACCCTCGATGCGCGAGTCTGACTTGCACTTAACCAGTGCAAAAAAACTCTAATTTAAATTTAAACTCAGAATTATTAATGATAATGAGTTTCAGCGGTGTCCTTCGTGTACACTGTGGTAATTTATATTATACCTAAACAATAGTAGAAAAAAGTGACATTTACGTACCTATTATCATTTGTATAAAGTAATTAATATAGTAATCTGGATATTTAAAGTAACAACATGGATATTATAGAAGTTACTCGTAATTAGCTACGAAAGTAGACATATCTAGACACGCGGGAGCGTGTCAAGCCAAGTTCAAGAAACAGAACTGGTGAGCCGCACCGTGTGTAATATTACACGAACCATTTGGAGCCACTTTTGACCCCCTCATAAATCAAAAACTATTTTACATAAACGTATCAAATTTGGCTCATATTTATTTATTTAGTTTATTTATTTATTTATATATTGAGACTTGCGAGATACATATGTGTTCTAAATTTTATAAGCTTATCTCAAACGGTTATTTAGATATTAATGTCCAAAATTCCTCATTTTTATCATTGACTGACCTATAGACCAAAACTCTAACCCAGTTCCAGATGACCTAGAGAGTTAAAATTTGGTATGCAGATGGGTAATTAGATGAATACAAAGGAATAAATAAAAAACTGGCAATTTTTAAATAATTAGATTCTATTATGAACGCTTAACAAAAATACCTAATATTACTTAGGGTAACTACGTTATTAACTGGGATTAATTATTATTTTTATATTTAGCGCACATCAATAGTGTAAAATCATTACCTACTCATAAATAAATATAAAATAATAGGCATTTAGATTTTCGGTATATACACGAAGCGCGGGCGGGGTGGGTGGGGCGCTGTGACAACCGAATCGAACCGTTGACGCGAACGTGGCCGAGCGAGCGGCAGCCGCGCTCATAAGCGCGAGCGCCGTCTTGCTGTCCGGTTGTCTCTCGATATCTGACCTATAAGGTTGCGATTTATGCTGCGAAATTGCTAAGTTTTCTTAAAGAAAACTTATAATTTGTAGTAATATTATTAACTTACCTACAAAAAGTAATGATATCCCACCAAAAACATAAATATAAAAAAGGCTTCGCCGCAAAAAGAATGGAGATCTGAGATTGAGTGCCAAGTTCTATGCAAAATCCAAATATGTAGTCTAAGGGCTGACTTGGCTGGTTTTCCCATACGAATTATGTTCTAAACCTGTTACCTTTCGGTTCTTACTTTATTATTCCGAAAATTTGGCTTGCTGGTAGAAACTACCCATCGAACATAAGGCTCAAGACCATGACTGTGTAAAAGTAGGTACTTAATAATAATTCGTATGGGAAAACCAGCCAAGTCAGCCCTTAGACTACATATTTGGATTTTGCATAGAACTTGGCACTCAATCTCAGATCTCCATTCTTTTTGCGGCGAAGCCCACAGCAGAGAATAATTTTTGTATTGAACTTGGCTCTTTTTTGGTGGGATTATTTTTAATTGGTAACATTAGCTAAGATACACGCATTTGATCCCCACATGTTTCACACTTTAAGACATATTTAATTTTATTCAAAGAATTCTTCTTTTTTATAATAAATTCGTGTCATTAAGTATCTACCTACAATTTATGAATTGTGTACTTTTTTATTTACGAGGGTTTGCAAAAGAAAATACTATTTGCCCTAATGGTCCGCGACGATAACAGGTAATTACGGGCAACTTAAGAGACCGTTCACGAAATTTTGCCGGTTTTGCTTCTTTTCGAGATTGTACACTTCAAATACTGCTTTTCTATAAGTAGTATTATAGTTATGATCGAATAAATGAGTTACGAATGAATGAACTACTTTTTTATTTTTGTCTATTAGTACCTATAGGTAATGCAAGATTTAGGTCGTTTTAAAACATTATATTTTTCTAATTTTGTAGAAGTAAATTAAATTTGTAGAAGTAAAGGATTTCAACAGTCAAATCACGTCTCTAAAATCAGGTAAATCAACTTAACTGCACAAATTGCCGAGAACATTGATGGTCGGAGTCAGCGGTATCATGGAAAATATTTTAATTAAATAGCTAATAACTATTTAAAATAACGAGGTTGCTCGTATAACGTATATTGTATCCTAATTTTCGCTCCAAACTTTAGTTTAAATTGGTTTTTCACTTCTCATGCTTGTCAAGTCCTTCTTTATGCTGGGTATACAGGTTGCAGAAAGATACATTTACCTTGGAAAACAAATTGGCTTTGACAGAAAACAGAACGAATTAGAAGTTGAACGAAGGGGTGCGTCCCACGAGATATAACTACATAATAACTATTTTCATGTTAATAACGTTTACGAGATATAATGAACGTTAGCTATAATAACAAAATCAATATTTTTATAAGGAATAACGGCCAAGTCATATAATATGTATTCATTTTATATATTTTTTTTTATATAACACTATTAATGACTAATTTCAGTTCGTATAACATACATGACATATACTAAAAGATAATATGTATTATGATCGCTATAAGTGTTACAAGATATAATATCGTATGATATAAATGTGAGCGAGCGAAGCGAGCGAGCAAGACCTATCTGGGCAGAACCGACTCGGATAGGTTAGGTTAGAAGGCTTAGCCTTCGAGGTTATTTTTTTTACATCACTTGAAAAAACTATGCGAAACAATTTGATTGTAAAATTAAAAAGGCCACGTAATATAATATTATACGTGCATTATATTTTTTGATGTTAGATTTTTTGATTATATATGTTTTATATGTTAGGTGTCATGTACATACATTATACACTTTAATTGTTATATCAATTGATATTATATATTAATTACGTTATACTTTATGGAAATAGTTATTTTGACATTATATCTTTCGTTCATTATCTCAAGTGTACGTTATATTAAACATATTTATACAAAGTGAGCGTATATATTGTGACTGTTATATGATAAGTTCTTATATCTCGTATTACTCACCCGAACGAAGAGCAGTTTTGAGTTTGGTCCTTAAGCAAAATATTTAAAAGCAACATGTCAATAAACATCAAAACAAAAGTTATGACATCACGCCTCCTACCATGCCTTACCTACGCATGTCAAACTTGGAAATTTACATCCAAAGTCAAAAACAAAATTATTACCTGCCAACGTGGATTGGAACGAAGCATGCTGAATATTAAAAAAATGCGAAAAATTCGTCACTCAAAAATCAGAAAAATCACCAAAGCCAAAGATGCTCTAAGCTACGCTAAAAAACTAAAATGGAAGTGGGCAGGGCACGTAGCAAGGCTGAAGGATGAGAGGTGGACTAGCAGGGTAACAAAGTGGAAGGGTCCACATGGCTAGCGGCCCAAAGGCAGACCTTATACGAGATGGATAGACGAAATATCAAAAATAGCTGGCACCGGCTGGCCACAAATAGCCCATGATAGAGGGAAATGGAATTCTTTAGTGGAGGCCTTCACCTTCGCCTGAGGAGGGGTTCTTGCAAAAACAAAAATATTGCAAATTAAATACTATCGATAATTATTATATTATTAATACTTTCTTTTTAAACTCTGTAACTAACTTGCAAGAAATAAAAGGCTTTATTATTATATAGGCTACATAAAATCGCATTTTATGCACTAGTGCATAAAGTGTTGTCGTCATCTAGACTAAGACAACTAAGCCCTACAGCCAAAAAGACGAGGTGACTGCACTAAATAAACATGTTATTTGAATACATTTACTTTCATTTATTTGCCGTCTTTGCTGCACCTAACAAAGAGAAATTTAAAACTATTAAAACAAGAATTATTTACAAAATCATTACAAAATCAACGTAAGACTAGGCAGTATTGCGTTCAACCTCAGTTAAAAGTCTCACGCAGAAAATGAAAAAGAAAAACAGTGGACTATAATTAGTTGTTTTCTTTGCAAAACAGGTGCCATTTTCAGGGTTCCGTAGTCAAACTAGGAACCCTTATTAGGTTTTAACTTATATCTCTAGAATGGTCATCGTAGAGAAAAAACATCAAAGAACAGATGAAACCTTTTACAATTTTCTACAAGGGTCTTATAAACATTTTTGAGCTACACGCTACGGAAAAAAGAATATTATTGAATACTAATTGATAATTAATTCCTTCATAACATGTTACATATTTAACTGAGAAAGAAATATGTGAAAAAATTGTAGATAATTAAATCGTCTTTAAGTATATAAGTATACCCATAATAATGTCAATTTATCACTAACTGGTCAACAGTTACGCCAGTTTTAACCTTTCAGTCAGTTTTGGCCTTTTCGTAAAAATCGCCATATGCTAAAATACTGGTTATGCGCGGTAAAAAAGCGGTGAAAGCTCTTAAACCCTAATTGCATAGGGAGCCATATAAGGCTCTATGCATGTTTTATATTTTTAAATAGGTCCTTTTGATGATTTAAACTATAATTAATCAAAGAAAAGCGATGCAATGTGGCAGGTTGCGCGGATACTTAAGTGATATCGCTTTTGTGTGTACAAAATGTTGATAGTAAATTTATCAGAGGTTTTTTTTACCACACTTTTCATGTACCAAAACCGCTGTTCGGGGCACTTTCGGGAGTGCGGAACCCTTTTTTTAAACGGAATTTATTAAAATATCTCCCCAGACCACATTGGATACATGTCTTATTTTGCATCATACGTAGTTCCATCTCGGGGTACCTTTTTAGAGATTTTTTTACCGCTTAGCGCTTAAACAGAATAAATATTTATAAGGCATTTTTTACGTAAAGGCTTAAAACTGGCGTAACTGTTGACCAGTTGGTGATAAATTGACACATGTGTATATATTCTTAAAGACGATTTAACTATCTCCTAATGTAATAATAATGTTAATAGGTGAAATGTTATCAAGGAATGTTTGCTGAAAAACGTGTTATATTCAAAAATATTTATGAAGTTTATGAAGTTTAATTTGTTTATGGATGTTTTTTCTTTACAATGCCTCATTCTCGTATAAGTAAAAAACCTAAAGGGGCACCTGTTTTGCTCCTCCCCCCTCCCCGGCTCACCTCCTAGAAGTGGGGACTTTTAGTATATTCACTCCCAAGCATCCTGAGCATATTGCTAAAGAAATTGCTACCTCCTGATTTTTACCCATTCGTTGATTGGACTTATATGTTTTTATTAAAATGATAATCAGAAGGCACACGATCCCTCAGAGCATCTTATGGTAAGTGGAGTCTGAGACCCATAGACGTTTGAATTCTCAAGACTATAATCCTAAGACCTCAAATGCATTGAAAACCCTGAGAACTAAGATGGAATGCCTCTATGCAGGTAATTTCACCGGTTGTCTTATCCCCAAACCAGAACACAACATCGCGAACACAGTTGCTTGGCGGGTGGTTAATGGATAAGATGGTGGTAGCAATCCGGACGCACCCTGCACAGGGTCCTACCACCACTAACCATAACTAACTGTAATTAACCATACTAATATCGGCTTCCTAGAGTTGACACTTGCCGATACCGCAGTGACCGTGTACGATCCGGTTGAAACTTGATGAAATGATGAGTCACTACTACACATTAGGCGGGACGAAACCTAGAGACTCTTGCCGGGGTATCATCAGAACGCATCGCTTTACGACGCACTACTTGTCAGAACAAATCTTTATTTGTTCACGACGGTGAATGTTGTGGCAAACAACTCCACCACACCCGGCGTTTGAGAACGGTTCCTCGTCGCATGGCACTTGCAGGTAACAACCCGTACGTCATCGGTCCCATCTACTGCGAGCTTCTACCCACCGAAACCAAACGCAAACCATCAGACGAAACGATAAGGCGAGAATTCTTTTGTTTGATAATGCATGACATAAAATATGGCTTTAAAAATGGTAAAAAGTGAAAAAAATATAGTAGGATGAAACCCATTGGAAAAGGAGGGGAATATAACAAAAATTAAAGGAAAAATAATTTACGCGCGATCTGAGGTCGCGAAGTGGAAGGTTTTAAGGGTAAAAACCGGGCAAGAGCCTGTCAGACCCTGCTCAGTGTTCCGAAGCCGTTAAGTACTTACTACAAACATGAAACACAAGTGATAACATTTTTTTATTTCAAGTCGTTTGGTGCCGTCTTATGATTTTAGTATGTATAATCCCTTTAATCGCCTGTATTTCAAGAACCAATGATGTCTACTTAGTCGTAATAATTTTCCTTTTAATTTCGTTATGTGCGCTTTCATTTAAGATTTCTTTCAGATTTTTTGTATTTGTAGTTTTGGCTGTAGGGGGGGGCAGGGGAAGCTTAATATTTCATAAATGGATCCCTCGATCGAAAAATTGTTTTCACAAACCCACAATATTTTTGAAAGACCTATCTAACGACACCCCACACTATGGGGTAGAGGAGAAAAAAATACATACCTACGTTACGTGTAAGTAGGGGAGGTAAAGTAAAAAAAAAAAAAAACATTTTTTTTTTTACATTTTTTTTT
>OX438762.1:20939852-21452813 GCA_949316455.1 Acleris holmiana
AAAGCCCCCCATGGTCAGAGACACTTGTATAAATTAATAAAAATGGTCAAGTGCGAGTCGGCCTTGCGCACCGAGGGTTCGTACAAACTTATAAGAATGTAAAATTTTATCAAGGGATAAACTTTGCCGTCTAAAAACTATTGCATTCATACATCGACATGGGTCGCGATAAGTTTACTAACTGCAAATAAGTTTGAAATCGCACCATTTTTTTTTGTCAGTCAGCCCATTTATTGTTTTTTTTTTTATTACTTGTGCTGTAAGACTTCTCGCCAAATTTCAGGATTCTAGGTTTATGGGAAGTACCCTACAATTTTGATTCGTTTTTTGCTGCTTAAGAGGCCGTACACGAAATTTTGCCGATTTCGCTGATTTTCGTGATTTTACAGACGTGATTTTACTGTTGAAATACTTTACTTCTACATATTTTAATACGCAACACAAAAGATAATTTCAATTTTTAACGAATGTATGAAATACTTTTTTGTTTTTATTATTTATTGTTTTAATTTTGATTAAACGACCTGAAACCGGCGACTGTTTCGTGAGTTTTGCTGTAAGAGGTTTAGAATATCGCATGTACACGAATCGTTTTGACGTCATAAAGGTATGAAAAAATAGCAATAATTGATTGCTGTAAAAGTTATCTAAAAAATGTATGAGTTACTTTTTAACACCTTTATATATTTTTTTTGTGTAAAAAAATTATGAACTTGGTAAAATTTTATAGAAAATGGACAAAAAATAGTTATACATTTCGGCTTCTTAAAACACTCGTTAATAAAATTAAAAGAACAGTAATAAACTTCAGTTCAAAATCAATCCATTACCTTAAAAACACATCCAAAAATTAAAAAATAAATAGCAATATATAATCGAAATCGTCTACAAGCAGCTGTTTTAACTGCTCCGTATAAATTTAATTAATTAAACAATATTTAGTGTTTATTTACGAAAATTTATTTATTGTTATATAGTAGACATACAGTGATAAATATAAATCAGAAAATGGCACCTACAAAGACCAATACCAAGAGAAGCACTATTGTTTGCGACGACAGGTTAGTGGACGTTATTTTAAATCTAGAGGAGAAAATTGTGGAAATTAAACAAAAACTAGATTGTACACATCATATAATTGAATACCAGCAACAAGAACTATTACGACAGAAGAAACTAAATGACGAGATAATACTTCTACTCACAAAATCAATCCAGTCAAAAGGTTTGACGTCAGAATTTCCACACAAAGTTACACTAAATAATGTTTCTCTTAACGACTCGGGCCCGGAAGGAATAACCTACGTCCACGACACACATATTGAAGAGTCCACTGGCCCACCTCTGAATATAGTCACTCCACCGCACCCTATAGTGGCATTACCAGCGGGCAAGCAACGACTTCGGTCCTGCTCGCGCCGTAAGCTGCAGTCCGGGGCTGTGGCAATGCAGCCATCGTCATCGCCAAACAACGCGCCAGCCAACCGGGAAGTGGCCTCCAAGCTGTCTGCTCCCACTGCGGCGGGCGCGGCCGGCACAGGGGGTGCAGGGGCCCGCGCAGCAGGCGCGCCGTAACGGATGCTGCGGGCAGTGCGGCAGCTGGTGCGCCGGGCCGCGCCCGCCGCACCAGCTGCCGCACTGCCCGCAGCATCCGTTACGCTGCCTGAGTCACGTCCACGAGTGAAGTCACCAGTACCAGCTAAATTGGTCCAACGGGCCCAGCCGCCAACGCCGGCACCGACGGTCCTGGCTTCACCGGAGCGCCAGAACGGGTTACGAGCGGCTGCACTACGGTCTGTCAGTCTGCACGTATTCAACTTGAGTGCAGAAACCACCGCGGATGACGTAGTTGGTCACATCCAGTCCCGTATAGGTATCCAAGTCGACAAGTGTGAACAGCTGAAGGTCACGAGGGGTGACTACTCATCCTTCAAGGTAGATGTAACGGCGAATCAAGTAGGTGAAATCCGAAATCGCAAACATTGGCCCGATGGAGTGTCCATCAGAATGTTTAATATCGTGGAGCCAAAAAACTTCAAAGTGAACAGCGGAAATTGCCCACCACGTTAGCGAAAACACACTTTAAGATAATTCACCAAAACGTTCGTTCGATCTGCGGCAAGACTGGACTATTAGACTTAGTTTTACACACTGAGAACCCTGACGTATTGGCATGTAGTGAAATATGGTGTAAAAACAACGAAATTGAAAGAGTTAGGTTATGTCGGTACCAACTAGCAAATAGATACTGCCGAATGAATATTGCACATGGCGGCGTGGCGCTCTACACACGGGCTGATGTTTTATATCGCCGGCGAAATGATCTACAAAGCCTAGCCGTTGAGTTTCACTTTGAGTTTACTGCCATTGAAATTTGTAATTTAAATTTTATTGTAATTGCATTATATCGAACTGGAAATGGTGACTTTGACATTTATATAAACAATTTAGAATTATTATTAGATAAACTGACAAATGAAAATAAAAAGTTCATTCTAGTTGGTGACCATAATTTTGACTTTATGTCCGATAACATTCTGAGGCGGCGGGTTGTCGAACTACTGCAAAGCTATATATGTAGAAACTGTGTTGAGTTTCCAACTCGTGTGTCCGCGCACAGTGCGACCTGCATTGACTGCGGGCTGGTGCCGTGCGGGTGGGGCGTCGCTGCCGAGCCGCTCGACACTCCGATAAGTGACCACAATGCACAGGTGTTTACTTTGCCTACCGCGGAAGTCCGTCAAAGAAAACCAAACTCTCATATCCAAAGACTGTTTACCGAGCAATCATTATTTGCATTTTATATTGACATTGAGAATTATAATTGGAGTTTTGTATTTGATGACGTAATTTCTATTGATGATAAATTTGACAAATTATTTAATGTATTACGGTATTATATTGATATCCATTTTCCAATCAAAAATATATTATTAAAGAAAAACAAACAAGTACCGTGGCTAACGAAATCTCTGTCTAAATTAATCTTGGACTACAATGATCTGACGGAAATAAAACGCCAATATCCGGAACTCGAAAATCTCGCAGAATGTATTACTTCTAAAGCCGATCGCATTAAGGCCGAATCATTGACTGCCCGCCGAGAATACTTTGAAAATCGCATAGTAAATAGTAAAAATCCGACTAAAGAAATGTGGCGCGTAGTGAACG
This sequence comes from Acleris holmiana, assembly GCA_949316455.1. NCBI lineage: Eukaryota > Metazoa > Arthropoda > Insecta > Lepidoptera > Tortricidae > Acleris > Acleris holmiana. Next base: position 20,943,024 of record OX438762.1, read on the forward strand.
AGGAAGCGTCTACAAAAACTTCTCTGCGTGTCATATCTCTTAAGGACGAAAGTGGTAGCGATGTTCCACCATGCAATGTACCAGAACGCTTAAATCAACACTTTCTCACAATAGCTGCAAAGTGCAAAATAAATGGTATAAATAAGTCAGACTCTGTACAATACTTAAACCAGCATTTACACACTACAGATATACCAGACCTTGACCTACCTACTGTTACAGTCACAGACCTCAACCGCACGTTGAAGTCTATGATGAAAACTCGGGGGACTCTAGATACATACGATATATCGCTGGACATACTCGAGTGCGTGTGGCCAGTCGTTGCGGGGTTACTAGTGGAACTCATTAACACCATGTTTGCTTGCGGTGTGTACCCCAACGTACTGAAAAGCACACGAGTGTGTCCAGTCTACAAGGGAAAGGGTGATAAAAGTTCTGTAGATAATTATAGGCCTATCACTATTGTACCCAATATATCGAAAATTGTAGAATCTATCTTATCGAACTGCTTAATGAATCATCTAGAGACAAATAACTTACTGACCGACAAACAATTTGCATATAAAAAAAATAGGTCCACCACAACAGCTGCATATAAAATATACGATTGCATAACAACAGCGTTAGACACAAAAAACAAAGCGGCAGGAGTATTCTGCGATTTATCGAAAGCGTTCGATGTGATTAGTCATGAACTATTGTTAGAAAAGATAGGACATTACGGAATCAAAAATAATGTTCATAGACTGCTCACATCGTTCCTTGACAATAGATTGCAGACGGTTGAGGTCAAAATTGAGGGTAAGAGCATTAAATCCAGGGCAGGAAGGCTAGCATTAGGAATTCCGCAAGGATCAGCCCTCGGAAATACCCTGTTTTTAATGTTTGTGAACGACCTCCCTACCTCTGTCACCAACGGCATGATGGTCCTATTTGCTGATGACACTACCGTTATTGTTGATGCTCCCACGTATTCTCAGCTTGAGCAAAACATATCACGGACTTGCACCCAGCTTCACGAGTGGTTCTCAGCGAACGGCCTCATCCTCAACGTCACAAAGTCCAATGTGACTCTGTTTACAGCTGGAAATGTCGCACCCCCCCTGATACAGAGTCCGATACCGTGCTCCAACTCGTGCAAGTTTCTCGGATTTACCATTGACGATAAATTAAATTGGAAAGAGCATGTTGACAACTTGTGTGGAAGGTTGAGCAGTGCTGTATTTGCCCTGCGTAAACTGAAGCCGGTTGTCTCCAGTGACGCATTGCTCCAAAATTATTATGCATATTTTTACTCCCATATGTCGTACGGTATTGTTTTTTATGGCAACTCGACAAACTCAGAAAGGGTGTTTAAACTACAAAAACGGGCCGTACGCATATTGGCAGGTGTAAATCCGAGGCACTCGTGTCGACAACTTTACAAAACTTTTAACGTTATGACATTTTACTCAATTTACGTATACGAGATTATAATGTTCACGCGACGAAACATCCACATGTTTAAAAAAGCGAATATGCCTGGCAGAATAACCCGCCAGACCGGGCGCCTGCTGCCGGTGCCGCGGCGACGACTTGCGCTGCTCGACAGGCACCCGCGCGTCACAGGCCCCGCGTTTTACGAACGACTACCCGCCAGCTTAAGAAACGAAGCCTCTGATGAGAAATTTGGTCACCAACTAAAAAAACTGCTTTTAGAAACGACACTGTATTCGGTCAAAGATTATTATGTAAAACTCAAGTAATGACATTATTAACTTGAATTAATTTAAATTTTCACTATTTTTGACATTTCATGCTTGTTCTAATTTTTATTGTAGGTATAGTTTTTATTTTTATTTGACATTCTCATTTCCTTAATTTTTAATTTTTATTTTTTATTTATTTTGACATATTGTTTAACATAATTTTATTGATTATTTTTGACATTACCTAGGATGTCCTAGAAATACTATATGTTTTTGAATTATTATTTTCGTTCCAATGATTATTATTACTTTATATTTCAGACATTTACAATATTTTTATTTGTAGATTTTTTATTTTTTATTGCATTTTATTTAACTGACGATCTTGTAGTGAAATCATTTTATTTTTAAGCACAAAATAATAATAATAATGTATTTTTCTATAAGAAATAAATCAATCTAATCTAATGTTTTAAAGTAACCTAAATCCCGAATTAAAATTCTCGACAAAGATAAAAAAGTAGCTCATTCATTCGTAACTCATTTATTCGATCATAACTGAAATGATATATCATGATGTGCATTAAAACTTATAGAAAAGCAGTATTTTAACTGTAAAATCACGAAAATAAGCAAAACTGGCAAAATTTCGTATACGGCCTCTTAAACGGCCGTATTATTTTTTACGTTAACTTAGAAGTTTGAATTTTTCGCAGCTTCAAGAGACTGTAGACTTGAGTATACGGTTTTAATTTCAACTCAATACTTCAACGCCTTCCTGAGATAAAGGTCTTGACAGACAGATGGACGGAAAACAAAGTGATTCATAAGGGTTTCTAAATGGGTTCACCCATTACGATGGAGTTACGATGTCACAGACAGATACACAGATGCGCAGACACACACATACACAAATACATAGATATACACATTAAACATATAACACCCCTCTTTCTATGTTGGGGGTTTATAAAATATATAGGTTGTAACGCAACTTTATATTTAATTCTCGTTTAAAGGGCCCTCAAGGATCACCGGGTATTCAAGGTCTACGAGGGGAACCCGGACCAGTTGGGGTACCTGGCGAGAAAGGCCCTCAAGGAGACTTAGGGCCGCCAGGAGTCCAGGGCGCAGACGGGCCCCGCGGCGCGACAGGGCCAGCCGGCCAAATTGGGCTTCAAGGAACGAAAGGACAAACGGGGCTCAAAGGCGACAGAGGGGACATTGGGCCAATGGGTGAGTTATAATTCGATCAAACCCTAAGTTTTCCTTTATTGTTCGTGTTACTTTTATTTTGGCTCACTTTTAGATGACATAACAACGTAAGATTTTTCCAGGTCCTGCTGGGCCAGCTGGCCCTACAGGTACCATTGGGCGACGTGGCCCTAAAGGCATTCAGGGTGAACCAGGGTCACGCGGGGTGGAAGGGCAACACGGCGAAGTTGGAAACCCTGGCGCACCGGGACCGCCCGGGCCACAAGGGCCTGAAGGAAAACTGGTAGAGCAGAAAAATACCGTATAAATTAAAATTCATTGTCAGAAACCTGTACGTTTTAATTTATTTTAGGGTAATAGAGGCCTAATGGGTCCAAAAGGTGATGATGGTCCAACAGGGCTCCAAGGAGAACCAGGACCTAAAGGTTTAACGGGCCCAGAGGGACCTAAAGGCGATACGGGTGCAGCAGGTTTCCCAGGTGAGCGTGGAGAACCCGGTCCACAGGGTATCAAGGGAGAAGCGGGCGCAGACGGCCCTGAAGGCAGTACCGGACCTGTAGGTCCCGCTGGACCTATCGGCCCTGTAGGAAAACCTGGAGAGATTGGATTACCTGGCACCCCGGTAACATATTTTTCAAACTTGTGATATGTTGATGAAGTAATTAAACTAAGACGTTTAATAACTGGTTGTTGGTATATCAGGGTACAGAAGGTCAAGCGGGAAGTCAGGGCAGCCCTGGGAGTCCGGGGGATAAAGGTGATCGTGGGCTTCAAGGACCGCAGGGAGAAACCGGTTCGACAGGACCGGCTGGCCCGCCTGGTGATGAGGGCCAGCGAGGAGTTCAAGGTTCACCAGGACCAAGCGTAAATATACAGTATAATATTATTCTACCATGCTATAAATATGAATGACTAACTGTTTCCCACGACTCCGTCCGCGTAGAAGTCGTTTATTGCTATTCCCTCAAGACCCGTCCAATTTTTCGGGATAAAAAGAACCCTATGTCCTTCCTCAGGACTTAAACTATCTGCATACCAAATTTCATCTAAATCGGTTCAGATCCAGAGATTACCCCCTACTTCCTCACAAACTTACAAACTCTACATCTTTCTAATATTAGTATATAATTAAATACCAATGTTAAAAAATAATTACCACCAATTTATTGACAAATTCAATACTTATAGGGCGAAGTCGGAGCCCCTGGAATGCTAGGGCCTGAGGGGCCAGCGGGGAAGCCCGGGCCCCCAGGGCTGCAAGGTCCGAGAGGAGTCAAAGGCAATAACGGACCGAAAGGACATATTGGAGACACTGGACCAATGGGTCTGAAAGGCGATCAGGGCGAAGTCGGTAAACAAGGGTTACCGGGACCGACAGGGCCTGGCGGCCCAAAGGGAGAAGTGGTAAAATGTTTTTAAATATATCCTAATTTAATGTCTTTAAAAACTACTATGATAATTATGTCGGTAAAAATATTAATATTTTCGCCGTGTAATGCAAATCGGGTTCAGTCGGTTTTACTCGTATATCGAGATAAGGAAATTCACACGTCTTCTTATAATCGAAGAACAAAATGACATGCAATATTAACGGTTGGCTAACCTGAGACCCAGATCTACCAACCTGACAACAGAGTGACATCACCCAAAGGCAACCAATTTCATGTCTGTATAGTTGCTATGGCTATATGTAAACAACAGCTACTATTGGTGATACAACGCCCAATCAGGGCCTCTATTCAACTGCGTTATAACGATATCATGTTTGACGTGTTTTAGAATCGTTTGTCGCAGTCACAATTATTGTAAATGACATAAGAGTTATGTAAACTTTGACAATACGGAAACACGTCAAATACGATCCTACCGTTTTTACCGTGTAGAATCTCGGCCCTGCTATTCTACTGAACACAGTCGTTATTGGTCGTTTAATAGGGTTGCTATGACCACGTTTAAACAACAGTCACTACAGTTTGGTCGTTCTAAGAAGGCCGATTTGAAGTTTGTTGGTTTTCATACCGCGATAACATTGTGCGGACGTCTACGAAATTTAATTCAAAATTTGAATTACTTACAATGTTACCTATACATTAAAAATACTGAATATTATTTTCAAGGAACAACCGTAACATTATGTTGTTATTATTTTTATTTATTTATTTATTAATCACCAAAATACAGTATCTAACTTATAAATAATGTCCCGCAAAACCGCTTGCACGGTTTGACTGCGGAATCAATAAGATGAGTCTCTACAGCTTAACTTTAAATATGCTCGAGAACATTCTATAAAGACTTAAATACTAACTGACTAAAACTAACTGACTTAAGTATTAACTATGGACAAAGGAACTTCTAACTTACGTTTAAATTTAACTTTGCTGGTTTCGGATCTTATATCTGCTGGCAAGCTATTAAGAATGTAAGGCAATCGTTTCATAAGGCATCTGTCACCATAGTAGTTAGTGACTCTCGGCACAACATACTTTCCAGCAGCTACAGATCGAGTGCCAAATGTGTTGTCTAAGAGCGACAGATTGCCTTGAGCGCTATGATTGGCTACCGCTAACAGATGCTTGTGCTTAAGTTTTACAGGAAGAATTTTACAAATATTAAATAACTAATAAATAATTTAATAATATTAAAATACACTCGGGAACATGAATTTACCATAGATTCATAATTTGGCAGGACGCCATTACAAAGTAATGTCCTGCTTTAAATACCGTAGTAATGTGACCGCGTCGAAACCAAAAACTATCCGATTATTGTTACGTGATATAGAATTGATATTCTCTTATCTTTTTTTATTGAACACATATACAATTAATCATATTATTACTCTGGTTAAAAGATCGGAATCCAGAGCGAGCAGTAAGAAAAAATATATCGCGTCTACGATTTTTCATGTCTGTTTTCACATCACTGTCATCGGTTGTCTCGTGTCGGTTGTATCGAAAGTTTTTGTATTCTATTGTTTTTATTTAACCCGGCTTGTAGTTTTGCACTGTTTCTGCTACTCCCGTTGACCTCTGCTTGTTTAATCTAGATTTTGATATTGCCATTCGTGATTGTGGTTTTCGTTCTGTTTGGGAACTATAGAACCGGAACTGTCAAATAATTATTGTATCAAATGAGTGTCATTTTCATATCCATTAATATGAAACTTTAGTCAACGTCAAGTGTTAAGTACTTTGACATTTGACACTAAATAATAAAGTTTTATATTAATGTATGTGAAAATGTCACTCACTTAATACAATAATTGTTTGACAGTTCGGGTGCCATCGTATTCCGATTAAGATACGAGTTTTCCCGACGGGAAATCATTTTGCACCACATCTGTGTATGGACAACGTATGTAGGTAACCGTACCGACTTTACGTTTTAACCGTATTTTTTGAGATCAGTTGTTGGATTCCCAAAAACCACAATACATAAGGGACGGTAGCATTCTCCCGCAGGTGCTCATAGTCATATTCATTTATTGCTTTATGTTGTATAATGAGGTCTTAAAAATACAGAAGGTAGCTTCAACATAAGCCCTGCAAGGGCACTGCAACAAGACACAATAATATACTTATATGTCTATTTAGAAAATCACATTTACATTATAATATAACATGTAGGAGTGGTGGTAGGACCCTGTACAGGGTCCGTCCGGATCGCTACCACCATCTTATTCATTAACCACCCGCCAAGCAACAGTGCTCGCATTGTTGTATTCCGGTGTGGGGATAAGCCAACCGATGAAATTACTAGCATAGAGGCATTCCACCTTAGTCCTCAGGGTTGGCAACGCATTTGAGGTCTTACGATTATAGTCTTGAGAATTCAAATGTCTATGGGTCTCAGATTCCACTTACCATCAGGTGGCCTAAGTGCTCGTATGCCTTCTCCTTAATATAAAAAAGATGAAATTTAATAATAAAAAGCTAATAGATTTATTCACTCTTGAAACGCAAAAAGTCTTCCAGATTATAAAACACGTTTTGAAATAAAAAAAACTCCTTAACTTACTATCAAAAATAGACTCTTGTCGTATTTTTGATTGTAAGAGATATTATATTGTACATTTTCACAGTCATGTGATGTGTCATAGAGCTAACAATAGCTCGACTTGACGTTAAAGTTTAACCATTTAGCCATAATAAATGTAAACGTGCAAATTATTTGAATTTCCCTCCTTAACCCTGACGACCAATCAGCCTTAAAACGCGATCTAATCATTTAAAAGATTTTCGAAATAATATGAACGTATAATACGCAACTTTATTATTAATCGATTTCATAACCCTAGTGATAAAAATCGATACGTTTTGAAAATCGGTATTTTTTGTCACCGATATTTTTTTCTCATTCCTAGACGCTAGGTTTTGGCAGCTGTCAAATCGGCCTTCTTAGAACGACCAAACTGTATTAGTCCAAACTGAACTCAGTTTTTATTGGTCGTTACCAAGGGATTGCTATGGTAACGTTTCAATAACCCGATTGCAATACACGGCTAAAATATGAGCAGTGGCAAGTGGCTGATCAATTAAGGGGGCACCGAGCTTTTTGCGCTCATTAACTTTAGGTATTTTATGCACTCTGTGTATGTGTGCATAGCACACCAGCAAGGAGCGAGCTGGAGCCATGCGCCGGCCGTGCGCCGCGCCTGACGAGCAGTGCGCCGATCCACTAGGCGCGGAGGTTGCTACCAATGTTTACAAAATAAAAAAAACATAATCGATTCCGAATACTATTAATAATATTCACTATAAGAAGTTAAAAACTTTTTTCAGCCTACATTTTTTTTTAATTTGTTGTTTACTGTCGGTAGGTAAGGTAGGATTGAATTACTTGAGGTACAGTCACATCACGAGATTTTTGAGCCACTCACTTTTTTTTTTTCTTTTTTTAAAAAAAGGGTCTTAGTTTGACCCGTATGTACGAATGTTTATCCATGATTATTTCCGCAAAAACTTCAATTTCTGATTCTGATCACTATACCTAAAGTATAAAATTAAATTGATGTTTTAAAAAACTAAAAACATAAAGCCGCTGTATCAATCACATATTTAGAAGTTCCTACTTAATGTATGTATGTATGTATGTATACAGTCTCAACGGCGTAGCCGACGGCGGCGGACGCATTCTTAGTACCTGTGATTATTTAACGGTGTATTTAGAGTGACCATATCGCTTGACCTTTGGCTTATGGTATTTAACAAGTGCCATCGATGTCACGCACAATTGGTCTCTTAGTCGAATTCCCTTAGCTTAGCCATTTGTCGGACGGTCCTTGTTGCACCTGCGAGCGTAAGACGTCTGGTGCTCCCCTAGCGGGTTCTGTGAGTGAAATAGCAATATAGTGCTACGGTTGCTTCTACGAGGTCTACGAGGTTTTTCGAAGCGCGTAGCCGATCTAGACGCGAAGCGGTCAAGTGATTTGAAGTGCATATCCAGTAGCAATGGAGTGTCAAAAGTGTAAGAAGACGCTCAGTAAAAAAGGATCTCATTTCGTGTGTCAAGGAGCCTGTCAGGGAACTTTTCATAGGGGCTGCGTAAAAGGTCTTTTGGCTGATATGCGGGCTGGGAGAAAGCGCTCCTGCTGCAATAACTGTGAGGAGGAGTCGGAGGACGAATCGGAGACGGAAGAATTACCTGACACTGATAAGGCAATCAGGGACATACTAAAAAAAGTGAGTGTTTTGCCCGCTGTGGAAAAACAGTTGAGCACTATAATGCAAAGCTTAAGCATGCTCTCAGATAAATACGACGCACTACTAGCGGAGCACGAGGAGTCTAAAGGGAGAATTAATAAGTTAGAAAAGTTGGCTGTACACATGCAGAATAAGTGCGTCCATTTGGAAAAATGCAACGCAGCATTAGAACAGAAACTTGACGTTTATGAGCAGACCAGTCGTAAACATATGATCGAGATAGCGGGTGTGGAGCAGTTGCCGCACGAGAATGTGCAGAATATTGTATCGAAGCTGGGCAATGAGATCAATTTAAGCTGCGCAGAAGTACAGTCAGTGAAGCGGGTCTACCCAATTAAGGAAGGAAGGAAACCGGCACCGATACTAGTGGTGTTCAAACCCAGTGGAGTCCAGAGCCGTGAGGAGTGGCTAGCTAGTCGACGAAGGGTGGCGGAGATTAAAAGTAGCGTTATAGCGGGCGGGGCTTCTACAAGCAAGATATACATAAACGAAAGTTTGACTAGTGCGGACCGTGAGTTACTGTGGAACACTAAGAAGGAGCTACGCGGCACCTACAAATATATATGGGTCAGTAATGGCAAGATATTGGTAAAAAAGGCGGAAGGTGGTAGCGCGGCGTGGGTGAAAACGCAAAGTGACCTTCAGGACCTACTTAAAAATCTTAAATTAAAGTGAACAATATAATTACTCACTACTCTTACTTTTATATAATTACTCGATAAATATTTTTGCTTACACTATTAGTTAAAATTCACATTATTAGATAACATAGAATTTATAGATAATAAAGATACTGTTAGTTATATAAGTGTTGATACATTAAAAGATTTCATGCTGGCTTATGGTGAACGAAGAGATCTACGTTTGTTTCATGTCAATATACGCTCTATTAAAAAGAACTTTAATGAGCTACTTATTATTTTGGATCCCTTCCTTCACCAATTAGATATTATAGTATTAACGGAGTCAAATATTGATTTCTCGCTTCTGTCGTTTTATAATATTAAGGGTTATGATTTGCACCACTACACTCGTGATGGGCGTAGAGGAGGAGGTGTGCTAGTGTATACGCGCGCTGAACTCGCGGCTGTGGCAGGCGTTGGGTGCTCTTTGGTAGCCTTCATGGATTCGGCGGAGTGTGTGCCCGTTACCATTAATTGTAATGGCGTCATTGTTTTCGTAATTTCAGTCTATAGGCCGCCTAGAAGCAACAAATTGGGTAATTTCTTTCTTGAGTTACGAAATTTGCTACACAATTTGCCCATTAATGCAAAGGTAATATTGTGTGGAGATTTTAATATCAACTTGTTAAACAGTCGAGACGGACATGTATCTACGTATGAAGGTATTCTGGCCGAATGTGGCTTTGTAAAATGCATTCATGATATAACAAGGAGTGAAATAATCAATTGTAAATTATCAGAGTCCTGTCTAGATCACATTTTTGTCAGAGGGCAGGCGAACCTCTATTCCGCGGTCATTAAGCATAAAATTTCAGACCATTACTGTATTTCCTTGGCAGTAGATTGGAAGCGCCCTCTGTCCTTACCTGGGACGAACACGAACGGCACTAGGCGGCCTGGTATAAGATCGTGTTCGTCAGCGCCTGGTAAGACGCGGCGAGTTCTAAATAACAGATTAGTTAGGGAAAAACTGCTAGAGACAGACTTTGAACAGCTATTATCCATAAAGTGCCCATTAGAACTGTATAAATCCTTTAGTGCAATATTTGTAAGAATTTATAATGAATGTTATAAAATTGTTGCCATAAGCAATAGTAATAGGAATAATAAGGATTGGATAACTGCGAATTTAAAACTAATGATAAAGGAAAGAGATAGACTATTTTTACTGTGGAGTAATGAACCAAAGAACATGGTCAAGCGGATAGCTTATACTAGATATAGAAATAAGTGCTACAAAGCTATTACTAAGAAAAGAATAGAACATGATAAACAGAGCATATTAGATTGTAATAATAATATAAGGAAAATTTGGATTAAAATAAATAGTATGTTGGGGAAAGATAGAAAATCGCTAGACTCTCAAATATTGAAAAGTATGGAAGGACGAGGAAATGACTTAGATATTAGTAATATGTTCGCGGAAACCTCCTCTAAAGAGGTTGAACTTGTTAAACATAACTGTAATGAAGAGTGGCTGTGTAGGGAAAGCTATGTAGATAAGCTAGACCTATGTATGAGATGGCAACCGGTGAAAGCTATGAACGTAAGACAAGTAATTAAAATGATGGATTCTAAGAAAGCACCCGGGAGCGACCTCATTCGTATGTCTGACTTAAAAACAGTGTCCGATAAAGTTAGTCCAGTCATTTCAAAGCTTATAAACATGTCAGTTGAAAAAGGTAAATTTCCTAAAGAATTAAAAAAAAGCTATTATTCGTCCTATTTATAAAAAAGGCAACCGTAAAGACTATAAAAACTACAGACCTATCGCAATACTGTCCAGTGTAGATAAAGTTATAGAAAAATGTATTGTCAATCAGTTAGGGGATTATTTCCACCGTTATAATGTAATAAATGAGCGTCAGCATGGCTTTCAGAAGCATAAGAGCACCGGTTCCTTATTAGTTAAGTTCGCTGATGAAATTAATTCACATCTAGATAATAGGAAGGTGGTTATTGCAGTGTTTTTCGATTTCACCAAAGCGTTTGATACCTTGGATACTGATACTCTGCTGAAAGCCATGAGTGAGTGCGGGGTGGGAGAGCCTTTGAACCAATGGTTCCGCGACTATCTCACTGCGCGTTCATATCAGGTGAAGGTAGGCTCGACACTGAGTGACGAGCAGAGGGTGGCGTACGGAGTGCCGCAGGGATCTTGCAGCGGACCGCTGTGCTACCTGATGCACGTGAACAGCCTCTGCGGCGTGCTGCGTCACTGCTCGGCGCACATGTTCGCTGACGACCTATGCGAGTTGCGAGCAAGTGACGCTAGCGCGCTGCCAGAGGCTTGTCGCTTTGTGCAGCAAGATATAGATGCAGTAGTCCAGTGGTCTCATGACAATGGTATCACCCTCAACGCTAGTAAAACCAAACTTTTATTAATTCACTCCCCTTATCTGAAAGTCCCTAATTCACTTCCCCCACTTAAAGCTCATGATTATATTTGTTTCCATAGCAATCGCTCTCTTTGTCATTGTGCACCAATTTCTCGTGTTGATTGTGTCACCTACCTCGGGCTTAAAGTTGATAAAAACTTCTCGTGGTCTAACCACGTGGATTTTATTTGTAACAAACTTAGAATATTGCTTGGAAAATTCTACCACCTAAGTTTCAAAGTTCCTTTAGGGACGCTAAAATGCCTGTATAAAACTCTGGTAGAAACAATAATTAGTTATGGTCTAGATGTGTACGGATTGACTTTTAAAACGAATTTAGATAAGATAGAAGATATACAATATAGATTTTTAAAACTTCTAGTCAACAAAAAAACACGAGAGAGATGTAGAAAAGATTATTATCAGTTATTTAATATTTGTAAAATTCTTCCTGTAAAACTTAAGCACAAGTATCTGTTAGCGGTAGCCAATCATAGCGCTCAAGGCAATCTGTCGCTCTTAGACAACACATTTGGCACTCGATCTGTAGCTGCTGGAAAGTATGTTGTGCCGAGAGTCACTAACTACTATGGTGACAGATGCCTTATGAAACGATTGCCTTACATTCTTAATAGCTTGCCAGCGGATATAAGATCCGAAACCAGCAAAGTTAAATTTAAACGTAAGTTATTTAAATTCCTTTGTCCATAGTTAATACTTAAGTCAGTTAGTTTTAGTTAGTTAGTATTTAACTCTTTATAGAATGTTCTCGATCATATTTATAGTTAAGCTGTAGAGACTCATCTTATTGATTCCGCAGTCAAACCGTGCAAGCGGTTTTGCGGGACATTTTTTCATAAGTTAGATACTGTATTTTTGTGATTAATAAATAAATAAAAAAAAAATAAAAAAAAATACAACGTGTTACAAAATAATCCGTAAAAAATAAATTACAAAAGTAGTGTAAACCCTTATTAAATAACGTCAGTTCAGTATCTTAGGTATACAGTATACTAGGGTTGACACTACTTTCGTAATTTATTTTTTACGGATTATTTTGTAACACGTTGTATAATGTAATGAATAATGTACGCAGGTATATTTAGAAAAAAATATTAGGACACAAGAAATAACAATAATCAATATCGGATTTTACTTCACGGCATTATTTTGTCTGTGTGAGTAAGCAATGTCATTTTCTATTTCTCCATCCACTGAAAGACAAGAAATTTGGTCCATTGGCATTCTGTAATAAAACAGAACGTTTTGATTTAACTATAATTTATTTAGTAACAGAATTGGTTTTTGGGTGAAATTTTGTAATCCTCGTTCTATAAAAATAATTCGTATTTGGGACTTACAATTCCATTGAGTGGTAAATTTTATAATCGATGTCAACCAATTCATTTACTCTGTAAATTGAAAAAATATAAAGATAATGTGGAAATTCATACTAAATTTATTAAAATGTTTTCCTATACACCTTTTACTATTTTTACGCATACCTACCTCACCGGTTCATTAGGTAACTCTTCGTTTTGTAGCGAAGTGCCAACAACTGGAACATTAACCCTATAAATAAAAAAATATGAATAATTTTGCAATTTTGCTCATTTGTTGAAATATAGTTGTTAGGTACTGAGTATACTTACGGAGTATTCTCTTTGTCTTCAGATTTCTGGAGATGTCTTGCTCTAGAAATATTGAAACCATCCCAAGAAGTAACATACCTAATATAGTAAAAAAAACCTCGGGTCGTTCTAAGAAGCCTGTTTTGCCTGTAAATGTGTTTTTTTAGCTAAACTTTTTTTATATCTTGGTGAATATTCACCATAGAAGTGTATTTTTTATATACCTACTAATTGAAAGAACTTCGCGTGTTGTTTAAAATTATTTGTGTAAATAAACCAATTTTGGCCCAAAACATCAAGACTACAACTAAACGATTACAAAGTCTTAGTAATACAAATCGATACATCTCGAAAATCAGTCTATATTTTATTTCATTTATTATACAGACAACGTAAAAGGTCCACATTTGTATTAGTAACTCTTATCCTAAATGTTAGTAGTTTATAAATAACAGAGATTTTGTCCTCTGTGTAAGTTTCCACATCAGAGGACAATAAAATTTATTGGCAATCATCCTTAAGATGCCATTCCCGCTGCCACGCACCCTATCTACTAATGAGGCAGTTTTCTTACGCCACACAGCGTCGAAACTGTCTGTGCGTGCCTCCACAAACATGGACGAGGCGCTGCAGTACCGCGGCAGCCGCAACAGCACCCTAAAGGCGTTATTGTACTGGACGCGCAGAGCATTGTAAGTCCTTTGAGTATACCTGACCCACAGACTCGACGAGTACAGAGATGTGCAGTAAGCCTTAAACAGCGTAATTTTGACTGCCTCCGTGCATCGCCTAAATCTGCGCGCCAGCATGTTCGCCCTCACTGACAATGCTCTGCGCTCCCTCTCCATATCAGCATCATCTTTCAAGTCCTCGGTCAATATATGCCCAGTAGTCTATTTTGCTACCGATTTATTTTCTCCTCCCTTAGCGTGGCATTTTGACAACTGTCAAATCAGGTTTCTTAGAACGACTCCACTATCAGTAGGTTTACGATTTTAACTTACTTCATTTCTTTACGCAAGCGTTTAGCATTGTGCTTTTGCCAACCCCTTCTCTTCCTTTTTTGGTTGTGTTTGTTTCCCATTTAAAATAAAGTGAATAATCTCAAAAATCGCTATAAACGCAACCAACCAACAAGCGACACAGCCTCCACGTCCGACGGCCGAAGCAGGACTAATGCGGACATGGGGGAAACGTGACGGCTCTGGCTAAAATGGACGAAACGCGTGCGAATTTAGGAATTTCCTTCATATTAGTAAAATAAAAACACATTTTAAAAATGTAAAGTGTAGACGTTATAGAAGACGTGTAGTTTTGTTGTAAATCCAAAACTGATGATCTTCCGTGAAGTAATTACGCCGTACTAAGTGTTTATTTTGTTATGTAGAGGTATCTTTGGATGTTTTTTCTATCGAGGGAAGTACAAGTAATCGTGTTTCTCAAGTATATAATTGATAGAGTGATTCCTTAAATATCTTACATATGAATTGCATAACTAAAGCTTCAGTAAAAAGAATGCAGCAGGCGATCAAACGAACGCATTTTTTTTCGTAAATACGTATCGTTGCCTCGGTGCACTCTTAAAGTCCGTGACTGTACGAATAGTGAGCAATAACAAACTTAATTTTATAGACCATTATAAGGTAGGGTGGCGGCATGGGAACCGTTATATTGCATAATGGCACCTTAAAGTTGGATTCACATGCAAACTCATATTAATCGCATGAAATTGTGAAAGAATCCTAACTACCTTCCTTTCTAACCCCTACAAAAAAGAAGGGTGTTATAAGTTCAACGTATGAGTATATGTGTATGTGTGTGTGGTGTTGTATGATGGACCCATTTGGCATTTTATGAAATAAGCAAAGATTACGCCATCTATGAACGAAGTGTCTAACTAGCCTACCCTATTATTTCTTTCGCAATGCGGAAGTATGAAACAAGGCGAATATCTAGAATTTAGTCCGCCTGTTCGTTACGTTGCCCGCCCTGCGTCATAAGGAGGAACGACCTAGTTTCAGGGAACAATTGTGAATAGCTTAGCTTTAGCTGCATTTTCCCACTGAACATATTTGCGGAGAGTTACTTTTGCTTATGAGTTAATACAGATTGCTTTTTAAATACTTGTAAATTTTTCATACACAAGATTGAAAACCGGGCAAGATCATGTCGGACCATGCTTAGTGTAGGGTTCCGAAGCCGTTAAGTACTTACTACAAACATAAAATCAACAAGTATAACTCAATTTCTATTAAAAGTCATTTGGTGCCGTCTTACATGATTTTAGTAGGTATAAACACTCTAATCGCCTGTATCTTAAGAACCAATGACGTCTACTTAGATGTAATATTTTTCCTTTTAAATTCGTTATATGCGTTTTCATTTAAGTTTTATTTCAGAATTTTAGTATTTGTAGTTTTGGCTGTTGGGGACACTTGACTCTAACAAAAATTTGCGCTTTAAAGCTTAATATTTCATAAACGGATCCCTTAATCGAAAACTTGTTTTCACAAACCCGAAAGACCTATCCAACGACACCCCACACTAAAGGGTAGACAAGAAAAAAAATACATCCCTACGTTACGGGAAGGGGTAATACACTAAAAAAATTTTTTCTTACTTTTTATTTTGCCTCTTTCTTGGCATAACTAATATGTATATTCATGCCAAATTACAGCTTTCTAGTACCAAGGGTCTCTGCGCTAGGCTGCGGACGGACGGACGGACATGGCGAAACTATAAGGGTTCATAGTTTGACTACGGAACAAAATACAAATACCTTTTTGCTGCGACATTAAAAAAAGACATGTAAAGACTGAAATTTTAGGAAATATCGAAATATTCAAAAAAACACCGTGGTGAATGAGTGTTAATTAGCCTAAAGTGTGTTTGCAAATGACCCTACGTACCCGCCGTATTCATGTGGCACACAACCTGCCTGACACCCTGTATAATAAAGACTAGGTACCCGTCAGCGGCTTCGCACCGCTAAACTTTTTGACTTTCCCGGTGATACATTTTTTTCAGTTCTACATACAATTAATTAAAATAATTATTAAAAACCTATAAAATGATCTTTCAGGGTCCCGTTGGACCTCCAGGGGCGAAAGGAGACCCAGGAGTTGCAGGTTCTCCTGGGCCAGAAGGGCCTCTCGGGCCGAAAGGTGCCCCTGGACTTGAGGGTAGGCCAGGGCTGCCAGGCCCACCCGGCACGCCCGGCCCGCCAGGCCCGCCAGCGCCAGCACCGCAGCTGCCGCCGGAACTCTTTATTACTTCTAGGCGTAGACGTAGCGCAGAGGACGAATCTACAACTGAAATTATTTTTGACGAAGGTAAGTGTTCGAATTTTCTATTTGTAAAACATTTACTTATATGATAGGTAAAGTCGAGGTCATAAATATGTGTACTTTAGTACCTTCTCATTTTATTAAATAGACAAGGTACTAAAGTGTACACATATTTATGAACTCGACTGTATCTATAATCGATTCAAAAAGTGTAAGCTACGTGTTCCTTGTCACAGAAACGCTACGCAAAGTTTCTTTGGACTTCAGAGCGTAAGATTTAATTCATTCGAAAAGATAAAAATATTCATTATCCCTGTACCAAGAAAGATTAAGATACAAATTTCGAACGGCCAGTACGGCTAGCACAAGTTGTATTTTGCCGCTAGTCGCTCAGTGCGTCTCTATCGTTAAGACTGGATAAAAAAGGAGATCCGAGAGTCAAATAAAACGCGGACAACTTGTGCTAGCGCTCCTGGAAGGGTACCGTCGAAAAAATGTATTCCAAAACCACAGTTTTGCAACGGTAAGTAATTTAAGTGGCGTCTCGCGGCTTTGTGGATTTGGAACACTATATCTAATCAAGATCATTGTAACATTTGTAACATAGTTCACCAATGAAAAATACTTGACAACATAGGTGTGATCTCAAAACTGTGAATATTTGAGACGTTACAGAGCTTAAATGCATTAATTCCAGATTTTTGTTCGCAGATGACATAGATTGGACCAAGGAAATAATAAACGGCGTAATAGCCGCTCGCACTGCCCTCGATGCAGCGCGACGGCCGCGAGGCACGCCGGAGAACCCCGCCTTATCGTGCCGCGATTTGAGAATCACGCATCCGAGCTCAAAAGACGGTAAGTGACTCATTCTTCAATCCATTTCACTTTGCTGGACCTTCGGTTGCTGATACTTGTTTTGCCATTTTGCAGAGAAAATAATTAAATTAATAAATGGTTTCCTTTGAAAGTATCTTGCCAAAAAAACGTAAATGTTTGGCCGTTTGCGAAATTATTAACTTTGAAAATACTTGCACGAAATCTGGGGAGGATACTTAGATCAAATTTAAAGATTAACGCGATTATTTTAGCGCACCCAAAAGAGAAAAACGGGACCCCATAACTAAGACTTCGTTGTCCGTCTGTTTGTCTGTAACCAGGCTGTATCTCATAAACCGGCTTCCCTAATGATTCGCCGACAATTATTTGGCAGATTATTGATTGGCAGAGCAGACAACGTTTCGCGGAGTAACGGTCCGCCGATGGATTTGTTCGTGGATGTATTGTTTCGCAGACTAACGTTTCGTAACTCAACCTTTAGCAGGCACCTCACTACACATTTTGAATGTTTGCTCGAACAACTGTTCGCTTTTAAACGGTTCAACTACAACTACTGTATTATTCATCATCATATTAACTGTTTGCGACCTTTTCGTTTTGCACTGGGCTCGGTTTAACCTTCTAACCTAACCTATCCGAGTCGGATCTGCCCTGATTAGTCTTCCATAAAAATGCAACAGTTGTACAGTTACTTAACTGAAAAATGCCGAAACAAAAATCGACTGAACCTTAAATCTACTAAACAATAATTATGCCATGTCACAACTCTGCTTATCATGTTTCGACGAACAGTTGTTCGGTAAAATGAAACAATTACGAAACAAACAATCGACTAAACGTAACTCTGCGTATCGCTTTACTGTCTACCGACTATTCGGCGAAACAAATAATAGGCGTAACGAAATTATACCAAACGTTACTCGGCCAAAAGAAAGGTCTGCCAATAGTTGTCTGCGAAACAAAAATCTGCGTAATTAAACTCGGCGAAACGACAGGTCACCCATAAACCGTGATGGGTAGACAGTTGTATTTTTCATAGATGAAGTGATGCGTCACAACAGAACAGATACATTTCTGTTTCCGCTAAAACAACAAATACTTAAAACATAATGAAATAAATATTTAAGTGGGGCTCCCATACAACAATCGTGTTATTTTTGACGATTTTTGCTAGATATTTAATAACGGCAACAGGTAGAGGCTTGAAATATTCACGGAATATTTCGTTGTATACCTACCTATTCACTAGAAAAACAAACATGTTCTTTCGGCGGTTTTTTTAAATGTTATAATTAGTATACCCTTCTTGTCCGACTTACACTTGGCCGGTTTTATTAACACCTTTAATACAATAATGTAATAAAAATATATCATTATCGGATTTCCTTGTTATTTCGACTTGATTATTTAGCAAAACTTGTGACCTTTAGTTTCCATAAAAAAATAAAAATAATCTAGTTTAAATTACTTTGAAACCACTATGTTCTTTTATATTACCAATTAGGTCTGCTTAACCTACCATACAAATGACGTACAGTTTTTCTTAACATACATAGGTACATGTAAAGTTTTTTAACCTCAAAAATCAAGACAAATAGCACAGTTACTTACCAGTTTTATTCCGTTCTATACGAAACAACACCGTTACACACGCGCCACTTTACTTAGGGCGGAGCAACTATCAGTGACGCCAATGGTAAAAATAATAATATAAATGCGTATGGCAGCTCCTCGAAATTCTACACGTTTGTGTAGATGGCAGTTGTTACCAAAGTTACCCCGGACATCAAAGCATTAAAGTATCACCGGTTTACGTAGTCTGCTACCAAAATCAAAAATTCATTCTACGAAACCTCGAAAACAAAGATATTACATTACCTTGTTCACCATTACCTTGCCTGTTTATATGCTCAATTTATCTCATAATAATCTAATTAGGTCACTATAAAAGACTAAGGGCCTGTTTCACAATCGACAAGTAAATTTATCTGTCACATAAAGATGTCTCTCTCCTTGTCTATTTTCAAGTGTCAGAAAGAGAAAGGGCTAAGTTTATCTGTCAAATAAGCTTTACTTGTCGATTGTGAAACAGGCGGTAAAAAACAATATTTCTTTAAAACACTAGCTCGTAACGTGGCATTTATTGCAACAAACAATAGGTAGGTAGGTACATGGTTGTAATGCAGCTATAAAATGTGAAGGAATATACAGATGAGTTTAACTTTTATCATGGAACTCCAGAAATTGTTATTAAAACTTTTAGGTCTCTTATGAATGAATGAATGACTTATTTATTCGCTGTAAGTGTGGGTTACAATGTTGTCTTAATATTTGCTATAGATTGCACACTTAGCTGTGTCCAGCATGCAAAAATTTATTAACTTAAAACTATACTTATTATTAGCAATTATATATAAAGATGTCATTTATAGAAATTACATTTAAACATGTCATTTATAGCACCAGTCATGTCATTTACATTAATTTATTACAACAATGACTGTGTCATATTCAAAAAATTGTCGAATTGTATAAAAACATTTGTCAGTTAACCATTTCAATAGCTTAAATCTAAATTTTTTTAATGGCATATCTTTAATGCACACAGGTAAGTGGTTATATATCTTTACAGACATCGCGTAACATTTTTTTCTATACAGTGCGCTTCTAAATTTAGGCATCTGTAATCTCGTAGGATCTCTCGGTCTTAGTTTTGAGGAAATCACATTTTTATCATATAGTTCAGGATTTGTTCTTACAAATATACCTATCTCCATAATATACATCGATGTCAGAATCAGTAAATTCAAATGCTTAAACAGAGGTCTGCATGGCTCTATAGACCTTACATCGCAGATTGCTCTAAGACACTTTTTTTGGCACATAAATGCACGACTCACGTCAGTGGAGTTTCCCCAGACGATTATTCCATACCTTAACACAGATGCTACATAGCCGTGGTAAGCTGTAAGCGCGGTTGTTTCACCAGCTATTCGTTTAAGTCTCCTAAGGGCGTATGTAAATTTTCCTAGTCGAGTGCAGATGTTATCGACATGGTATTTCCAATTACAGTGTTGGTCCACAATAAGTCCTAAAAACTTTGTATTACAGGTTTCTTCCAGGGATTGCCCTTTACATGTTATATTCATTTTTAACCTTTTACTTTTAATGTTGCTAAATTGTATGTATTTACTTTTTGATATATTAAGATGTAAATAATTGTCTTCTAGCCATTTATTAATAAGTTCTATAGTACAGTTTATATTATTCACATAGGTCACATTCTGTCTACTTTCATTTGAAATTAAAATTGAAATATCATCGGCAAATAATATTGTTTTATAATTACTTACATTCGGGAGGTCATTTATATATAATATAAATAATAAAGGGCCAGATCACTGCCTTGGGGTACACCTGTATTATTTATTATGTTATTTCATTTATATTTGTTTAATTCATGTTGGTCATTTATTTTATTAATTTCTACACATTGATTTCGATCGGAGAGGTAACTCTTTAACCAAGCTAAGACAGGACCTCTTTATTCAAAAAAAGACCAAGATCTCTAGGACCTCTATGTTACAGTACTTCCTACAGTCCATCTTAGAGTTAACTGCACCTTATCTAGCTGCTTTATTTAACAAGTGTATCGATATCTAGACTTATTTTATTAATATTCTAAATGAGTAAATATATAGTAAACCTGCGAATGTTCAATTTTAGGTTACTACTGGATAGATGCTCGTGGGGGAAGCCAGCCCGTCCGTGTCTTCTGTAAAGGCCAAACCACCTGCTTGTATCCCAACAAAAGTGAAACTGTGGACACCTACAGCGTAAAGGAGCCAGTACAGAAATTTTCACAAGTTGACAATGGATACCGGGTACGTACGCACTGAGATTCCAAATCATCAAATTGTGACTTACATGCATGTGACGCCCAGCAATTTAGAATCTGTTTTTTCGTACTAAGTAGTAAAAAAAAAAACACTTGATCACAAATCACGACTTTCCGAAATAATCACTCAATTTAAGTTACCACTGTAAGTAATAGACATTACACACATTTTGGTTACCGTCTTTCCTGTGGACACACCGAAAGTTAACGCTTTTAAGGCCTAATTTTCCAGCTAAGCCCATTCCCGCAAAAAACACCGTCAGGACTGCTTAGACGTATCATATAAAAACATAACTTATATGCACACAAGCTCTTAACTATTGACCACAGGAGAGACAACTTTTGTTTTTAAGAGTGTGTATGACCCTTAAACACAAACGCATTCATTTCTGCCAATAATTGCTTTAAATTATCCTTAATATTTTTTCTTTTGCCAAATTCGTAACTATTTCGAAACTCCTGATCACATTATAAAAAAGGTTTTTCCGATTAAATAACGAGGGCTGCCTTTTAAGTTCTGTCGTTAGCAAACTAAGAATACGAAGCCAAAATAATGTGTCAGTTTAAAGTTGGCAAGTCAGTTGTGAAAATAGAAATTTAGAAGAAGAATTTACGTGCGAATTTTTTTTTGTTCTCGTCGATTAAAATGTGTGTATTAAGATTTCATAGAGAATACTGTAACGTCACTCTTTTCATCGTTGAATTGTCTGTTACTTCCGAAACAACCGAAATAACTATTTCGATACGCCGCTCTAGACAACCGAAAAAAAATTGAAAATAGAACTTCGTATTTAAGTAATATGTGCCCTTGTTTAAGGAGACTCGATGCGGTACAAAATTGCCAATGTATGGCGTTTTGGAACGTAGCAGCATTGCGGCATCTGTCAAAAATCTACTTAAGCATGCTGCTGTATCCAGGGCATAAAAAAACTACGCTTTGTGATTGGCTAGTATTTTTAGGTTGGCACAGGATGTACTGCAACATT
Source organism: Acleris holmiana (assembly GCA_949316455.1). Classification (NCBI taxonomy): domain Eukaryota; kingdom Metazoa; phylum Arthropoda; class Insecta; order Lepidoptera; family Tortricidae; genus Acleris; species Acleris holmiana. Next base: position 20,965,338 of record OX438762.1, read on the forward strand.
ACGGACGCCAGTGGTGTGATAACTTTTCTTTTCAAAGCTAAGAAGTTTACGTTTTTTCTGTGGATATAAAAATCAGACCTTAAGCTTAAAAAGTTAAAATATAAAGTAAGAAAATGAGTAGTGACAGTGACGAAACATCTTTAACTCCTCAAGAAATAACTATTTCAATTATCTTGTGTAAAAGAAGTCGGATAGTAGAACTAGACAATGTAGTACTTACGATATTTAGTTTTATATGTATACATATAGGTAGTCTTATTAATGATTTAAATTATTAATTTTAATGAACTCGTACAAAAAGTATTGTTCACTATAGTGTCATAATCAAACGTTTTAATCTCTCGTACCTTACTTAGGCCACTCAGCAAGCTTCGTGGCCTAAACACGGTACTCGACTAAAAAGTTCTCTATTATAACGATTATGAAATATACTATTACATCTTCAAAAGGGTTTACGCGTCTTCAGTGCTTTGAAGAGCTGACTATGGTTTAAATAAATCATCCGGACTGTGGTATTTGGAATTTCAACGTGGTTGCTCTAGTCTTAGTGATAGGCATCGTGAAGGCCGACCAAAAACAACCGTAACCCACGAAAATATTGATGCTGTACGGCTACTGATCGTTGAAGATCGCTGTGCGACATACCGTGAGATAGAAGGTTCATCAAGCATTTCAGGGAGCAGTGTTGAAAATATGCTGCATAATCATTGAGGCGTACTTTTTTTACTCACGCTGGATACCCCATTTACTTGGTGTAGACCAAAAAACGGCTCGCGTTAGATGGAGACTCTAAACATGTTTATGACACTATGAGCGGTGATGAAGCTTGGATATACGCCTACGATCCGGATTCTAAGCAGCGATCGACTGTTTGGGTGTTCCAAGATGAGCCAAAACCGAACAAAAAAATGGTCGCCACGTTTGTAGCGAAAATTGGCCACGTTGCAACTATCGTGCTCGAAGATCGTAAAACAGTTATTGCTAACTGGTATACCACTGTTTGTTTACCAGAAGTTATCGGCGTCCTCCGAATAAATAACCCAAGACGTCTTGCACCACGATAATGCGAGCACGCACAGTGCCCGGCAGAAAATAGCGTTTTTAAAAGAGCAAAACGTCACAAAATGGAACACCGTACAGCCCCGACGCCCTGATGATTTCTTAATTTATCCAAAAATCAAGAAATTATTTCGTTGTCAACGGTTGAGGTAATTTCATACAAAACGGCCATTTTGGAGACGAATTCGGACTGGAATCAATTAGCGTTTCGAAAACTGGTTCGCTTGAATGAAAAAGTCTACATAATGAAGATGATTACTTTGAAAAACAATAAGTACTATTTAACACTTAAATTGTCTTTAGTTATTCCAAGCGACAGAACTTAAAAAGTACCCCTCGTATCTACAACATCTTCCCCAACAAAAAAAAACATCATGTGGATACGAGCCCCAATGCAAAAGAGTTCGTCAAGTCATAGATTGTTAAGTATATTAATCTTATATCAACTCGTTTTATTTCTAGAAAGGCATTAGCAGCAAACGATATATACAATATTATAGTCCATAAATACAACGTTGCTTTTACACTATTGCACAATAAATACATTATAAGAAAAAAAAACCTATACCGTAAAACTACACAACTATAGTCCTAGCCTGCAACAATGGTCCAATTTTCATCCTTACATTATCCGTAAAATATGATAGCTCACTGCTATTATTTCTGTGTATATAATTATTTGTTAGACCTAAAATAATTTGCTTTAAAGTCTAACCATATAGCTATCATATTTTAAGGGTAATGTAAGGACGAAAATTGGACCATTGTTGCAGGCTAGGACTATAGTTGTGTGGTTTTACGGTATATATTAATTCATATTACGGTTTCGCAAAACAGTTCGGCAGGTTCTTAATTGATGCAATATAGTTCGTACATGCCTAACGTTAAGCCTCTTTAATTTTATTACTCAAAAAAATAAACAAGATTTAAATAAATTAGGAACCCATAGTCATTTAACATGTCAAAGGGTATATATAAGTACATACCCCAAATATTTTTCATTATTATAAGTTATTAATTAGAGCAACATGGGCCGCGGAAAACCAGTCACAGAAGAAGTCAGAAAAATTATAATTTCCAGTAGTGAGAGTGGAAAATCTACCAACCAAATCGCCAGAGATGCCAAGATCTACTGTCCAGTCAATCATTGAGCATCGCAAGGAACACGGCACAATTTCGTGTTTGAAGAAGTCGGGTCGACCGCGTATGACGAGTGCCGCTGAAAACCGTGTTTTAAAGAAAATTATCAAACAAAACCGCCGTGCTCGTGCGGGGGAACTTACCGTAAAATGGCGTGATATGATCCAGAAAGACGTTTCAGTGGATACCTGCAAAAGGGTTCTCAAAAGAATGGGATATGGTTTTTACACGGCCAAGGAAAAACCTTTACTAACGGAGTTACAGAAAAAGAAGAGGCTGAAATTCGCTCGCGAGCACTCAAACTGGACTACTGAGCAATGGCGTCAAATAATATGGAGTGATGAATCAAAATTCGAAGTAACTGTCGGCGACGAACGGAAAAAAATCATTCGAAAGAAAGACGAAGCATTCATCAAAGACTGCATTAAGAGAAAAGTGAAGTTTCCTGGGTCTGTGATGATATGGGGTTGCATGTCGGCACAAGGGGTAGGCCGCCTACATTTTGTAGAAGGGACGGTTAATGCAGTGAAATACCAGGACATTTTGAAAACAAGTTTAATTCCATCTATTCCAAGCTTGAAATATGAAAATATCCACACTTTTCAACAAGACGGGGCTTCTTGCCATACTGCGAAAACCACGAAGACTTGGCTCGAGTCTAAAGGAATCCCCACTATGGAGTGGCCGTCGAATAGTCCAGATTTGTCACTCATTGAAACATTGTGATGGAAAATGAAAAAAAAATACGCAAGTTTCCATCGAGGTCAAAAAGGGATTTAAAACAGAAAATAGTCGCTGTCTGGGAGTCTATAACCCCAAAAGGGTGCAGACCCACCGTACCCCTAAAACCGTACCACTGTGTAACGAGGTTGTTACAAACCTCCTTTTTTACGTTCCTGGCCACTTTTTCTTTACCATCTAAATCTTTCCAAATTCAAAATTATTGATTTTTTTGTAATTTTCGATCCATTAGTTCAGTTCACTAATAATTTCGATAGGCACCAGACACGAGATCTCGTGTCTGGTGCCCTCCTGCTTATTTTTCTGTATTTTTAAAATTTTTGATCATATTATACATCTTCATTTCTTAAAAAGTGTCTAATTTATTATCTTCAATATCGAGACGGGACAGGATACTTCTACTATACCGCTAGAACTGACCCAAAATTTGTATCATAAATATGAGGTAGGTTTAGGTTATGTTAGTTCTTCAGCAGGCCCGGAGGGCCAAACTACCCAGAAATAGGAGCTCTGCGACAGCAGAGCTCCGTCGACAACGTTAAATTCGATTTTAATAGTAATAATTAGTCAAAGTACCACCAGTGGTACGGCCGAGGGGTACGGTGCGTCTGGAAGGCCCCAAAAGAGTGTGAAGAGTTGGTAGAGACGATGCCATTGAGAATCAAGGCTGTTCTTAATAGTAAAGGCGAGACAACTAAGTGGTAGGCGAACTATTTTGCATACTCAAGATCGATAGCCGAACTATTATGCGTTGTCGTTGATAGAAAAATTGTATTTTTTTTATTTAAATACAGAAATAATTTTAATTTGTATTATGTAGGAAATAAACTTGATTAATTTTACAATACTTTTTTTTATTTCTTGCTTCCATGCTATTAAAATTACTAACTAGATTTGACTTTGAAAAAAATTGGGGCTCGTAGGTAAAGTGTTATCAAGGAATGTTTGGTGATAAACTTGAGGTATTCAAAAATATTCATTTTCCCTGAGTGTTTAGCTCAAAATCGGTTATGAATTTGAAAAAGCATAAGTTTTTTGACGTTATGTTTAATTTACTTTCGCTCCTTCATTTCTAGTCGTATGAGCACAGCTTCATAATACCAAAATTACTTTCAGATACCGTACGACGGAGAAGGGTCTGGCACAATTCAACTCAGATTTCTAAGATTACTGTCCAGTGGAGCGAGACAGAACTTCACCTATACTTGCCTCAGAACTAAAACAGAACAAAGGTATTAAAACGGTATATATTTGTAGGTTTAAAGATATCCTACCTATCTAGAGCGTATCTAGATGTATCCCATCTGGTGAAGAGAAAAATAAAGACCGTAAGCAGCAGCAGGACTTTATTTGGATTCCAATATTTGATACAAATAAGACGTAGTTGTGGAACCCTTAACCCCAACCTCAAAAACCATAATTTGACTTCGCCACATTATATTTTAGGGCCGTGGGATTCGGTACAAGATTCATACACGCTTATAGCCTAGCAAAAAGTATTGAAATTAAAAAGTGGCAACACTGTATTGTCATCCCTTTCAAATCAATTTAAGAAAAAGAGACGACGCTAAAGTGTTGCCACTTTTTAATTTCATGACTTTTTTGCCAGACTATAGGAATTTTTGTACACCGCATACCAACGCGCCCAGCAGAACCTTTTTGTTAGCTTATAATATAAGTAGCATAGCTTATACATTGTTGATACAAACACCATCAATATGAGCCGAGACGCATCTTACAAATCAAAAAGCGCGGGTGTACTCAACCGAACCCCACAATCCAACCTGTAGAGATCCATCAGTGTGTCTGCCCATCTAACGCTATTGAACTGACTTTCACACCAGTACCGGAAGATCTGTATAACTTCAGGAGAAAATTGTATGGTTTCAAGTTTCTTCCATGGAACTTTATAGCAAACCAGGTCAAAAACCTTCGAAACATCAAAAAAAACAGGCAAAATCCGGTGGTTTCCTATTAACGTTGTATTTGAGTGTGCTTAAGACAAAGTAAAGCACTTTTCGTGGATAACCCCGGCCCAAAGCCAAACTGAGGGGCTATTGTCTAACGCACTCGCAATCGCAACCAGCTTCAAAATGGAGCAATTGTTTTCATATTGTATGCAGAGGAGCGTTCGATTTTCAAAATGAAAACGATCGTGATTGCGAGTGCGTTAGACAATAAGCCCTCTGGTTATAACTTAACTGCACGTACTTGTTGTGGGTACGAATTAGAGCAGCCTCGGGTTGAGGCATGCACGGCTCACCTATTTTGCTCATATTCGTACGTGCTAACGTGCTCTGCGCGAGCAGCGTGCGAGCGGCGCGCGGCGTGCGGCGAGCGAGACGAGAGTCCGTCCTTTGGCCGTGCTCAAAGGCGCCTCAGTGTGCGTGCCTCGCGTAATTTGGACGTGTATCCGAGCGTGCCGCGGGCAGAACGACAAGTGCTATCTTGTCTGTGGGCGAGGCGCGTACAAATTTGATAAAGTTGCTGAGCCGTTTTGTTAATAATTCGATGAATGAAGAATGTCAGTAGGTACGCCAAATCGCTTGAAACTTTGTAACAGTAAAGTTTATAAATAAACAAACGTACTAGTTTTTGTTTCATTCAAATAGACCCAGTAGTTGGTAAATGGGTTTTTTTCATGTTTCTTGTATGGGGACCCCTCTTGGGATTTCATTTATTGTTCATAATAACACGTATTCTGTGAAAATGTCTACTGATTATTTAGTTAAAAAGATATAGCGCTGTAAACTTACTCAATCATTATAAGGAGGCGCACCGCTGTGAAGCGATGACGTCATCATCCGTGAGCGCTAGCCATCGGGCTTTGAGCGCTGCATACGAAGTTTAAAATTCAATATCTCGGAAACTATTTAACATATCGAAATGATTTTTTTACACGTCATTTAGGTTTTTAATAAAGAATACGGTAATCCAAAAATCAAAACTGGCTTACATTCTTTATTATGATAAAGGCAGCCGCGGCTGTCATCGTGTCCGACCCCATTTTGAACGACGCACAATGTGGGCTCGCGGCGGGCACGCTGCCTCACCCGCGCATGATTATGTGCAACAAATGGGGCGAGCATGCCTCAGGCTGAGCCGCTCAGATTCGTAGCCAGCTGATGTAATTTTCATTGTTTTTTATAGAAAAAATGAGAATTATTCTATTACTTACTGTTATTATTACATTAAAGAGGGAGTAAAAACTTATGATGTGTGGTATTAGTTGATTAATTATTAAAAATAAATTCATAATTAAAAATAAATGGGAGGAAATGATACAAGTGCATAATTAGAAGAATTCGTAAAGAAAAAATTGATGAATTGAGAGAGAATCTCCTTCTAAAAACTACAAGACAGATTGAGAATTCACAATGAGTCGCCGCCCACCGCCGCACCGCACCGCCGCCCCAGCACCGCCACCTTTTATTTTGTTGGGTGAATGGGATTTAATTCATGGACGCTTTAATTTTACAGGCAATTGAGATCATTTTTAAAGAAAATATGGACATTGACGGCAAGCGTTTTCATATGGTATTTTTACTCCTAGGAGTAAAATGAGGCAGTTTCCGTCATCGTTTTTCAAAAAAAAAGCTACCCTTTCCGAGCATGTTTGAGAAAACATTATTTTTTATAACTACCCCGCCGTCATAATACTACCACATAAAAAATATCTTTAGATAGGTACCTACTAATATTACAATAGCTTCAGAGTTACATTTTTTATAAGTATCGAATCACAGTGGGTAGATAAATAGATAGGTACATAAAAATCTTTCTTCGTCTCACACAATACACGGTTTCTAGGGTAGGTGAGTATAGGGTACATATATGTAAAAGTATAGATTACGTATAAACACGTAGGTTATATAATTGAAGTAAATTCGCTATGACAGGTCCGCCGATCTCGCTCGCCGCTGGCGCCCCACTCTCTCCCCGCCCGCACCCACCGCATGCGCAGCGTTGCCTATATATTTTGGCAAGTCGGGATTTCGAAACTATTTGAGTAAAAAAAGCGGGATTCTTTCGTCGAAATCGTGATATGGTTAAAATAATGTATACCTATAATCAGATGTTTTATATTACCTTTTATTTGAGTTATAAATTACGTTTACGTAACAATATACCTATAGCAAAAATAACACTTGTCTATGCCACCCGGGCGTGCTTCTTCAACACTTTTAAAGATATTGTTTTGCTTCGGTAAATGTTACTCATAACCAGAGCTCCGCAGGGATGAGCTGTTTTCAGTTTGCATAACATGGACATACCTTATTTTTCAATGGTAGACGTGGTATAATTTAATAACTATTGATTTTTTTTATTTAGGCTGCCGCTCTGCTACTATACAATCAAAACAAATCAATTTCACAGCAAGCTTTTTTAGAAAACGTATTGAAATAATATGTATTTCCATATGATACTATAAAAGTTAATCAAGTGATCATATCAAACCTAATATTAAACTCAAGAAAAAATGCGTTAAAAATTGAAGATATAGAAAAACTTCTAGTTATTTATAACAAATCAAAGAAAATTTAATATAGTTTAAAAAAACTTAGTAACTACTCGTTTTGTAAGATTTTTTTCATTGTAATGAATGACGACGACCGACAGACGAAGTCGACCAAAATTTAATGAAAAGTACCGTATTCTTAGGCGGGCTCGCACCAGAATTTCCTGAATTCCTCTTAAACGTTGTCCGATTTGTACGATTTTTGGATATTACGAAAAATTTGGTATGTACGGTGTCCTTTCCAAGAAAATATTTATAAGAGAGGAAAAAACAAAAGCGGAAACGTACAGACCTAGATTTTCATAATATGTACAACATTTTAAAAAATCGTGGATATCCGATTAGGGAGCTAAATTTGTATGGATTAATTTTGACAGCTACGCGAATTTTGCACAGCTTCACAATCCTCTCAACACTAAGTTAAAGTTTTGGTGCAAGCCCGCCTTGGGTATTTAATTACTAACGTTTTTAACGGCGGCAAAAAGAGATGAAATATTGACCCGCCCGATTACCATGCCTACGTGAAGGTATCCTTAGTCAAGAATCTGTCATCTCGACATCCTCGTTTTTAAATATTCACAAGTTAGATATTTATTTTAAAAAATACTTTTTCACCTCAGCACCTGAAACATAGTGGTTTTGCTGTTTAAGACTGAGCAAAACTTTGCTGCGAGTGTAATACAAAGTAACTTTTAAATTTTTGTTCACAATATAAAGGTGTTCGTGGTGCAATGCTACGCGGGCGGCTGGGGGATTGTCGTTTTATTTTTACCATGTTGTCTTTTTCACCTTAAGGTTATATTTTCTCGCTGCTGAGGTGAAAAAAAGTACGTGCAACACGAGACCAAAGTTATTTGCATCTCGTGTCTTTGAATCCCTCGCTGCACTCAGGATTCTAACCTACTCGCTACACTCGTGATTCAATTCTAGGATCCTTTGCTTGCTCGGGATTCAAAGTCAACACTCTCAGCAAAACCCAAATTTGCTCTTTTGTTGCATAAATAACTATTGTTATTGTATTTTGACTTTACTCTTTTTTTTCAGATCCGACATTCCTACAGACTTGTACCAAATAAATAATGTTAAATTAATTGGACAAAACTCTGTAGAATTTAAAGATCCACTGCTCATTAAAGACGACTGTAAGGTAAATCTTGATCTACACTGACATTTTATTTTTACCGCTTCACTAAACAGATCTCGATTAAATATTCCAATTCAATCTCAGTACTTTTGCTATATAAATACTTATAATACGAGTATGCACTATTGGACTGGATGTGTCGCGAGTTTAAGGCGTGGTACCTACATAAAGGTACTAATGTACTGGGCCTGTACACGGAGATTGTACACGGTAAAACATTATTGCTTACAAACATTATTGTTATAGTATTGTCAACATTTTGATAGCTCTAATAATATATAATAACACGACAAAGTTAATATGGTTTTACCCAGTAGTATAGAGGCCTTGGGAACATGATCAACTTAAGCTAAAGTGTGCAGTCTACAATATACAACGTGTTACAAAATAATCCGTAAAAAAGAAATTACGAAAGTAGTGTCAACCCTAGTATACTGTATACCTAAGATACTGAACTGACGTTATTTAATAAGGGTTGACACTATTTTTGTAATTTCTTTTTTCGGATTATTTTGTAACACGTTGTATAATAGTTGTTGATTGTTGTATAAAGTATTTAATTTCAAATTTGTAAGAACAGCAAAAAATATACAAAAGGCTAAAATAAGTAGCTGTTTGTCAAAGTATGCGTCAAATTCGTGTTTGTATCCCGTCTCCGTTGTGATTCCATCTTCAATTTGCAGATGGGCACCGGCGAGGTAGTGTTGGAAGTCAAGACATCCCGGACTGAAAGGTTACCGATCAGCGACTTCGTACCAGTTGTGTTTTCAGATGCGGAACACTTTTTCTCTTTCTCAGTGGGGCCAGTTTGTTTTACCTAAGTCAAGGATACCTTTGCTACTTATAACGTATTTAGGAAAATAGTCTTTGTAAATATTGTAAATAAAATGTTGTGACACCATTAAACTTGTTTTTTATGAAAGCCATTACGCAAAACATTGAAGGTTTTGGCACACCAAAAGCAGTTCACAAGCAGCACGGGCCATAGACTGTCGGCAGGCGGGATCGCGGGTCTGCTTACCGACTCGATTTCCCCGTTCAATGTTCTCCCAGAATCGTAACTTGCACATTGTATTTTCATAATATTTATTTTTAAAACTATCATAATATTTATCAGTTCAATTTAGAGATAGCTACGTATTTACACACCTATTTTGGAATTATGGAGGTATACCGACCCTGTCTCGTCGCAATCCTGATTGGTCGTATTCCTGATTCGTCCCTTTCTTGCCCGTGGTACTACTCCGTGGCACAACTGACCAATGATTTCTATTTCAAAATCAAATTTAATAGAGTCGACGGAGCTCTGCTATCGCAGAGCTCCTATTTCTGGGTAGTTTGGCCCTCCGGGCCTGCTGAAGAACTAACATAACCTAAACCTACCTCATATTTATGATACAGATTTTGGTCAGTTGTGCCACGGGGAATAAACTGATTCGTCGTATTCCCGTTTCGTCGGAATTATTTATATAAAATCATTACAAATAATGGACCATTATTTATCCGCCTTCCCGAAGAGCAGTTCTACAAATACATATATATAGGTACCGGGTGTCCGACGACTAAGAGACATGAAGGGAAAGTGATCTAAACATTGAAGAGCCAGTGTTTTACCTTAAGAAGACATTGAGGGATGGGATAACCGGTTAAATAATAGAATCCCTAAGAAACCTTCCCTTTTTCCATTTATCGAACTACTGCGAGTGGAAGCTCAACATCGTTCATTTCGCAATATAATCGATTTATGGGGGGTGTAGGTGTGCAGGATTCGGTGGCTTTCATGTAGTCCAATTAAATGTAGTCGATTATTTCGGTTTTAAGGCGTTTATTTAAGAAAATTATACATTAGTATTAAAATCGACGGTGCTCTCGTGGCAGTTAATTTCCGTGTGTAAGCTTAGTCGCGTAGAGGGGTGGGGGCGCTTTTTCGCTGTAACCGCTAGGTGTCGCCACTAGGCGTGAACATGGCCCCGGCCTTGGAAGCACCGACTTCCAACAGGAACTAGTAGCTTCATCCTTCGTTGTTTGCCAGCTGCGGTAGCGGGCAGATTTTTGAGAAGGCACGTCGAACTGTTCCCGTCGCTGTGCGGATATCAGCGACGCGGGAGACGCCGTCGTTGCCTGGGAACAATCGTGAAACACGTCCTAGTCGCCATTTCAGTGGTGGTAGATTATCTTCTTTTATTAGAACCAGGCTGTCCTGTTCGATGTCACCTTGGTTTGTCTTCCACTTGGTTCTTAACTGTAGCTCTGAGATATATTCTTTGGACCACCGCTGCCAAAAGTGCTGACGAAGTTGCTCGATCCTGGCATATCGTGCCAGGCGGGTCGGCTGCTCAGCTGTCAGGTCTTCACTCGCAGGACTTGTCAGAGGCCGGCCGATCAGGAAATGGGCAGGAGTAAGTGGGGACAAATCGTTAGGGTCTGAGGACATAGGTGACATGGGACGAGAGTTTAGGACAGCTTCGATTTGAGTTATAACCGTGCTAAATTCTTCGTACGTTAACCTAGCGGTGCCTACTACTCGTTTCAGATGGTATTTACATGACCGTACCCCACTCTCCCATAGGCCTCCAAAATGCGGAGAATACGGCGGAATAAAATTAAATTTAATGCCGTCATTGGTGGCGAAATCGACTATTTCCCCCGTTCTGCTGTTTAAAAATGTAGGGAGATCTTTATCTGCACCTACAAAATTCTTGGCATTGTCTGAAAATATAACCTGAGGTTTACCTCTTCTACTAATAAAACGCTTAAGTGCTAACAGATAGTCGTCAGTGGTGAGACTCGTAACTAATTCTAAGTGAATCGCTCGTGTAATCATGCATATGAACAGACAAACATACGACTTAATAAGTTGTGCACCCCTGCCCTTTCGATTTAGTATGAGCATTGGCCCGGCGTAATCAACGCCTGTTCGAACAAATGGGTACCCGGGGTCTAAGCGTTCCGACGGTAAGTTACCCATGATAGGCTGTAAAACTTTACCTTTAAATCTGGTGCAGGTCACACATTGTTGGACTATTTTCCTCGCTAAGTTCCTGGCACCTAATGGCCACCAGCACTCACGCATGGTGGACAGGAGAAGCTGCGGGCTAGCGTGAAGCAGCCGCTTGTGCTCGTGCTCGAACAACAACACTGTGAATCTGTTTTTACTGCACAATAGTATCGGATGATTTTTGCTGAAGTTGAAACTAGATGAATTACATAGCCGTCCGCCTACTCGAATAACACTTGGTTTATTTTCCGAATCTAGAAACACGTTAAGACTGGCAATGCGACTCGATGGCTTGCTATTTGATTTGTTAGGGGAAGATTTAACTAAATTATCGTAAATATCCGGGAATGATTGCATTTGAGCAAATCTAGCTAGCATGCGTTGTGATGCACTGAGCTCGTCCGCCGATAAGGAACCGGTTTCTCGGAGTTGTTTACGCTCTGAACGCAGCCGTGAGTTTTGTATAAAGCGGAGTACATACGAGCCGACACGAATTAATTTAATATACGACGAATATCTATTAAAATCAAATATGTCAACGCAGGGACTCGAAACTAAACTAGTTATTAGAGTTCGTACCTCCGGTAAATTGTCTAACGAGATGTTTTGTGCCGAACTATTTTTGATCAAATTTATATTATGGTCTTGTAAGAAAGTAGGTCCATTCCACCAAAGATCGCTTTTTATTAAGTCTTCTAGTCCCAGTCCTCTCGACAATAAGTCGGCTGGGTTGTCTTTACTTCTCACATGTAACCATATCGAGTCACCTGTAAGTTCGTTTATATCAGATACTCTATTCTGTACAAATGGCTTTAATAGATGCGGAGACATACGTATCCAACCCATGACTATTGTCGAGTCAGTCCAGAAATAAACACCAGTAAATACGAGTCTTAACGAATCTACGATCTTTTTGTATAATCGAGCGCCTATGAGAGCACCGCACAATTCCATACGAGGAATGGTAACTGCCTTTAGAGGCGCAACTTTACTTTTGCCACATAGTAATTTGACAGTGACCTTTGACCCTTCATCGTATGAACGTATGTATGCACACGCCCCATAAGCCTGTATTGACGCGTCTGTGAATATGTGTAGCTCCGTGTGCTGAGTTTGGTCACTCCTGACATGACGAGGAATCCGTAAGTCACCCAAACAGTTGAGAGTTTGGACAAAGTTATTCCAAGACATGGCAATGTCATGAGGCACGGGAGTGTCCCAGTCGATTTTACTCAACCACAGTCTTTGAAGTAATATTTTTGAAATAATTACAGCCGGTGAAAGTAAGCCTAAAGGATCGTATATCTGAGAAATTGTAGATAACATAGTCCGTTTATTTAATTTTGACAAGTCCATCTGGAGGTCGATTTTAGTCGTAAAGTACAGTTGATCGCTATCGTTATTCCAACCCAACCCGAGAGTCTTATTCTGCGTGTGTTCGCCGATAAAATGTTCCTTCGTCTTGTCGTGCGTTACGTCACAGTTAAAGGTCCACTTTCGTAGTGGAAAACATCCTGACAACAGAATGTTATGAGTTTTTTGGCAGATATCAAGTAGGTAATGGATATCGTCGTGACCTGTAATTAAATCGTCGACGAATATGTCTTGATTGATGACTCGTGCTATGACGTCATCATTACATTCTGACGCCAACTGGCGTATACTTCGCATACTTAAGTAAGGCGCAGATGCCGTACCGTACGTGACAGTATTGAGCTGATACACGTCTAAGGGGTCAGTAGGATTCTCGCGCCAGAGTATCAGCTGTAAGAATCTCTGGTCCGGCTGAACCAGAACCTGCCTGAACATTTTTTCTACATCGGCGCATGCTACGAATTTATATTGCCTAAAGCGTAATAAAATAGAGAAAATGTCATTTTGAAGTGCTGGTCCCGGCAGCTGTATGTCGTTTAACGATTTGTTCGAGGTGGTGACAGCACTCGCGTCGTAAACTACTCGTAACTTCGTTGTACTACTGCTCTCACGAAACACCCCGTGGTGAGGAAGAAAATAATTAGGTTTCCTATATTCGTTTATACGGGTCATGTGACCCATGAACGCGTACTCGCGCATGAAGTCACTATACATACGTTTATAGTCTGGTAAACGTTCAAGTTTACGTTCTAGTGACAAAAATCGATTTTTTGCTAACGTATGAGAATCACCGAGTGTTTCAGCTGATTCCCTTAGCGGTATACGGACAGAGAATCTACCATCCTTATCGCGTTGAGTCGTGTTGATAAATAGCTCCTCACATTGGCGCTCGTCAGCGGTGAGAGCACTACCTACATGCGGACAGGGACCGGAAAACCCCTTCATTTGATTAACCCTATCGATAGGGTAAGCCTATCATTTGGCTACCCAATCGATGTGGTTACCCTATGATTGTGTTACCTTAACGTTAGGGGAACCCCTTTGAACTAGTTAACCACTTCCATAGAGCTTACCAATTTCATTAGGGTTTCGGTAGTTTAATATTGAAGCGCTTAGCATTAACTGGGTTTTACCCCATTGATCGCCTCTCTCTTTTTTGCGCATTTGGGCGATTTCTGTCTAGCCTGACGTTACTTGCCTACTTTATTTAAGTTCGTGTCGGGACGGGATTGAGATGATAATGTTGTTTAATAATTCTTAGTTCATGTTCCCGCCGGAATAATAAAGACGTTTGGCTGCGTGACGGATGGCTGCTTGTGCAAGTACCTACTGCAAAAAGTGCAAGCTATTTTATTATTATAAGTGTACGCGAGAGCTGGTTAACTTTTAAATAATAAATTTTGTTTGATTTGAAAGTATTTTTAACATGGAAACGTACCAGGACGATTCTCAAGAAGAACTAAAAAAATATATCAAGCAAGCTTTAAAACGTAAATACCTATTTAATGTCTTGTTAATTTGAACGTTAGGTAAATAATTACATTTTTGATCATTTCCGTCCGTCCGCAGCCTAGCTCAGAGACTCTTAGTACTGGAAAGCTGTAATTTGGCATGAATATACATATTAGTCACGTCAGCAAAGTGGTGAAATAAAATCTTATAAGAATTTTTTTTTTTGGTGTACTTACCTCCCCCTACACGTAACGTGGGGATGATTTTTTATTTTTCGTCTACCCTATAGTGTGGCATGTTGTTGGGTAGGTCTTTCAAAAATATTGTGGGTTTGTGAAAACAGTTTTTCGATTAAGGGATCTGTTTATGAAATTTTAAGCTTTAATGCGCTAATTTTTGTTAGAGTCAAGTGTCACCCCCCCCCCCCCGCCCCTACAGCCAAAACTACAAATAATAAAAATCTAAAAAAATCGTGAATGAAAGCGCATATAACGAATTTTTGAGGAAAACTATCACCACTAAGTAGACATGATTGGTTCTTGAGATACAGGCGACTAAAGTATTTATTCCTACGAAAATTAGCTAAGACGGCACCAAATAACTTTAAATAGTAAAATAGTTCATACTTGTTGTTTTTAGAGATAGTTTTTGGTGTTTGTAGTATTTGGCTAGTTCTACAAATTAAGGAATTTTGGTTGGCTCAGGTCGTAAATGAATATTTTATTGATGCATGTGTTACGTGACAAAATTAAATAAAGGTTTACATTGGTATCTAATTGGACGTTTAAAATTATCCGTCTCAAACAAATATTTTTACGTCAAATTTATTTAAAAGTACTCAAAAATATCACTTTCCTGTTGGGCGACATTCCTAAATCCAATATGTAAATCCACGTAATAAGGTTAAAAAAGCAGTTTCCTAACAAAATGTTGTTTTAATATAATAATCAAATGTATATGTTACCCAGAAAAGGTTAAAAGTTTTTACAGTTCCATTTTTTCTCCGAGTTTTTGTTGACTTAACAAAGGCGACACGTATTTAGTATCACTTCCCTGGCACCCAAAACTTCGTTAAAATCAACTTGAAATTGAATAGTATGTAACGTTGCCGCTAGGGCGATAGAAAGAGAGAGGTAAAGACAACATAGAAACGGCTTTGTTTTGTTTCACCCGATCAACGGTTAGTAGTGCCAGAGTGATTAGTGTGGACTGCCGCGTTCGGGTCAGACAAATTCTCACCCACATGGTACGTAATTAAATATTAATCTTTCAAGTATTACTTAATTTTTATACATTGCTAATATTTCTGTAATTGCACGGAAGATTGGTGGATATTATTTTGGAATATAATAAAGCCATCGTCAAGATTTAAGGGAAAATCTTTTAAAATATCACTTCCCTGTCTATCACTTCCCTGGAAATACATACACAGGGAAGTGAGAGCACCCCAGGGAAGTGATAAAAACATGTGTTATGGCTGTTAATTGTAAAAGAAACAACATCACGGTGTCGTTTTATAATAATTATTTTGGTATTCCCCGGTTTTACTGTGATTTTCATTAAGTATTTAATTGTTGGCTGTTTTATTTATATTAAATTTGGGAATAATTAGAAGAGGCAATGAATTCGATTCCCGGTATGGGTAAATATTTGTGTGATGAGCGCAAAAATTTGTTCCTGAGTCATGGATGTTTTCTACATATTTAATGTATGTTTTTATCGGTGCCTATTGCACGTAGTACAAGCCTAGAACTTGGTTTGAGATTGTCCCGTGATATTTATTTATTTACTTTATTTTATTTAAGAGCTGTAATAATCTAACGTTTTTTTACAGAAGCGAAATGGGTAAACCCAAAATCAAATCGCAGAAATATTAAGAAAAAAAGAGAAAATGAGAGAAAATGTTATGCTAAAATTAAAAAAGATCCGGAAAAATTGGCCGCGTATAAAGAAAAGGACAAACAAGAATAAGAGTTTAGTTTGAATAATATTTTATGTTAACTGTCTTAAGTGGATGATGATTATTTGGTTGCATATTTCTGTACCATCCTGTCTTAAGTGGTTGTTACATTTTGTAGTAGGTAGTCAGGAAAAAAGTAGATTATTTATTGTCTTGAGAAAATTAATGTTATCTTATTTTTTCAAAAAAAATATTTTTTTTTTAATTTTAATCGTCTTAAGATGGTTATTATTTGGTTGCATATTTCTGTGACATCCAGAGTAGTGGTTGTTATTTTTGCAGTAGTCGGGAAAAAAGTTCATTATTTTTTGTCTTGCGAAGATTGATGCTATCCAATAAAGGAATATTACATTTCATGTTAATTGTCTCAAGTAGATGATGATTATTTACGATTAGTTGCATATTTTTGTGACATTCAAAATTAAGTGGGTGTTACTTTTTGTGGGAGTCAGGAAAAAGTTGATTATTTTTTGTCTTGAGTAATTTGATGTTGTTTTAAACTATTTTTTTCATAAAGAAAAGTTAACATTCATCAGGGTTTTTATTTCTATATACCTAAAGATTCATTCCCTTGCCTATTTTATCACTTCCCTGGTGAGTATTATGGTATACATTAAGATTTTTCTTTACATATAAATTGTTGTATTTATTAGATAATGTATTAACTGTTGTACTATATGCTGTGAATTCCAGTTTTTAGGAAAAAAAGGTTTTATAGTCACTTCCCTGTATATACTCTCATTTCCCTGTCCTCCGTAAACTAAAAAATGCCTATAACTTTTAAATAATTGAATATTTTGACTGACCCTTTCAATTCTAGAATACTCTAGCATATTTGATTATAATAGAAAACTTTGAAGTCATAAACATCAAAAAACACGAAGGGCCAAAAATTGTTAAATTTTATTCCCTTCCCAGTAGAACTAGCCATTTATAAGCGGCGTCGGAACCCTACCTGAGCATGGTCCGACATGCTCTTGCCCGGTTTTTTTAAAACATTGGTTTAATAATGGACTGCTGAATGGATGCACTTTAAAAAATTGTACTTAAGTAAATAATGATTTACACTGTATAAATATATAAGTAAATAAGTACCTACGTAAATAATTTTGATCTCAACAATAGTTTCATTAAATAATTAACCTTCTACATTACAATATAATTTTGATCACAGCTAGTTTCATTTAATAATAATTAACCTTATATATAACAATAGGTAAACTGTAAAAATATGAAAAATAAATAAATCATTTTGATCATCAACAGTCTCATTAAACAATTGACCTTATATTGAACAATTAGTACATAATTACACTAAAAATATGTACTTAACTATAAACCAGTCTCATTAAATAATCGACCTTATATATGGAACAATTTGTGAATAATGGCTTGCTTACACTTTAAAAACGTAAGTAAATTATTTAGATCGCAGTGATGGTTTAATTAACCCTATACTCGTATAATATAACAATAGGTAAATAGTGATTTACAGCGTACAAAATGTATGTAAATCATTTTGATTTCCTCAACAGTCTCGAAAAGAACAAAGGCTAAATAATGGTTAACATTTGACTCTAACAAAAATTAGCGCTTATAAGCTGAATATTTCATAAACGGATCACTTAATCGGAAAACTGTTTTTACAAACCCGCAATATTTTTGAAAGACCTATCCAACGACACTCCACACTATGGGGTAGACGAGAAAAAAAAATCATCCCCACGTTACGTGTAGGAGAGGTACCTACACTAAAAAAAATGTTTTTCAAGATTGTATTTTACCACTTTGTTGGCGTGACTAATATGTACATTCATGCCAAATTACAGCTTTCTAGTATAAAGAGTATCTGAGCTAGGCTGCGGACGGACGGACGGACGGACGGACATGGTGAAACTATAAGGGTTCCTAGTTTGACTACGGAACCCTAAAAGCTACTTCTCATTTTACAAATATTTAATATTTATTAATATTAACCGTGTTTATAGCACGACACAATTAATAATGCGCGCATGGAAGCGCTTACACCGTTGATAGAGAGTCTATTATTGCATAATCCGCGCGCCATATTAATTGCGCCCACCTATAACATCGTAATTTGCCTGCGCAAAGCAAGCTTTCCATTTTGTTTTCTTTGAAAATTCGTCGGCGAAACTTTTTAACTGACGATTTTATTTAAAAAATATCTAATATTTCAGATGGAACTAAGAACTTAGCTAACTACGTAGGTAGTATACAATTTATTTAATCGACCCTGATCACTCATTTCTGAAAGTAAACAAACACTTTACGCCAAAATCCACCAAAGTCAGTTGAACCTACAGCTTTAAAAAAAAAGAAGTTCAAAGCAAATGCCAAACAAAACAATGTACATTTTGTGGGAACGATAATTAGGTTTACTATTGTTTGACGTAGCGAACAGTGCGACTCTATGACAAAGCCTCGGCCGCCTTCGGCACATTTCGGCTGGCTCACCTCGCCGTCTCGCATGCGCTACTCACCTGCCGCCGCTACCCATTCAATTGTTAGGTAGTGCAATAATAAGTCGAAACACTTGCGCATAGAGATTAAAAAAGCTTGAAACCGTTCGATTAAGTTTAAAAAGGGTAACAGATGATAGGGTATTGGGAATGGGTTAGCGCTTAGTCGAATTAATTGTATCGCTTGGTTGCCCTTTCATTGGACTATGTCAACGATAGGCTTAGCTCATCCTTGGGGTTTGTAAAAACAAGTCTATCAAATACCCTATCGAAAACCCCTTTAATGCTAAGCGGTTCCGGTCCCTGCATGCGGAATGTCTTCCAACTCCCAGAACCTTCTGAGTTGGAGGTCGACACTCTGAGTAAAATTGCATTGGACTTGATAATTAATGCGCAAGCTCCGAGTGCATACAGGACCTGATAAGAGCCAACCTAATTTCGAATTCTGTAGGTATGGCCCGTTTGGTAGTCGAATCCTATTGTAGTCTAATAAAAGTTCCCAAAACTTATCCGCACCTATTAGTAAATCGATTTTTGAAGGCACGTTAAAGTTGGGGTCAGCTAACTGACTATTTTGTGGTATATGTAAAAAATCGAAATCTATTTTAGTCGAGGGCAAACTGGTTGTTATGCGCTGCAAGACAAAACATTTAATCGACGCATATAGTCACTAGTTCTCGACCGTATTGTAACATCGCATGAGTGATTGGACTGTGTTATAGACTGCCCAACACCCGATATCCGAATTGTGGACTGTATGTTTTCCGTATTTAGACGTTTACGTAGGTCTTCCGTAATAAAACAGTGTTCACTGCCATTGTCAAGGAGTGCACGGGCTGTGTGAAATTGATTATCAGCTCCAGCGACTTCTATCAATGCCGTAGATAACAGAACCTGCTGAGGAATGAACTGCGATCCCTCTGGAACGTAAGCGCCGCGCTCAGCTGTTGGCGAATGACTATAATCAGCTGACGCGCAATGAATAGATGTGTTGACTGGCGAGTCGCTGATGTGTGCAGGCGCATTTGATGGGCGTACGCACACACTCTCACCGCGACTATCGTCCGTATGAAGTAAACTATTATGTTTGTGTTGACACTGCTTGCACGGCCCGAATAGGCATTCATTTAAAGAATGCCCCTCGCGTAAACAATTGTGACACAAGTTTTTATTTCGTATAAAATTAAACCGATCATTTACTGTCATATTTAAAAACTTGACACACATGTAAAGTGCATGATTTTCGTTGCATAGGACACAAGTGCGAATCCGTTTATTATTAAATGATTTCGACTTAGCAGCGCCAGTGACGTTGGCGGAAACACAACTGACTACATGGGTAGAACTTTTATTCGATGCGAGATAAGGTTTGCTGCTCGGCGCCTCGGATGGTGTTTTGCTATTCGCGCTTATCATTTCAAGCATATCGGCTCGGTTTCTTAAAAATGAAATGAGATCGTCTAAAGTGAGCTTTTTAGATAAGTTATTTGGCGTACTAAAACCGACAGACCCCTTATAATGCTCCCACTCGCGTTCCGTGGATGCATCGAGTTTTGTGACAATTAAATAAATGATTAAAGTGTCCCATGACTCAGTGGGCTCATCTAGTGTTTTTAAAGCTCGTAAATTGCGCAAAACGGTGTCTATTAGTTTTCGTATGAGCCACGGCGAATCTTGCTTCAAAGGTGAAATATTGAAAAGTGATTTCAAGTGATTGTGCACCAAAAGCCTGGGATTGTGGAAACGGTTCTCGAGCAACTCCCATGCGTGAATGTAATTAGGAGCCGTAAATTCTAATGCACTAATTACTTGTAATGCACTACCGCTGAGTGAGGATCGCAAGTAATGGAATTTTTGAATTGCATTCAGATCTAAATGGTTATGAATCATTGTGACGTATGAATTCTTAAACTCGAGCCAACGGTCATACGATCCATCGAAACCGGGCAGTTTAATATCGGGTAATTTCATATTTGACCGTGCTTTATCCGAACCTGCATGATTACAACTCGCTGGGCTAGTGCCGCTCTCGGTCTCAACACTCTCGATTAAACAGTTGGCGATAGCCATAGTACCAAAATACAACAACTCTACTGCTTCAACGTACTCGTCATGAAGCTGCATCTCAGACTCATCACTACGCAACTCAATATCATTTTCTAGTTCGTTAAACTTTTTAAACGTATCGGAAGCTGCCTGCATTCTAAACTTTAATTCGGACACTTGAAATTTAGAAAGAGTAGCCTCTTGAAAAGAATCAACGGATTTTTTAAATTGTGTTAACCGTCCCTTCAAATGACCTCTTTGTTTGCGAAGTTCTAACAGTTGCTCTTCTTTAGAAATTTTCTTAGCAAGAACGGAAGGAATAGCCCCTTTTGCACTAGGATCTGTACTCATTTTGGAAACCCACTGGTAAAATAGAGGTACTTACGTGAGAAACAGGCAGTGCGGTGGGTAGCTAGCGCCGCCGCTCGAGGTTACACAACGAGATCGCACTGAAATGCACAAATAGCACGGTTTTAAACACAAATCGATTAGGAAAGGAGTAGACAGGATTGAAAGCCTGACCGTTCACTGCTGCAGACGCTGGCTAGTTGCTGGTGTCTTCTTCGTAAGGGAATTCGTCTTCCTGACGAGATGACTTCTCCAATCTTCGTATATCCGAGGTCGCAGGACCAAATTATGTGCAGGATTCGGTGGCTTTCATGTAGTCCAATTAAATGTAGTCGATTATTTCGGTTTTAAGGCGTTTATTTAAGAAAATTATACATTAGTATTAAAATCGACGGTGCTCTCGTGGCAGTTAATTTCCGTGTGTAAGCTTAGTCGCGTAGAGGGGTGGGGGCGCTTTTTCGCTGTATCCGCTAGGTGTCGCCACTAGGCGTGAACAGTAGGCGTGTATAGAATTGCAATGAGAGGCAAGAAATGGTATATGCCTGTTCTTTTTTGGCTCATAGACGTCGCGGTCAATAATGCCACACTTCTAGCTCGCCAGTACAGGAGCGATGTCGACACTTTGGAGTTTCGACGGAGTATTGCCCGTATTTTGCTCCAGAACCACGGAACCGAAAGGCTTTAAACTGGACCTAGTCGGAAGATTCAAACTAGCGTCCCGTATTCGGTGCGGAAGCACAATTCGGAGCATATGATTGAAAAGGCTCTGACGAGACTTCGGTGTGCTTTATGCAAAAATAAAACTGTTACGGCGTGCAATAAATGTGGTGTCAATTTGCATGTAAAATGCTTCTCTCAGTTTCATTCTTGAATTATGTTGGTAAATACAGAATAAATACATAATAACCGCATTTCTATTCAGTAGGTGTTAACTCATTTGACCCAGGGTACAAACACACTTACCTTGGCCTCATCCTGGACCGAAGGTGGGATTTTGGGGAGCATTTCCGCCAACTTGCTCCCCGGGTGGTAGGCGCCGCGTTGGCCTAGGCCGCTTGTTACCGAACGTGGGAGGACCTCAAGCGCCGTGCCGACGCCTGTTTGCAGGAGTTGTGCGGAGCATGGCGCTGTATGGAGCGCCAATGTGGGCCGACACGTTGTCGGCTAAGAATAAGGCGCTACTAAGGAGGCCCCAAAGGGTGGTGGCCCTCCGAATAGTGAGGGCCTATGTCACGGTGGCACATGCGGCCGCGTGTGTTTTGGCCTGCACCCCGCCGTGGGAGCTAGACGCTCAGGTGCAGGCCGAGACGTACCGGAGAAGGGCGGGGTTCCGGGCGAGAGGAGAACGCCTGGACTCAGAGGAGGTAGAGGGGGCCCGTCGAATGACGGAGCGGCGCCTCAGGGACCGGTGGAAAAGGGACCTGGGGGACTCCCCCTATGGACTCCGCACCATAGGGGCACTCCTCCCGTCGCTGGACCGCTGGTTGAGTCGGAGGTACGGTACCGTCACGTACCGTCTTGTGCAGGTGATGACCGGGCATGGATGCTTCGGTCATTACCTGCACAAGATTAGGAGAGAGCCAAGTCCGGTTTGCCATGGGTGCGGCGATCCAGACGACACGGCCCAGCACACCCTTGAGGTGTGCTCGAAGTGGGATCTTGAGCGCCGTACTCTGGTTGCGGACACGGGGCTCTCCGATCTTTCGCTGCATAGCGTGGTGTCGGCCATGCTGAGCAGTGAGAGATCGTGGTTGGCGGTCGTCTCCTTCTGCGAGAGCATCATATCGCAGAAGGAGGCGGCGGAGCGGGAGCGCGAGGAAGCAGTGGATGCGTATCCGCTCCGGCGTAGACGTATGGGGCGAAGGCGGAGGCAGTTCGCTGCCCACCTGGACCCCTAGTAGGACCGTGGGGATAGGGTCCCACACTATGGTCCTACACGTCCAGGGAAAGGGTTCAATGTGTTAACTTAACCCTCCCTCCTTTGGCGCGAGTGCGCGTGTGCGCGCGGCTGGGGGGCACCCAGTGGTAGCATAGCAATCAGCCCACGGTGCTCCCGCTACCAGCCCCTTGGAGGTTAACACCGGAGAGGTTTTAGACGGTATGCTTCCACCTTAGCTCTCACAGGAGACTGAGGTGGTCGAGAGTCCGTCATACCCCCCCCATTTGGCTGCCCCTGGCCGGGGGGGACGATGCGTAATGACATTTCCTCTCCGTTAAAAAAAAAAAAAAAAAAAAAAGGGTACAAACACACTGGGTCGTAAACGACCCGTGGGTAACACATTTGCCTCTGGAGTCGTTTTCGACCCATTAAAAAAAACACCCTTGCCCCCCTCCCACCCCATATCGTCAACTAGAGTCTTCATTAGTACCCTTTGGGTATCCACATATCTAAAAATTAAAGACATCTGAGACAAAAATAGTTCTGGGCATATATGGGTTAAAAGTGCACTTAGTTTTGCGGGCCAATGTATTTTTGAATGAAAGATGAAAACTGATGGGATTCAAAGCTAGGAAACTTATAAGTTTTGTAATTGGAGAAGGTAGGTAGTGACATCAAAAAAGTAACTGGGATTGATTTATTGTATTGTGTAAAGTTTGAAGTTCAGTAAGTACTAGGTTGTTCTTGTTAAGGTGGATTCGAATTAGAGCAGCCTCGGGTTGAGGCACGCACGGCACACTTATTTTGCTCAAATTCTTACGCACTCACGCACTGTGCGCGAACAGTGGGCGAGCGGCGCGCGGCGAGCCGTCGAGAGTCTGTCTTTTGACCGTGCTCAAAGGCGCCTTGGTGTGCGTGCCTCGCGTAAACTGACGTGTATCCGAGCGTGCCGCGGGCAGAACGACAAGTTCTAACTTGTATGTGGGCGAGGCGCGTACAAATGCAACAATTTGGCTCGCAAGCAGATTGCCGCGCAGGGCGAGCATGCCTCAAGCTGAGTAGCTCAGATTCGTACCCAGCTTTATATTACACGTTTACCTATTGTTACGGAGAATGTAACTTTCCTGGGGTATCTAACCCGGATAAAATAAATAATGAACTTTAACCATACATTCCTTCGTGCTATATGTATGGGGTAAAGTGGTGATAAAATATCTGAGTAATCTCTCATACATAGCTAAAATGCAATGTCAGAATATTTTGTTTTGTTTGGCGGCGCGCAGGCGGGCACATCCCTAGGACCGCTCTTGGCTCACAGAGCACCGAAATTTACTTCAGTCAATCATAGCCAGACAAAATATGAACAAAATGAAACTTATATATATTTACAAAAAATTACATGTCAAAATTAATGTACTTAGGTACTTTGAACTATTAAAAAAATAGGTCTAACTTCAAACAACAAGTAACTTGTAAGCTTTTTATTACATATCGACAGTGCTGTGACTCAACCTCGTATATAGAAAATTGACCAGTATAAACTGACACTCACTAAGTACGCGAGTACATACTTAGTTCGTGTCAGTCACAGAGCACTGAATCATCACCGCACGCCTCTACTAGAGACGGCACTGAAGGCAATATTTATTCGTGCGGCGCAGTTGCGCTGAGCGCAATTGCTTGATGCAAGGGCCGTCAGTCTCTATTTGCACGTTGGGGAGTGCACATGATCAAAAAAGCGCTATTATGCCTCATTGTGCTGTAATTTGGTGTAATAATCAAAGTAAAAACGTGAATAAACAAAATTATGGCGTATAAAACAACACACAAAATGGCGCACAAATAAGTATTTAAAAGCAATTTGTAGTTATTTGAAAAATGTGATTTGGGGTTATCTTGGAACACAAAATCTTTTCTTCTTCTTCTTTTTAACACAAAACCTCAACCGCGCCGTAAGCAGTCTCACCAGCCAGTGACGCCAGTAAATGCGTTAGTGAAGTATAGCATTGCATGGCGTCATATCGATAGAGTGCGTCGATGTCCATAAAGTCTCAATGCATTTTTTTATTGCCATTTAAACATTGTTAATTTTAGTTTAATTCATATTAATCTTCCTATACCAACCCTTCCTTTTAGGTTTCCTAATGATAAATGGATATTAGCGACAGGAAAGTTAAACTGGTTTCCTCAGAAACATGATACAATTTGTTCAGACCATTTCGAGGCTGGAAGTTTCACGAAAAGGAGCACCAGAACATATTTATCTTCTGATGCTATTCCAACATTGAAACTACATCCTATTTTTACCGAGGTAATACTTTCACAAACTGATTCATTTCCTAAACGTATAATTTGGCAAACAGCTTTTTTTCCTAAACTGTGAATATTTCGGGATCATCGTGTCAAAACTCTTTAGGTTCGATAAGTTTCATAAAAATCCTAAAGTATTTAAAGTTTCGGAAAAAAGCGGTTTGCCAAATGATAATGTTTGAAAAATTAATCTGTTTGTGAAACGATTTTGGGAAGACATTAGTGAATGTCTTTATTATTATTTACTTTGGATACTGAGAGTGTTTGGCATTGTAGTAAAAGTTATATACTTTTCAGATGAATCCGTCCATAAATATCAATAAAATTAACCACACTGGTGATATAATAGCGATGAAACGTAAAAAGGTAATTTGATAGGTAACAACAATTTTCACATCTTAAACACTTTATATGCTTATAGTCTGTAATATTCTCAGATCACCGTAGAAGTTCCACATGAAACTGTTCAAGGTGATTTATCTGATATAGCACAAGCAAAGATGGTAATGGAAGAATGGTAATTATTATGTACTCAACATCTTGTCAATTATCGAGTTCCACATAATTTAATCACTTCATGCTTATGTAATATTTTCAGATGACTGAAATGTGTCACGATTAAAGCCAGCCAATGAAGCTTTTGACGCTAATACATTAAATATAAAAAAATCTGAAAGTTCGTCGCAAGCTCATCCCGAACAGACATACACACCAAATATCCAGGACAGTCCTCGAAGACATAAATTGAAATTATAGTAAATAGAAATGAAAAACAAAGGAGGATTGACATACCCAGCTAAAGATGTTGTTACAGTTTGTCAGAAGGTTACATAGGAAGGGTACATTAAATCGAAACATACAAAACAATATATAACCGCTCATGCTTTGCATTTTTGTCTTGGGGTTAATTTATTTGAAAACCTATTAACACACCAATTCGACCAAGAACCCATGAACAACCATTCAATACAATTAATAAAAGCAATAATGGAAAAATATGTGGACATCAGCCTGAACTATCTTACAAAAAAACGCAACACCAAATTATGAATACGAAGTAATTGTAACAAAACTGTTTTATTTTTGGGGAAGTGACGGCGTTCCGGTACAAGTTTTAGTGTCTTGATTTTATTAAACAACACCATAAAATGATTCCTTTTATTTTGGCACCTAGTTTATAATGCATGTCTAAAGGTATAATGAATAATTTTTAATATTGCCAAAATATTATATTTAAAATAGTCATGTGTTCGACTTTCATAAGAATATCGATAAAAATATCGATCCCTACCACAGCACTCTTAAGCACTTGCGACTTTCTTGTGGCGAACAGTTGGTTGACATCTAAGACAATACGGATACGTCATTTAAGTAGTAGTGCGTGTACTAGTGTGAGTAAACGGTAACGCCCACTGACACGCTTGATTTGTATGGAAAGTTTGGAGTATACCGTCTCTAGTAGGGGCGCGGTTCTGTGCTCTGTGGTGTCAGTTTATATTGGTCAAAATTAAATATACGAGGTTGAGTCACAGAACCGTCGATATGTAAAATAAACGCAAAAGTTAAGCAAGGCTGTGGCCGTCCGTAGCTTCAGTGGCACCAGTTTTCGTCCGCGTCCACAGCCTTCTTTGGCTGTCAAAATGTTAAAACAGTGTGCCAAACGGACATTGAAAATGATCAAAGTTTTTTTTTAATTATTTACCCGTTTTTGCCCATGACTTAGTCCAGTTTGAACTGGCCTTCCAACTATAGTCAGGCGCGGCTCACTCCGCGATTTACGTTCCTCGTTTTAAGTAGGTACATGCCGGTTACCCATATCACGAGTACTATTCAGTGGCTGCCATGCTGCGCATCGGATCGCACGCACACGGTAAATCGACTAAATCGTTAATATATTATCGCAAGATTCGCAAGTAAACATGCCGCATTCGTCTGTTTGTGCGTTGCATTGTTTCTGTTAATTATTTATTGTCGTCCTTTGTAAATTAAACTCAATCAGCATTACTTATATTTTTTTTTTATTATCCATCTTCTGTTACAGACTATTACAAATAACCTTGCTAGCTCCTAGACCACAATACCCGCGCCACCACGCCGATTATCCCTATTTTTCTATCAGTTACGTTGCATGCTAACGTAACGCATTCGTTGCATTGTTTCATTTTATTATAGGTACATATTGAAATAATCAAAAATAAAGCACCAGATTTTGCCGTTTCGTCACGTATAGGCCACTTCCTAAAACGACCACATCGCAGAAATACCACTTCCCATAATGACCATTCTTATAAAGACCGGTTTCCAAATTGACCACTTCCCAGAAAGGCCATTTATCAAAACGACTACTTTCATATTGCCCACTTCTTAGAACGACTACATCTATCAAGAGCAGTCCCTATGCCTACTGGTAACTATCTGCAGTCCTCACGTTACAGTACGGTAGCTTTAGCTGTTTATGTGGACACACTAGACAAAAGCACCAAAAATTTTCAGGGACTAGTTAGGTGTTGGTCGAAAGCTTTAAGTTTTAGAGACCACTGTACTCACTCTACTGATGAAAGCTAATTAAATTTGCTACAAGTTTTACTCACTAAAGTTTTGTTATTGTTATGTTATTGTTACAGTTTTGTTTATGTTAAAATAAATCGCATGATATATTAAATCTGTCTCCTTTTCTTTACTCTTTACGGCTAAGTTACAAACATAATATACGCTCAACAATCGCTGTTCATAAATAATTACTTTTACGTCGACCTTCGCCATAAAACGTGGCCGAATATGTATGTGATCGTATTAGCCCTACTAGTACCTACTCATTTCTCGGTAATTACACACATAGGTGTTAAAATTCCCATTCCTTTGCTTTGCCGTAGTCACGTAAAATGAGTGCATTCTTTCGATTTTCTTATCGTATTGGCTGCTGGCCGGTAGACGAGGGGTTGGTTTTGGTTGTGGTCAATTTGGGAAGTGGGTGACTTGAGAATTGGTCGTTTTGGGAAATGGCTTTTCTGGGAAGTGGTCAATTTGAGAACCGGTCTTTATAAGAATGGTCATTATGGGAAGTGGTCTTTCTGCGATGTGGTCGTTTTAGGAAGTGGCCTATACGTGACGAAAGGGATTTTGCTTTACTGTGGGTTGCAGCAAAGCCAATAAAATGTGGCCTGGCGGTTTTGGTGTAATCAATTGTCCAAATTGTGAGATTATGTTCCGACGACACGTTGGCCTAGTTGGGAGTGACCCTGCCTCCGAAGCCAGCGGCCCTGGATTCAAATACAGGTAAGGGTGAGTACACTGTAACATAGTATTTTAAAATAAGCTGCAACTTCAATTTACAAAGTCATATTTGTTGTGTCCGCATCTAGCAGAATGTAAACTTTTTGTATTGTTATCTATATAGTAGGGGAGCCCAGGGTGCTAAATCGGGATTTACTCGAGCGTCAAAGAGAAATATTGGATTGCGAAACTTAGATGATAAGAAGAAAAAAATGACATATAATATATACACTTTCATCGGTGGGGGGAGCGGGTATAAACTTTCAAAAATGTTAAAAAAAACAGTTGCATGGACATACTCGAGCGCATCAGATATTAATAGCATCCATGTCCTACGTATTTTTGGAAACATACGTATGCTAATCTGATTGTTTCCATGATGGGGGTAGCGGTACGTAAAGGTTAAAAACAGAAAAAAAAAAAAAAATCGCGTCAGATTTTCAAAAGGGATGTTCGGTGAACCTAAAAGAAGGCACTTTTGTAATAATCTGACGGATTGGATGTGACCCAAACTCGCAGCCATTATTAGAAAGTGCAAAAAAAATCGCCATTTTGAAATACTCGAGCGCGTCAGATTAAGATATATATGGTTCATTTATGAACCCTAAACGTGTTGTCTCATAATCTGACGATTATCTGGAGGGATTCGCCTAATCTGACAATGGAAAGATTTTTTTTGTATTTTTTCAAATCTTAACTTAACAAATTAATGAGCTGAAAAAATAGCATGCAAATAAAACAGTATATATTGTTTGAAGTACAAAACTTTTATTTATAAGAAAATAAGTTTTTTTTTTTTTTTTCAATCATCATCTTTGTCGGTAGAATCATCTTTCTTTTCTGACTCGATTTCATTTCATTTCAGAGGAATAGAAACGCGGTAAGGGGAATACCGGCATCACGTAGCTACACGTATTAAACTTTATCGTTTTTTTTTGTTTTTTTTTGCTTACGGAAATCGTCAGATTATATATTATTCGTGAACGTTGAATTATTGCCTTCAAAATAAAAATAAAATTAGCCACGCTCGAGAAGGCCGAGATGACGTTTTTTTTTACAAGTTTGTAACCCAAACTTACTTTTCATGCCGCTGACGCAAAAATGACCTACTTCTTATCGTCAATCGAAAATTTTCAGATTAGTGGAATATACTCTTTTTAGCATATAACTAACTTACCCTACCTTAATCTGATGCGCTCGAGAATTTCAGATGATCAATATTTTTTTACTATTCTGATCCTTCATCCTTGATGCGCGGCCACATATACGGGGCTAATACTTGGTGGAGGTATTTAATGGCGTACTAGGTACCTCCCTGTATGTTAATCTGCCGCGCTTTAGTAAATCCCAAAATCCCCTCTTGGGCTCCGCTACTACTAGTGCAACGCTCTTTATATTTGTTTTATGTAGCATTCAGATTTGTGGTCCTAATAAAAAAGGGTTTAAATATTTGTATGATGAGCGCGAATATTTTTTCCGGAGTCTTGGATGTTTTCTATGTATTTAAGTATGTATTTCTCTATATATGTGTTTATCGTTGTCTAGTACCCATAGTAAAGGCCTAGAGCTGAGTTTGGGACTAGGTCAATTTGCGTGAGATTGTCCCCTGATATTTATAATTTTAGAGATAAATAATGAAATAATGTATATACTGTATGAATAATACACATTTATTGCTCTCTATATTGAATGCAACAAATAAATGGGCAATACATTATTATTATACTTTTAGTCGTTGACAGCCCTCACTATCGGCGACGCCCCTTTTGAGTCCAGGGCCCGTACTTTTCATGCCGCTGACGCAAAAATGACGTCACGCTACATAGAGATTAGATTCCAGATAGTTTTATTGAAATTATTAACCATTAGCCGTCAATCATTTAATCATGTACAAATGAATTAAGTAAGTAATATATTGACTCGTAGAAAAATAAATACCTACTTACTTGATACGTAAAACGTAAATGAAACTATTTGTTTTGTATTTTATGTCGATACATACATTTTATTAAATGGTATTAATTGTTATCACATTTCAAGAAGTAAGTACAAAACAGAAATCCTCCTCTCTAACTTAAAGCACACAATCCTTCTTGTTTCAAATCCCGTACAGAGAAAATCTACGTCATCTTCGTTTTCATACGTCATGTGATATTCATAAAAATACTTTTGTTTTGATATCATAGTTTTGATTTTTCGTACATTTGGTTAATTATTCCAACTTCCCTGTTAAAAAGAAAATTTGAATGGATGGACACATTTTTTCTGATTTTAACAATTTACACAAACAATCAATATAGGTATAATACCTAGTATTTAATTCTCAGAGGCATTTAATAAATAATGATTATGAAGAAATACTATTTGGAATCATACTCTATGTAGCGTGACGTCATTTTTGCGTCAGCGGCATGAAAAGTACGGGCCCTGCTTCTGACCCACCGTACCACCGCCCATAGTGGTACGGTGGGTAATTATTTTTCGCTACGATACCACCATAGTGCTGAGACACGGGTTGCCATTACAATTTGTGTATCTGTTTTATTATCAATTACTTTATCATAATGAGTGATCTGAAGAGGGTATTTACTTTTATCTCAATGAAGTGCATTAAAAGAATTAACACCAGAGAACCTCCATTCTAAAACCGTAATGTTAGTTAGAACTCTTTACTTGCATTTATTTCTTATACTTAACATGTTAAGTCATTTGACATTGAATATAGTGTCAGAAGTTAAATGCTATTGTGAAATAATTTGAAATTGATAATTATAAAATATTACTAATGGAATCAGATGAGCTTAGGTTCATAACCATAAATGGAGGCACCGCTCTTCTTTGTGGTAAATACAGATATCATCGCCAAAAAACTTATAAAAATGGGACAGTGTTATGGCGGTGCTCATCTTATGCCAAAATGAAATGTGGTGGCACTATAACAATTGCGGAGGTTGGTATTCTCTTCATAATTCTTTAATATTATTATTATTATTATTATTATTATAGCCTCTTTATTTCCTTAATAAAAATATTACATTTCATTCAAAATTTTATATATAAAAAGAGTATGTATGATAATTTTAAATTTAAAATTCTAATGATTAGTTAAATGATAATACATTTCATGCATAAATATTTTCAATTATTAATATTGATTTTATTAAGGACCTCTCTGCGAGTAAAGGCCTCCTCCATTTTACTCCATGCGTTTCTATCTTTTGCCTTTATAATCCATTCTTTGCCTGCCACTTTTCGTACCTCATCTTCCCATCTTTCTTTAGGTCTTCCTCTGTTCCTTTTATTATGGGGTCCTGTCCACGTAGTAACTTTTTTTGTCCATTTATTTTTATTCATACGCATTACATGGCCAGCCCACTTCCATTTCAGTTTTTTACAATGTTCCAAAGCATCGATTACATTTGTTGTTTTTCTAATATCGGTATTTCTCTTCCTGTCAATTCTTCTTAAGTTCAAAATACTTCTCTCCATCGCTCTTTGGCATGTTTGTATTTTATGTTTGGTTTTTGCATTGTATATCCAAGTCTGGCAGCCATAAGAAAGACATGGCAGTATACAGGAATCGAGAATTATTTTCTTGAGATTTACAGGCAGTGTCGATTTGAGTACGTCTTTGTAGCTCCAAAACTTGTTTCATGCTAAGTTTATCCGTCTATTTATTTCATCTTGATGTCTGGACTTGGTAAATGATACTTGTTTGCCCAGGTATGTATACTTTTGTACATATTCAAGCTGGGTGTTATTGACATTTATTGGTATTTTTTCAGCATTAGTCATAATCTTTGTTTTCATGGAGTTTAATTCTAAGCCGATCTCGCGGCTCACAGTGTCGATTTCACGGACCATTTTTTCTAATTTAGTTGCCGAGTCTGCGAATAGGATAATGTCGTCTGCGAACCGTAGATTGCTTAGATATTCGTCTCTAATACTTATACCTTTATTTTTCCAGTTAAGTTTATTCATTATGCTTTCCAAAACTGTTATAAATATTCTAGGAGAGAGAGGGTCACCTTGTCTTACTCCTCGGCAGATTTTTATTTCAGATCCTCTAGTTTCCATTTTAACACGGCTCACACTTTCGCCGTAGTAACAGAATATATGAGTTTCATCTTCTTCAATATTATAACCAGTTCTTCTTATTTCTGCAAGGCCGATGACGTCATAATTTATATTTGATATTCCTAATTTAAAATCAATTAATCTCTCATTTGACAACAAAGATCTCGCGTTGTAGGTGCATATGTAGAGAGGTTGGAGTGGAGGGTTTTGGTCTTTTACCCCCGCGGGGACCGGCCGTGGTGGGGGTAATCGTGGAGAGGTCGCGCGTCGTCAGTAGTTACTCGTGCTTGCATTGTGCTGAGGCGGCACAGTTTTACTATTGGTGGTGGTGGCGGCGGCGGCGGCGGTGGAGGTGGTTGGAGGGTTTCTTGTTACATAGTTGTCGATGCTCGAATTTTGTTTTTTGGATGCCTTTTTTGTGCTATTATTATTTGGGTTAAGGCTTTCGTGGATAGTTTCAGGGGATTCCGATAAGTGCCTTTTATTGTGGTTGACCGTGTTGTGGTTTCGGTAAGGCCTGTTGGGATGGCTCTGCCGGTGTTCTGGGATTATTATAAGCTTATTGTAACTCAGAAACGCTTTTCGACCTAGACTTCTTTCTTTTAGAAGTTGAGCTGTCAGTTTTTTGCGTTCTTCCATTATTTCAGGTGGAAAATCTTCCTTGATATAATATTTTGTTTCAGCTAACTTTTTCTTATTTTTTAAAAGTTCTATCTTCACCCCCAATGTAGTTAATGATACAACAACAGGTCTTATCTTGCCACCGTCTGACTGTTTTTTTCCTAAACGCCTCACTTCTTCAATACTATCTTTATTGCAGTTTATTTCCATATTGTGGTTTATAATTTTTAGTATTATGTTCTGAAGATCATAATAGCTTTTTTCATTTTCTTCTATCCCAAAAAATAATAAATTCTTCTTCCTTGTTGTTCTCTCTAGTTGTTGAATTCGTCGGCCCTGTTCTTCCACAGTTTTTTCTAGTGCATTGTATTTCGATTCTAGATTTACAAATTTGGTGTCTATGTTATTGTTTATTATTTGTGGTATACTCTGTTTCATGTCGCGAATCTCGTTTCTCTGTTCATCAAATGTTTTTTGCAAGTTTTTAATCATCGCGGTAAGTTCTTCCATTTTATTTCTTTACAATAACAGTGTTGGTACAATGAGTATGTAAGTGTTTAATATTATTATTGCTTTATTTTTTGATCAAGTACGTCTTTAAGCAAATTCTTAATGAATCATGGTGCACACAATAACCCGAACTTAATTTTGTCTTTAGGATAAAAACATTATCATACGAAGAAATGATCATGCATGTGAAGCAGATCCTAATAAGAATGTAATATTAATGGAAATGTGTGATTTACGGGAAAAAGTTGTAGCATCTGACGAACCGATTCAAAGAGTAGGTATATGAAACAAAAGAGAGGGATTATAAAAACCGCGGCTTAAATTTAGCGAGTGGGAATTTACCTCCATTTGAAAGTGTAAAACATTTCCTGTATGACGCCAGAAATAAAGGTGCACAAGTGTCTAAGACAGTGTTCAGACATGTAGAAAAAGTAGAAGTGCCAGTACAATTCAAAGATTTACTTAGAGCTGATTATTGCAACGACGAAGCTGGATTGCAAACCCGTATTTTAGTTTTTAGTTCCAAATCATCTCTGCAGATGATTCCGAATATAAATGAGTATTTTATTGACGGTACATTTTACAGTTGCCCGGCACCATTCGCACAAATATTTAATATTCATGGCGATATCAGTAGTACCAGACAAGTAACCAAAGTGAAGCCCTTAATTTTTGCACTGATGTCTGACCGCAAAGAGAAAAGTTATATTATTCTGTTCGAAATGATTAGGTCAGTTATACCTGGATGGAAACCACACAAAATTCATTGCGACTACGAAAGGGCGGCTATGAATGCGGTTCTAAAAGTCTTTCCAAATATTACATTGAAGGGGTGTTATTACCATTGGTCACGAAGCATTTGGAAAAAAGCGAAATCGGCCAAATTTCAGAATACAAAAACTAAACCTGAGCGGCGAATAGTAGGCATAACGGCTGCTCTTCCGTTGTTGCCCGCAGATTTTGTATCACAGGGCTTTGATTATATAAAATCGCAATGTGAGGACTTACCTCGCATATCAAAATTTATACAATACATTGAAAGGTTTTGGTTTAAAACACATTCACCAGAAGTATTCAGTGTATTCGGTGAACGTCATCGAACCACAAATGTATTAGAATCATTTCACTCCAAAATTAACAAATTGCTTAATAAGAACACCGTCACTTTGATGCGTTTACTGAATGTAATGAAAAATGCTCATGAAACAGAATATGTTCCTAAAAAAAGAAGAACTCACCAAATCGTAAATGACGATTTCATAACAATGGTCCAAATGGAATTAGTTAACAATGAAATTTCAGTAGTGTAACCACCCCCCTTCTGCTACTAATAAATAATTTAATACTTTATAACTAATCTTAATATTATTTAATTATTTAAACTCTTAATGAATAGAATATTCTAATTTGATATATTTATTTGGCCTTTTGATCGTCTAGTGTCAGAATCCCACATTGCACCGCAGCACCCATGTCTTTTATATGGAGCATAGTCAGATTTGAAATTCTTCTAATTCTACAAGCCCTAATGATTCTCCTATATTTTTTAAAATATAATTATATAAACTACCGTTCCTTTATTAGTCTCACTCCTAATTAACCTACCCTGACCCTTTACTTTTTCTAATGTCTTTAATAATATTTAATTACTAACTGTTACCCGAATACCTATCATGTAATATTATTCCCTACCTATGTGTTTGTGAGAAACAATATAATTATATTTGCCCTACCTAAACCCCTACCTTGAAATGAGGCCGGTTACAGCGAGAACCTATTTGATCTTAGGTTCACTACTCTTATGGTATGGTATGGTATGGTACTATGGTATTTAATAATTATTTGAACTGAAATCTAAAATCAAATTAGTCCTTTCTTTGGATGGGGTCTGGCCTCACTAAAACGATCTATGACAGCGTTATGTGTATATTTTTACACTTTAGATTCCCTTGGGAATGACGTGATGTTTCAACCTCTTAAACACTAGCTGATGCCCTTAGACAGTGACGGCTGAGTACGTGACTCGGTAGTTTTCCTAGTTATAATTAAATAACAATTTCTAATTTATTACAGTAAAGTTTTCCAGTTATTTAACTATTTAATTAATACAAGTAGGTACTTTAATATAGACGGGGAGACCTCTGTCATCGTTACGTGTATATTTTTACACTTTAGATTCCCTTGGGAATGGAGTGTTGTTTCAACCGCAAAACACTAGCCGATGCCCTTAGACAGTGACGGCCGAGTACGTGACTCCGAAGTTTTCCTAGTTATATTTAAATAATAATTTCTAATTTATTACAGTAAAGTTTTCCAGTCATTTAACTATTTAATTAATACAAGTAGGTACCTCAATATAAACGGGGAGACCTCTTTCAACGTTACGTGTATATTTTTACACTTTAGATTCCCTTGGGAATGGCGTGATGTTTCAACCGCAAAACACTAGCCGATGCCCTTAGACAGTGACGGCCGAGTCGTAACCCAGTATTATGACGGAGAAAACAACAGCCGTAGAAGAAGAAGACAGTCCAACCCATAAATATTACCTGAATTTTACTAAATGCAGAAAGTCTACAACTGGAAATATTTACTTCCTGTCAAACTTATATAAAATACAAATGGTCAAATAAAATGTGATAATCTGAGAACTTCTCAGAATAAAATCCTATGAAAATATAGTTAATTCCCCAAAGTCTATATTTATGACGATTATTAGATTAAATTGAACTTCTATTTATATGCAGTGGCAGTACAAGACCAAACGTTAACTAGTTTAAAGGCTAATTTTTAGCGCATCCTAAACTATTCCTAAATAAAATCCTACTGATTAAATACCTAAATCCCTAATTCCCTAGACAATTGAATCTACCCTACTTCTACTTTTTAGGCCTATTCTAAGCTAAACCGGAGGCTTACCATCCTCAAATTTTGCTAACATCCCTAAGGTAAACTGTAAAGTTCAGCTGAGTCGGCTGAAGTAGGCAACCTAACACTCGTGTTGTGTGTACCTCCCCCCTCACAGACCGCAGTCCAAGACGTGAGAGTAAGGCGCCCTATTGTGTATATAACATATAAATATTTAAAGTTTTATGGGGAACCAATACTCAAAACCCTCAAAGCTTTCACTGGTGCGATTGCGTGCCCAACCTGTGGACCCAGCTACGACTCAAGGATGACAATGAATATGGTGGGCTCTTATACAGATGTCTGTGTTGGTAAAAGGATCATCTGGGCTTGCCCGAGGCTCTTTTAGAATTTAATAGTTCCGAACCAGACCCGTTTGTCACCGTTATAAGTTAGATATAGTTCGTCAGACACACTGTTTGTCTAGTCATAGTTCTAGCGCGAATAATGCTAATCTAGCTTAATACAAATAGCAAAACAACCTCCCCACAAGAAATTGTCACATTAATCCCACACTAAATTTATTAATTTTGCAACGCGCTAGACACTAATGACAACCAAGAATTAGTCCACCCGCAACTCCAAAGTTAGGCTCCCTCCTAATAAACTTCCTAATTTTTTTAACAATTAAATAAAACGAATAAACAAAATCTTCGCGACTATAACTCAAATGCAACGCAAAACTACCTATTTCCTCATAAAATAAACCGAGGATATTCGATCCCTATTAATTTCGAAACTAAGAAACCGTATTTTAAAACAACTTGAACAATTAACTTTAACCATAAATGCTTTGAACTAGCCGTATTTTATTGTAGGTATTCCAACTAAACTAAAATAAAATCGACACAAATCGTTAAAACCGCAACTAAATGTATGAAACTCAACCTTTGAATAATATAATAATGAAGTTAATTATGTATCAAACATAACCCGAAAAGAATCCTATTTTAATAACCCGCACGCACAAAACCGTAAGAAAACATTATTATTTACAATATAAAATTTCACTATAAGCAAAATGAACGAGTTAAAAGTTAAACCATGTACGTAACGCACTTCTATTACCCGTTAAATACCGTGTCTACGCAGCCTTATACAGGATTATAAGCAATTAATCGATGCAACACGATATGAAATACAAACGTGACTTTAGCACAACATAAAAAATAAGCACGTAACCGAACCGTAAATACCTAGATAAATAACTATAAACTACGCGACGCCGACCCTAACACGACAGAACCCTTCTCCGACGTCAGCTGTAGGAAAATAGAACCCGAATCTCACTAGGTATGAACACTATAAACAACGTTAAAGTTAAACCGTAAACGTAACTTGTTTCTATTATCCGTTAATTACCGCGGCTATGACATAAGCACTATAACGACCGACGTTATAAATTAAACCGTAAACGTAACGCACTTCTATTTCCGTTAAATACCGTGACTATGTATCCCTACACAAGATAATTGTAAACTATGATCAAATGAATCTACGTAACACGATAATAAAAACAAACGCGAATTTAAGACAACGTAAATAATAAGCACGTAAACGAACAGCAAAATACCTAAGTATCGATTTAAGCGAACGTGAGGAAGCCCTTCTCTGACGACAGTTGTTGATCTTCTGGACCCCGATTTGCGACTGACATCCCCTTTTATAACCTTCGTAATTGTGGAAAAATCCAGAAATTCCACAAGATTACCCTTTTTCATCCGTACCTGTTATTGCGCAACAATAATAGAAATTGCCTTATATGGTCATGCATTCAATATCAAAGGTAAGTCTCCAAAAAGCACGAATTTGCATTCGAAAGTGAACTATATATCTTTAACCGTAAAGCTCAAAAACAAAAAGTAACGCGCCCTGTCGCGAAGTAGCTGAACTTCTAACTAACGTTGTAACGACAAGTAACGCCACTCGCCGCCAAATAACAGTGCGCCACTAACATATGGAAAACACAAAGTTGTACTCTATTTGACAACAGATGGTATTGTTAATAGCGGTGAATATTTTAGAATCACGCGAATATTCTAGATCCCGGAAATGGATTGTTGACAGAAGAACTTCCGCCCACTTTCTTTTGTCCGCTTTATTAGTAATAACGTTGTTTTTGTTCTGCAAATTCCTCTGGTCGGTACCTTAGGTCGAGCCTCTCTTATTTATACTATTTTTTATGCAGTTTTTATCTTCTAAAGTGTGTTATTCGAGATTTCGAACTATATCTACTGAACGCAGAACATGAGTTTTCTTTCTCGAAATCACACCTAACTAACATTAAATGGTTTTAACATAATACCTAGATGATCCAGGAGCCCTAATTGTGTCCCCGAAGGCCTATCATCTCCAGTGCAATCTATCGGTGCGTAGCGTACTAATGTGAACTACTCGACATGTTGATAGGTGTCGCTTTTCACTTACTAATGATTACTAATATAAACGCCATCTAACGCTTTCTGTGTCAACTATTAGCCTATGTTCAATACGTAGCTTACTTAAATCCTTCCCTCGCAACAATGTATTGTAATTAGTTCTAGATATAACCGCTAGATTGCGCTACAACCAAATCTCTATGATGTTACCCTTTGTGTATAAGATACAGATGCTCCCCCATCACGATAGCCTTTATAATGCTACTTTATTACTTATTACAAATAGAGTTTGTATACTAAACAACAGTGTTGCCTCACTGTGGTTAGTTACAGTAGCTCATGCGTTAGAAAAGTTAAGGACATAAACATTTTTTGTGTCATCATATAGGCGGAAAATAATTTAATGATAAATTAAAAAAAAAACAATCTCGATTTGGAAGACC
This sequence comes from Acleris holmiana, assembly GCA_949316455.1. Lineage (NCBI taxonomy): Eukaryota > Metazoa > Arthropoda > Insecta > Lepidoptera > Tortricidae > Acleris > Acleris holmiana. Next base: position 21,004,997 of record OX438762.1, read on the forward strand.
TTAACACCTGTGCTATGCTACGTCACTTGATGGCTGTGGAGGGAAGTTTCCTACCACGTTAATGTGTAATAATGTGTCACGTTGTGTTCTTAGAGTTCGTGTTTTGTTATTTTTTTATTGTAAATGATATTATCTATATTCTGTAGCTACAAATATATGTGGGAAGAATCGCTTAAACTTGCAACACTTATTTGCTAGACTTGAGATTTAAAAGAAAAAAAAAAAAGAAAAAAAGGAGGAACTGTCAGTGGGTATTATCTGTAAACTACGTGGTAGAAACTATTCTTTTTAAACTATTATTTTTATAATACAGTTTTTATATAGTAATTTGTTGACTGCCATCCCTACATATATACATCACTATTAATTGGTGGTATTGTTTTTGAATTAATTACCCACTGTACCACTGGGGGTATGGGCGGTAGTACGTGGGTCAGTAATGGGCGACGCGGCGTGTAAGCTAATTCATTTTCACCGTTCGTACACAGCCTTAAGCTTGCGCTGGAGTCGACGACGACAGAGGGCCATAAATCATAATGTTTAGGCTAAGAAAAAAGCGGCTTTTGTAAAGATCAAAGGAGTGTGCCTTCTGTACTTGTATTACCTATTCTGTAAGTGTAAATTTCAGATAGGGCACTACAAGAACCAATATTGCTACAAAATACGTACTATGGGCTGAACCCCTTTTACCAGCAGGCAGTCGCAGTTTTACGTTTCTTAGATCCTATGTTACCTACTTACATAAAAGTATTTGATCTGAATTACGAGTATACTTAGGCCCCTTTAATAACTAGGTATCGTGAAAATACATGTTCTTCGCTTCATGTTTTCAGGTTTGAGTCGCGGGTCAGCCAGCCAAGTATCTTTTTCACAATTTGTAGTAAACCTTATAGCAAAATTACGTAAGTATTTCTTGCACTTCTAATGAGCAAGGATCGTTAACTGCGAGCGAAATCCATTGAAATGACGTATGATAACCAGTTAGGGATGGCGATGGTTCTAAATTGATGAACTAAAATATTATGTACTAAAATAATACAAATAAATATAACTGAACAGAATCTGAATCTCAGTGTAAAGTTATTATTACAGTTAAATGGTAAATTTTTGTATTGTATTTACAATTTTTATCCAAAACTCTCCAAATTTTTCACTTGGGACAGTGAGTAATAATTTTCGCAAATACGATGGCGAAACAACACAAATAATACAATCAGCCTTGCAGTTACCGAAAAAAAAAAGACTTAATTGCTTGTAATCCCACAAATCTAAAGTTTTTATGGAGATCGAAAAATATTACTTCGTTTCTGACAAACAAAATAATTAAATTAAATAATACAGTCCTTTTATGTGCAGTAGTTTCTGATTAGCGGCCTATTTTGATGACTAACAGTTGCATTACGTATTTGCTGTCAATAAATCAGGGCAGGCTACATAGTTAAGATTACCTCGATGATCAAGGTTGCATTGAAATTTTGAAAACACAACCAGTACTTGACGGAGTCACATTGACAATCATGACAAGAACATACCTACTAGTTCGTAAATTTATCTATTGACAATATATTTATCAATTCCAAGAAGTTTTAGTTTAATGTCATAGATAGCACTTATTACTTATTAGTGTCTAGGTGACCTAGACACTGATTAGTATAATATAATGATATTAATGATAAATAAACACATTCCTCCATACATATGAATAAGTAGCATAACTGACGATTCGAAAGTGCTTGTTTCTAAGCCTACTCAATAAATAATTTTTGCCTTTGACTCGACTTGACTGGGTAGCAACCCTAGTACTTCAATGGATTTCGCTCGCAGTTTTTTTTTGTTTTTTTTTTGACTATTGTGTAGGGAAATGTTTTTGTTTTATTATTATTATTTTAAATTGGTCTTATTAATAATAATTTGTGATTATTTTACTGTTATGTGTACCAAATATGGATCTTTGTAATCTGAAATAAATGAATTTTAATTTAATTTAATTTAATTATCTTTGTTTACTTGAAACTGGCATCATGCCGTGCACTGACAGGTTCTCCCTGTGTGTGGGATGTATTTATGTGCGTATAGTATAAGCTAGTGTTTAATAATTTTTCACACCACCTGCTCGACAATGCCAAATTACATATCATGCAAACCTTACGCAAACCAACTCATTAAAGCCCTTGGCTTTAGCCGGGGTGTAATGTTGTACTGAATCTCATTATAACTCGCTGGGTCGTAATATTTTCACTTTTCATAGTTCTTATTACAATGGCCTTAAAGTCTAATTTCGTAATAAAAGATCAACTAATACTCGAAGGCCGGGCGCGGCGCCGCCGCCACCGCCGCGTCGAACCTAATTTGAAAATCGAACATTTTCTAAAATCGAGCTGGCCACGGCAAGCTGAATGGAACACATTTGAAATTAAACAAAAGCCGCGAGTATTGTAAGACGCTGCAACAAAATACATTGGTAATAACTGCAAAGTTTTAAATAAATATTGTCTTTCCACAACTGGACTAATGTCTCAAATATCAATTTTCACTTTTAATTTTAATTTACTATAATAAAACGCTGTTTTTAGTAGACTCGCTTTTTTATTCTCGCAAAAGGTGAGAAAAGTAGAGTACACTCCTCGGGGATAAAGCTGTTTTCGTCTTGGGCGCGCTTGAACCCCTCACTGCGCTCAGGACTCTTCTTAATTCCCTCGCTTCGCTCGGGAATTAAGTCGTAACACCCTCGCTGCGCTCGGGAGTTAAATCTGGAGTCCTTCGTTACGTTCAGGATTCAATATCGCGCCCGTGACAAAACTGTGCTTTATCCCCTCGGTGTATAATCTACTATTGTCGTGTGCGTATCGACGTGATGGAAAAATGCATAAGTGTTAACACTATTTGTGAAATTAATAGACTTATTGCATAGAAATGATGCACGTGGGGTCTCCGGTTGGTTTAATAGTCTAAGGATTAAGGAGTCTAATTTTCAAACGTAATTTTTGGTGATTTGGAAGCGCTTTTAGCAGGCTGAAATATCATTTCAGTCCATTTCAGATGCATTTTCAGGACCCCTTGTAGGCCCATAGTACATTTGGAGACTGGAGAACGCTAACACCTGTAATCCAGTTGCCCAATAAGAAAGAAAAGACAACGAAATCAATTTGTACGCGGAATAAGGAGTGATGGCGTTCAACAGCGATTGTATGACGAGTCACAATAACACTTAACAACTTAACCTATCGGCAGTCGGTTAAGGCGGCATCGTCACTGATGGATGCCTAGAGAGATACGTCCGCAGTGAAAACAAGACAGACGAAGAAACGGCTGCGGTAAAAAGGCTAGCGCGGTGCCTGCGATCGGTCCGGGCACTGGTCTGGTCATGGCGGACGTCTGGCGGAGTGGGCTCAAAGAGAGTTAGCCAACTGCGTCGGAGTGGCGGAGCGAGTTCAGCGCGGGCTTACTCTGCGTTTCCACCAAAGCTGTGCGAGGTAGCGGAGCGGTGTGCGAGGGAAAAATCTAACAATACGAGGGTCAAACTGAAAGTTTCGGGAATAGAAAAAAATATGCAGTTAAATTGAATAAAAGTATTTTTATTGTTTTTCAAAGTATTCTCCTTTATATTTTATCACTTTTCCATGCGATCAAACCAGTCATTAAAGCACTTATTGAAGTCTGAAGTAGGGGTCGACAAAATGTCCATTTTAAAAGCCTCCACTGCTGCTTCCGGCGTCTGAAACCGCTGACCACGCAACTTATCCTTAATTTTGAGGAATGTGAAAAAGTCATTGGGGCTTAAGTCGGGGCTGTATGGAGGATGGTCCAGTAATTCGACTTTTTCACCGTCCAGGTACTCAAAGTTTTCCGAGCGGTGTGAGGGCTGGCATTGTTGTGGTGAAGGATAATGCGGCGACTAGGTAGGGTTTTTTTTCGGAGTTCAGCAAAGATACTCGGCAAACAAATAGTGGTGTACCAATCGGCATTGACCGTTCTACGATCTTTAAGAGGAATAGTAGCCACGTGACCCGATTTGGAGACAAACGTAGCCACCATCTTTTTGGCCGTGCTGCGAGAACGAATAACTTTTGTCGGCTTGAGCTCATCTTCGTAGACCCATACTCGAGATTGGTTTTTATTTTCAGGCTCATATGCATATATCCAACACTCGTTACCGGATACAGTGCTAAAAACTGCATTTGAGCTTCCTCCGTTGAATTTATTCAAAGTTGTGAGGCACCAATTGACACGAGTCGTTTTCTGCTCCTCAGACAATAAGTGAGGGATCCAACGGGAAAACAACTTTCGCACGCCTAATTGTAATGTATCAGACTCATTCCAATTCCCAAACACTCTTGAATCTCCCGATATGACACATGTCGGTCTTCCTTTATCAGCTGACGCACAGCATCGATGTTTTCTTGCGTGACTGCCGATTTTGGTTGACCTTCACGCACGTCGTCCGTGAGGGATAGACGGGCCACGTTAAAATTCTGCATACCACCTGTATATTGTCGTCTTTGAAGGTGCTTCATTACTAAAAGCAACAATCATCCGGTCTCCACATTGTTTTTGTGATAATCCACTTTTAAAGTCGTAATAAATCATAGCTCTTAAATTTTCACGGGACCATTCCATTTTCAGCAGCGACTCGACGACTTCAAAAAACAATTGAAACCGAACCATCGCATTTTTTTCCTATGTAATGAAACTAATTATAAAAAGGTATGATATGTGTCAAAAATATGTTTCTAAGTATTAGATTCCCGAAACTTTCAGCCCTCGTGGAATTCTCAGCCTCGCTCAGCGCAGCTCTTTTATTGGTGGAATTTTCCCTCGCACACCGTTCCGCTACCTCGCACAGGTCTGGTGGAAACGCAGTCTTATCAGCAAAGGGTTGCGAAGCCAGCTCAGCACGCGCCGGTCTACATCGTAGTGTCAGATCATATGAAAACACAGCTATACGTTTTCCCGAAAATCTTGTCATCAAGCAGACAAGAATAGTGTGGGAATTTTGAGTTGTCAGTTCTTATTATAAATCTGTCATTCTTGAATAATTTAACCTGGCGTTAACCTAGGACAGGGTTGCCGAACCGATGGCACTTGTGCCATTAATGGCACGCAACGCAATACTTTAGGCACGTCACTGATCACAATTATGCATTACGAAAAAAAAATGCGAAGTAGATGATGTTTGCGTCGGGTGGGTTAGGTAGGAAGCGCGGCGCTTGCTCGCTCGTTTGTTTTCGTACCTACCTACAATCTACATTATTAGTTGACGCTTAGTTTGTTTACGCACAACTTAATAATGAATTTCGTTGATATAATTGTATTTCAATATAAAGTTAAAGCATGCATTCTGCTAAAAGTATCATCTTACAACCCTAATCTGCAACAACAGAAGTCATACTAATTTTACTTTAATTTAAATAACGCGTTTTTAATTGAAACATTGCAAAATTCACCGATTTTTTTGTAGTAAATAACGAGCTTTGAGTATTTATTGTTATTATTTTCCCAGTAATAACAAAGTCAAAACTATGTGATGGCACGTTTGTGACTTCAATAAACATTTCTTTAGAAAAATGGCACGTTGAAATGAAAAGGTTCGCCATCCCTGACCTAGGATTTAAGTGCAAGCGGGCCTAAAATGATTAAAAAATCGACCGCCATGACCATTTTAAAATACAAAACGTCATTTAGAAAATCTGCATTCCCAAAAAAATTAAAATAAAATAAAAACATATTTTGATAGTCGCCTATTCCGATAACCAAATCAAAACTTGCACCCTGACGTTAAACCCCCGCTCCCGAGGTTAACCTATAGTCTCATTGAAAAGTCATATGGTTCACACAACGAAAATTGCACATTAACGGAACCTCGTTGTTTGGCTGCATTTGACCCAAATTCGACCATGATATAAGGGTCGTTTTCAAAAAAAATGTACATAGTTAAGGGCTTTAATTAAAACAAAACTTAATTGATTCCTTTGTGTGACGAAAGTTACCCATACAATTTGTATGACTAACTTTCGTTATACAAAGGACGCGATCGTGATTTTGTTTTCATTAAGCCCTTAACTATGTACAATTTTTTTGAAAACGACCCATAAAGCTTTCCATTTGTGGCCGAGGTCCGATCTATTAGTTAATATACGAGGATAACATACATATTAAGATAAATATGTATTTAACCCGTAGCCACACCTAGAAATGTTGATTTGGTACATTAAAAGGTTATAAAAAAGTAATTTCTTATTTTTTTATACTACCACGTGGTCTCAATGTAGCCACTGCCTGACTAAGGGTTAAATATCAATATAGTTACTATATACTTAGTTAAAATATTAAATCATGGTACAATAATATGCCGTAGCATAAATCTTTGAACTATTTCTGGTCAAACATTTTTCCGAAGTGATGACAAAAGTTCTTGATGTTGTCATATTTACTTGAATTTTATAGCTATTATCAATTAACGTACACAAAAAATGTGTATAACATGATGTTTTAATCATTATTTGTAAAGTATAGTTGTCTTAGATCTAAAGCTGTATTCTTTGCCTTCTATAAGTTCGGGTATTCTTACAGATAATCACACCACCGGAATGCCGAAACCAATCCCTGGAGTATCGATAAAAATAGCAATGGCGCTATAGTGCTTTTAATCCACTACACGACGGCGACATCCTGTCCAATATTTAGTTAGTAGTAGCATCGACACCTGACTGCCACTACAGAATTCCCCCTTTGCTAAGGTATAACATCCAAATTAAATGATCATGCGCGTTACCAAAAACTACATTAGTCGATTACCTGGCATAATTAAAATCGTTTCCGGAGTAAGGAGCTGTTATTAATTAATTTCTTTATGTTCTTAGTTGAAGTTGCAAAAAATAATTAAGTACATCAAATTCGCAGAAAATTTTAATAACATTTTGGTGGTATGCTTGCTTTAAATATATATATCAATTATATGCCCTACCTGGGCTCATCTGGATTAACTCCTTACCAAATCTCATTATAATCGACTAAGCGGTTTAGCAGTCAAATCGTAAAAAAACTGACTCACTTACAGATAGAACATTTTGCATCTATAATTTTAGTACAAATAAAATAAGAAAGAAAATTAAATCGTACTTACTAAGGTAACACAACACCAGTGCTCTACACTTTTAGCTGACATGCACCAATCATGGACAAAAGCTTTTAATTCAAAGATCTTAGGGTTATAAATTGAGATTGCGAAACAAATTAATAACCCTTATCTTCTTTGAATAAGAGTCCGTGTCGAACATTGAGGTCATTGTCGAGGACAACTTGTCGTTACTCCTCGTAAGGCCCACCATACTACAAACAAGAAGATGTTTGTCAGTGGGAATTTGTATCTAGCAGCAAGGAAATAAAGTCCAAAAACGTTTGCTCTATAATGCCAATAAAAGAAATTAAACATTGAAACGTGGACTTTATTGTTATTGTAATATAGTTTAAAAGAAATTTCTTTGATAATGTACATCGTAATGCACATCGGGCCTTACGAGATTAAGCAGATGTTTTTTTAGAGCAACTTTTATGTCTGATGTAGTCAACAACGTGGATTTTAATAAACATAGGCTCGCACGAGTCGCCCGGATTCCCCGCACTTTGCGACTTTCCCTCTTGGAAAATGGAAGGATATGTCGTCGTGGGTTAAAAACACTATATTGAAATTAAATGTTCATTATTATATATATACACTTTACACAATGGCATTATTGTTCATTGTCCAAATAATAAACTCATCTTGGCTGAGATGCGTGTCCTCAAGCCATATAAAACTGTAATTGTTGACGCGTCTTGAGACGAGTTTTTCAGTAGAAATTAGTTTATTCATACGGTCCTTAGCCCACTTATTATACAACCATCCAGCTAAAACATAAAAAGACATCCTTGCTTTTTACGTGTGACCTTACCAGTTGATGTATGACGCTTTTATATTTTTTAAGTCGGTGATAATTTTATCGGTGCCTCTACAGCAGTTATTTCGGACTGAAACATGTCTTCTAAAATCTTTTCCACACTTTTAGACTTTTCCGACAAAGGCTTTTCCATAGACGACTCTTCATTGTTACCAGAGTCTTTATTTTCAAATAGATTAATGCCACTGTGAAGTACATCGGGCATATCTAAATTAGATTGAAAAAAAATATTACTCATAACATCACTTTCACAGACGCTTAAGTTTTCAACAGTTTGATAAAGGTCTTTTTTTTTTTCAATTGTTTCTTCTATTTGATCGACTTTTGACAATGACACAACACTGCTTATTATTTCCAGGTCAGAATTACAAATGTGACTATCTTTAGACATAGTATAAACATTACGACTTTGAGACACATCTGTTTTTTTATTAATTGGTACTGTTGTTATCAATTTAATTTCTTCTGGTATTGTTTTAACTGAAGAAGATGTCGATTCATTTCTTAACCTGGACCTAACATTCGAAGTACTTGCTATGTTATGTATTGATGGACCAAGATTTCCATCTAAATCCCCGATATATCGGCCTGAAAACACTTCTCCCAACGATATTGGATGGTTATCCTTTGAATTCATCCAAACATGTACACTTTGTGTTTCATCAGATTGATTAGGCGAATCTTTTAACTGCTCAACGTTTATAACTGTTTGAGAACTAGAGTCGTCGTCGTGTTTTTCAACACCCATAATGTTTTCAGAAGATGTATGATTCCATTCGCATTCTATTACCTCGCGTTTTTCTGTAACATTTGTGGATTTACCGTCAGTATTTTGCTCCTTCGAATCTATGCTTATTAAAGATTTTGAATTCAATGAAAGTAGTGGATCATTATCATGTCCATCTAACAAAGGTTCTTTAATCGAATGTTCTGAAGTCTGATTATCAGTTAATGTTTGAGAACTAGAGTAGTCGTCGTGTTTTTCAACAGCCATGTTATTTTTAGAAGATGTATTATACCATATTTTAGCAGCGTTTGTGGATTGACCGTCTGAATTTTGCTCATTTGAACCTAAGCTCATGATAGGTTTGGAATTCGATAAAACTAGTGGATCATTATCATTTCCACCCACCAACCCTTCCTTAATGTTTTCAGAAGATGATTTATTATCCAATTTGCCATCTATTGTCTCATCGCGTTTAATAGTACCATTTGTGGATTGACTGTCTAAATTGTCTTGCTCATTCGAAGTTATGCTTATGTTAGGTTTGGAATCCAATGAAACTTTTATCTCATTATTATGTTGATTTAACAACCCTTTCTTAATCTTTTCAGGAGATGTATCATCCCATTCGTCATCTAATACATCCTCGCATTTTTCTTTAACACTTGTGAATCGACTTTCTAAAATGTCTTGCTCATTCGAAGTTATGCTTATGTTAGATTTGGTATCCAATGAAACTAGTGGATCATTATCATGTCTCTCAAATAACCCTTCCTTAATCATTTCAGACGATATTATATCCCATTCGCTATCTAATGACTCGTCACATTTTTCTGTAACACTTGTGAATTCACTGTGTGAATTGTCTTGCTCATTCGAACTTAAGCTCATTATACGATTGGAATCCAATGAAACTAATGCATCATTATCATGTTCATCTAACAACCTTTCCTTAATATTTTCAAAAGATTTATTATCCCATTCTTTTTCTGTAACACTTGTGAATTGACTGGCTGAATTATTTTGCCTATACGAATTGCATATGATAGGTTTGGAATCCAATGAAACTAGTGGATCATTATTATGTCCATCTAACAACCTTTCCTTAATCTTTTCAGAAGATATTTTATTCCACTTGCCATCTAATACCTCCTCGCGTTTTTCTGTAACACTTGTGAATTGACAGTTTGAATTGTCTTGCTTATTAAAACGTGTGCTCATGATAGATTTGGAATCCAGTGAAACTAGTTGATCTTTAGGTCCATCTAACAACCCTTCCTTAATATTTTCATAAGATTTACTGTTCCATTCGCCATCTAATGTCTCCTCGGTTTTTACTGTAACACTTGTGCATTGGCTGTCTGAATTGTCTTGCTCTTGCGAACTGATGCTTGTGTTAGGTTTGGAATCCAATGAAACTAGTGGATAATTATCATGTCCATCTAACAACCCGTCCTTAATCTTTACAGAAGATGTATCATGCCATTCGCCATCTAATGACTCCTCCCGTTTTTCTGTAACACTTGTGAATTTACTGTCTGAATAGTCTTGCTCATTCGAACTTAAGCTCATTATAGGATTGGAATCCAATGAAACTAATGCATCATTATCATGTCCATCTAAAAACCCTTCCTTTATCTTTTCAGAAGATGCGCTGTTCCATTCACCATCTAATATCCGCTCGCTTTTTTCTGTAACAATTGTGAATTCACTGTCTGAATTGCCTTGCTCATTCGAACTTATGCTCATGATACATTTGGAATCCAATGAAACTAATGGGTCATTATCATGAATATCAAATAAATCTTCTTTAATCGAATTATTGCTATTTTCCGAATTCTTACTATCCGACGACAATAATTCTGTGGAATTGCTTTCTGAATCCGATGATGTAAATATTTCATAATTCAAAGGCTCATCAGTATAGTTTATACCTTTGATCAAGATTGCAGAAGTGCTATTATGTTCTTTGCATCTTTTTATTATTTCCATGCTACTCACAGACTGTTTTTTATTACTTTTTGCATCATCTTGTTCAAAGTCAGACTCCTCAGAGTAACTGGAATTTTCAATGCTAACAACATCACAAGGCTGTTCCTTCTTCGAACCTATTGGATCTTCATCAGAACTTGAGTCTATGGAATCAGAAATAGCTATAGGCGTTTCAGAATCTGAAGATTCAGCTGTAGAAATGTTGCATATTTCATTATCAGAGTGCAACTTCTGTAACAAATCTAGTTCATCTATATCTGAACCGATTTCGTAACTTTCATCACTTTGTAAGTGTATGTTACTATAGTTATTATCAGAATTTTGCTTTATATTTTTTAGCTCCTCGTTGTTGCCGGTGGACTCTTTTTTATTTAACTTTTCTCTTTTTTCTTCGTTCATTACCTGAGACTTCAGATTGGGGTTCTTCTTTGCCTGATTCTTTATTAACTTTTTTAGCCTATCTTTTCTCCACTGTTTGCTCCCTAACATAGAATTTTTATCATTTTCATCTTCTTCACTCTCAATTGGAGATTCTTCTGCTTCATCGTCAATCTCTTCTGCTTCTAGTTTTAATTGATTTTGCTTATCAGAGAATCTGAAATTTTAAATAACAAAAAGAAATAAGGTTTTAGGTAAAATACACACATTAAACGTAAATTAAAGCACACCTACTAACTTATTAAAAACTTCAGACTCTTTGGTGTGAGCTAGACGATGATTATCTTGAAGTTGTTTCTTTAAATGAGCACTTTTCTCAGCTGGGTCTTCATTTGTAGTTAATCTAGACATTGCCAATCTCCATTCTTTCTCTTGCCTTCGCCTTTTTAGCTTTTTGCCGCATCGAACGAACAAGTCTCTCGCTACAAATATCAAAGCAATATTAGTTTTATTGTAACCCAAGATCAACATGATGTTTACATAATCACAATAAGTGAATTTATAGACGACGCGTTAGCCAAGTTGGTAGCCCCGGCTACTAAGATGACGGTCCTGGGTTCGATTCCCGGAATCGGCTAATATTTGTGTGATGAGTGAGAGCATTAATTTCCGAGTGATATTTTCTACGTAATTAAATATTTATTATTCTATATAAGTATGTTGAACATTGTCTATAGTACAAGTTTCTTAGTTTGGGACTAGTTCAATTGGGGTAAATATGTCCCCTGGTATTTATTTATTTACGATAGATAAATACATTGATTAATGAATGATGAATGAAGAGCAATGGATTGAGGAGGAACACGTTGTGTGTACGTCTAAGTACTATTGAGAGTACCAAATATTTTATGAACCAAATTACCTTCTTCAATAATAAACGCCTCATTCCAGCCCAGTTTATCATTATTATTGGCCTCCCTTACGCAGCGCAATACGTCGTGAAAATCTGGAAATCTTAGTGGGGTAGTCTTGTTGATCCACGCCTCCAGGCGCTTCGCTGGTCCAGACGGCTGTCCTGGCCGCGGTTCTATTACAAGATGGAGCTCAGAAGGCATCTTGGAATTTGTCAGCTGACAGAATTTAGCGTGCACCCGAACCATTCGCTCTTTGTACCTTTTAACAAAAAATATTTCAATATTTGTAGTTTATTTTATTTCCATGAAAACCTGTGATCCTATTTATATGATATTTGGCAGAAACACAGAAATAAATTAAAAGATAAGATCTTAATTGTGCTCAGTCTATTGTCGAATAGTATAAAATTATACACTCCAGCAGAGGGAATGATGACAAAATAAACGAATTTAAAAGATGCAGTCGACTACACAAAGAGATGTATCCACTTTTGGACCTTATTACAATAATGTTATTCAATTTCTGCTACTTGGCAAGAGATGTCACTTTTCACACTGCTACTTATGAACAGACGAAGCTTTTACAAGTATTTATTCACTTGAGACCATTGTGTTCGTTAAAGTGTAACAATACAATATAATTAAGAACTCATACAATAAATTAACATGTGTTTTATAGATAAACAATAAATATACAATTTAAGTATGTTAATAAACATTAACGTTTCACTTCTCATTTGCTTGTATAAAATTATAATAGCAGATTAGTTTTCCATGTTTTTTCTATTTTCAATCTATTTCTTTTTACATCTAAAATCCATTTATATGCCGAAAAGCTTCTTTCCACTTCCACTGACGTGAGTGGAGCGAATTTATACAAGCATTCTTAATCGGTTGCGGACTTATTTGAGATTTTATCTGCATACGTTCTGATGTCATCTTAACCAGGATTACGCACCATGACTGCTTCTAATTTGGCTTGTATAACTAAATTGGCACTCCAATTAATTAGGATGTGCGAACTTCGTCAAATATTTCTAAAGTATCAACAATTGTAGTATCGCGAGCTTGTAGTCTTGTCAAGGCAATTTCGATTATTTAATAATCTTCGTTTATATAAATTAAATCTCTGTAGTGTTCGGCTTCCTCAAGATATTTTATGCTTTTTTTTTATTGTTACTGCGTCGGATTTTCGTAAACGGTTTAACACATTCTTTATTTCATATTTCACACAGTATGACACAGCGGAAAGCCAAGTACTCCATCTGGTTATGACAGGTTTAGGAGGTAGAGGCAGGTCTGGGTACATTTCTTTTAATAGTTAACGTTAAATTTAAATTACTACTAGAAGTTTTTTTTTTTAAGTTAGCGATCAAATTTTCTACATCAGTACGTTTAGATCGAATTTGTTCCACAACTTTTAAGAGGATGAGCCAAACAGGTTACATGTTTCATATTTGGTAATAATGTTTTTAATATTCGCCCCGCCTTCAACATATACACATCAATGTTATTTTCACAAGATTCACCCCATAAGATTTTTAAGCAATCAGTTACAAAATTTGCAATACTTTCACCATTTACCACTTCCAACATTTCAAATGCTACCAAGTTGAGTTCAAAGGTTGCAATAAAAAGTGAACCTAGGAAGTCTGTGGTTTCATCCAGCAATTTCCACAATTTTTCATTTTTTTACCTCACTATGTATAACAGTCATCTTCAGTTCATCGTTCTCTCGCTAGGTAATTTTGAAAACCTTTATTCCCAGGTCTTCACTTTCCCAATTTTGCACATGCCCCATTTTTCACATTCCCAGATCATCACTTTCCCAATTTTTCACATTTTCAGATCATCACATTGCCAAATTATCACATGCTCAGTTCTCCACATGCCCGATTCTTCACATGCTCAGTTATTCACATGCCCGATTCTTCACATGCTCAGTTATTCACATGCACAATTCTTCATTCATTAAATTTACTAGGGTAAGAAATAATTTTTAATCGATATCGAGAATTACTATGGAATATTTTATAATTTAAAATAATATGCAAAAAAAACAGTAATTCACAGATTATTCAGTGTAAAAGTTATTATTGAAGCCTTAACGACATCTTGTTTTTAATGAAAATATTGAATAACCCGTCCTTTTGCCTTTGCCGAATTTGAGTAGTAAAGAGGTGAAATATAGCGACTATACCACCTCATTGACAATAACAGACACTTAAAATGAAAAAACTCTATATTGAGACATTAAACGTCACTTCATTGATATGACAGTGCTCAAATACGAACTGTCTAGATATTATTTGTAAAACGCTTGAAAACGGACGCGTTTGTTACGTAATATTTTAGTAGTGTACTTTTTCAGTAAAATAAAAATGAGTAAAGTGCAAGATTGGCTCAAAACGTGTCTAACCAAATAGCCTGAATTTGTACATAATGAAGTGACATCTACTATATACTGCTCTACGTGCGATATTAATCTAAAAATAAAAAAATGCAATATTTAATCTCATCTAAAAAGCGATCGCCACAACAACCGTTCTGGAGGACCACATTCCAAACATCAATTTTATTACGTTTTTTTTTTTTTTTTTTTTCCCGTGTGGTTGCCGGGTTAGAATAGTGCCACTCCATGTCTTCCCGTGGATGTCGTGAGAGGCGACTAAGGGAATAAAGGCTTGTAGTACTGTGAGGCGATGGGCTTGCAACCTGTCACTAATACACTAGTAAACATCTTAGCCTGAATGCAAAATGTGGTTACAGAATTATCAACAAGTTTAGAGTTGTTGGTATTCTGTTGCTCAGCCTACCCCACTCTGGGAATAAAGGCGTGACGTCATGTATGTAATTATTTTTCTGATTTCCTGCAACATACCCTGGTCAACGGTTAACAACACTAACTTTCGAAATTTCTTTAATAAATACTTATGCTGCGACTGCACAAAAGCATCTACCCGACGAATCTTTATTCAGGAAAGTTTATTTAAATGTTGTATACAAAAACACCATTCAGAGTATAAGGGAAATAACTCAACAATTTTATCTTTTGGGGTCTAAGGTTTTAGGTAAAGTCAATGGATTTCATTTCATTCAATTTTTGTTTCAAGAATCTTTTCAAAATAACGTAAATAATGTTCTTCTACTTTGCACTGATAGTGCCGCTTATATGCTAAAAGCTGGTCGTATTTTAAAAACAACATTTCCACGCATGAAACACATAACATGTTTAGCACATGGTCTGCATCGAGTGGCGGAAGAGGTGCGAGATAACTTTAAAAATGTAGACATGTTGATCTCTAATGTAAAAAAGATTTTCTTGAAATCTCCTGAACGTGTACGAGTTTTTAAGGAAAAATACCCTTCCATTCCTTTACCACCTGAGCCCATAATCACCAGGTGGGGTACTTGGATAAATGCAGCGGTCTATTATGCTCAATACTATGAGCAAATACGAATCGTCTCCATACTTGCTAATGAATCGTTAGCCATAAGAACAGCAAAAAATTTTTTCCAAAAGAGAAAACTACCACAAGAACTACATTTCATTCGGGACTACTACGAAGTTATAGCCTCTGCAATAAAACAATTGGAATGTTCGACTTTGTCCCTTACGGAATCTTTCCTAATATTGGACACCGTTCGTTGCTACTTAAATTGGAGCGAACTTTTACCGGTGATGCGGAAACTTGAAGCTGTTTTAGACCGAAATCCTGATTACGACAATTTACGAGAAATAGCAGAAAAACTTACTAAACCTGAACAACAAACCGCCTACAATGAATTTTACAAATTTGCCCCTTTGACGTCGAGTGAAGTGGAACGATCATTCAGTGTACATAAATGGCTTTATAGTGATAAACGGAACCGTTTACTCCCAGAGAACGTCGAAAAACTAATGACTATCTACTAATCACTATCAGAAACCAAATAAAATGGCATGTACTGATGTGGATTTTGAAGAAGAAATTGAATCTGTTTCGATATAACTTTACACAAACCTAATGTATTTTATAATATATTTATATTTATTTGGTGGACCATTATTTATTTTACTATCGATATCGATGAAAAATTATTTCTTACCCTAGTAAATTTGCGACAGTTTGTTTTGCCGTGAAAATTCCGAATACTGCTACTTACCCTTAAAATTAGACAAGCACTTTAGAAGATATTCAGAAAAACTTTGTCCGCGTCTCCTTGTCCCCTATTTAATCAACAAACTGACGAGGTTGGTTTTTCTCTCTGGTTTTGCCCTACTAGAATATGAGTTGCCAGTGCATAAAATCGAATTTCTACCACAATTGGCTTTAAATCTAGCCTTATAAAGCGTCACGAAAGTATTCGTAACGAAAACGTGGAATTGTGGCCAAAGATAAAACAAGTTAACTATTTTAATATATTTTTTCGCAATCGGTAGAACGGTATCGTTATATCATAAAACTTTGTTCAAACAAAAGCACGATGATGAGAAGTTAAAAATCGTGAAAATAAGAGGGCTTTAAGTATATGTGGTCGAAAAAATTCAACCACTTTTGTTTAGTTTTGGATATTTGTATTATTTATTTGAAAGGATTTAAATCAATTATGTCACTTGCGACCTTGACAGTTTTTATCGCGTAATATAATAAAATTGTTTTGAAACCTCTTGGTGTTCCCAATTTTTTAATATGAGCATGTTAAATTTGAAACGTCCAAATTGGTCAAAATTCGCGGCCTTACCCAGATAGCATATCATTATCCAAAGTAAACATGTGTGTTCGAAATAGCTTTAAAGCAATATTTAACTAGAATTTTATTGTTTTGTTAATGTTATAGTAGTGACGTTATAATTTCGTATCGATAAATCAGTTGCGCTGTTTAATGTTATTATTTATTAAGGCAATAAATTATAATATTCGAAATATGGTTTATTTTAGATTCCTTGACGACGATAATATGATGCAAAATTAGATAGAAGCTATCTATAGAAGGTATTGGTTGAAACATAGTCGGATTTGCTCGAATCATTTTGAAGATGACTGCTATGGTGGCACTCCACTTGGGGTTGCGTGTTCGCGTTGCGTCGTTGCCCCTCTTCATTTGCAGTAGGAAGGAAAAGATGCAACAGAAGGAGCAAGTACAGCTAAGTGGAGTGCCAGCATTACTTAGCTAATGTCCCCACTCAAACGCTTTCGTCAGAGTTAGTCATGGTTTATAATAAAACCCTTCGCCGCGTACGTAACCGGAGGTTCGTTACCAGTTAAAAACACTCTAGCCAATTCAGCATACCTACAGTACCGGCAAATAAAATATCATATTAGTACTTACATCTCATATGATTACCTACAAATGTGACTCACCAAAATTGACAACCAATCAAGAACAAGTTGACCAATTGTATTGCTATTATTCAATTCGTTAGCTGATCAAATAAGGTTCAAAACGGTCAATAAAAATGTTTGTACATATTATTGTAGTTCAAAATCCTTTATGAGCAGTTTACCAGATTCGCAATTCACCAGATTCGCTACTCACCAGATTCGCAACTCACCAGATTCGCAACTAACCAGAAGTACAATCAAAAACAAAATTAATTTTAACAAAACAAACTTTATTTTCAAGCAACAATAGAAAAAAAATGTGGTTGTACACAGTGGGTTTTTTCCCTCCTTGCCTGTGGTCTACCTAATCTGTTCACCTGGATGGACCACGGGGAGTATTTTCTACCCGTGGTACACCTAGGTGAACTAAGGTGAACTAATGTACACTTTGATGAAAACGTAAGCTGGACATATTGCATTATATTAGTTACTTGTGTAATTAAGGGAAGCTAGCTTCCTAAAGCAATCAATTACACTGATTTTATTTTGCAGACAATCTGAAATAATATTATTTATTTTTTATTTTATTTCTATCATGTTTTGGTTTCTTTTCTTCCCTTTATAATGCAATGTTTTTTTTTGTATTTTAATATCCTGGACTTCCGCTTCTTTTTTTAATATCATAATGCATTTAAGCAAAGACGGCTTAGCTGCTATCTTTGTGTTTAGGCGTCGGTGCCATCTGGTCTGTTCTTCTCTCCATAACAGCTAAAAACATCACTGGTTATTTTATTAATCCACTGATCTATGAAATATTTTTTAAATTTTTCGAAACAGTCTTTTTTTGAGGCCAAGTCACAGATGCTTAGAAAACCTTCAGGGATTAATATTGGTGGTAGAAGTGGTAAGAGCGTTGAAAAATGAGTAATTTGTTTACCGTTTTCCGTGTCGACAAAATCATTTTTTTTTGCTCATTCTCCATACTGCGTTTTGAAAATGGTAATAGCACCCCTTTACAATTGCATCGGGAAATATTTCCTTGACAGCTTCTATGGCGGCAATTTCGTAGTCACATTTATACAATTTTATATTAACTCCAAATTGTTCTTTAAGTACTGAAAAAAATCGCTTGTACGTGTTTTTACTTTTATCGGGCAGAAAAGCGTAAATTAGTGGCACGAAATTAATTTCTTCGTTATTGCCAGGCGATAAGTCTGCATGCAATGTGTATATCTGGTAGAATGGCTTCGGTGTTGCTCTGAAAGTGCCGTCTCCATAATACATTTCAACAAATGTCAGCTTTGTTCTTGCTAATGGAGTACTAAAAAAAAATATTTTGTTTTCGATCCCATCGTCGAACATAAAAAAATCTTGCACAATATGATCTGGCAATTTGACATCTGCAGGTTTTTTCGCCAAACCTCGGCCGATTTTTTAAAATTTTGCTCGTGCTCTGTATAATGTGTCCTTCTTTGATGGGAATGAAGGTACATTATGGCTTTCAATTTGGTATTTGGAAGATTTATTACAAAAATGTTTTTCATAGGTTTGTTGCACAGAGTCCAAATTATTACATACATCATCTTTAGAGTCTGCCATAATTGCGTCAATTGAATTTCGCACCTGATCTTTAGAGCAACAATGCCGTGGGTATCTTATAATAGAATTGTTGGCATCCAAAGTGATCGAAGTATTACATTCTTTTTGATGACTACATCTCCAATTAGTTGAACCGGATTTATTTTTAGGGCAAAATTATATTTAAAGCCCGCGTGCAGTAAAACGGGTCTTCCTCTTTCACTTCCTATAAATTTTAATTGAGTTTCATCCATCATTGAAATCACACTTACGTATTGGTACGCACTATTTTTATATATTTAATTCAATTGCACATAAAATACAAAAATAAGTAATTATCTTCTTCTTCTTTTTTATTAATGGCGGTCCACCGCGATGTACGCAGTGATTTCGCCAATGTCAAGTAAGTAGAGTAAAACAGTAAACAGAATAAATCAAAATCAAAAGCCGGACATTTTTCAATCGGCCATCTTCCCTCCCCGAAGGTTACCGGAAGTAGTTATTTTAAAATGAATACATTGTCACTCAATGTCATATTATTGAATGTCAATACAATAATAAACTGCCAGCTACTTAGAGTCTGGCAAACGAAAGCTGTCCCCGAGAAGGAGCGCCAAAATCAAGAAAAGTGCGGTTTTTTACACTGACTGTACACTGAATAAACGGAGTTGATACTCCAACATTCATGTGAAGACATCAGGAAATTAAATAGTATCAAACTCCGTTTATTCAGTGTACAGTCAGAGTAAACAGCTGCAGGTTTTTTGATTTTGGCGCTCCTTCTCGGGGACAGCTTTCGTTTGCCAGACTATATTAATGATATCTGACCTTTATTCTCTGATAGAGATGCAAGAGGTTATCTAAAGTGAATTTCCTGTTTGATGATACAAAGTCTGGTTAGTTGCGAATCTGGTGAATTGCGAATCTGGTGAGTAGCGAATCTGGTAAATTGCGAATCTGGTAAACTGCTCATAATGGTTCAAAATATTTATGCTATTGCTTATGTGTTCATACAAATCTCGTAAATTTCGTATTAACGCATCGGCTATTGTGTTTTAGAATATGAATTGAAAATAAACAGTTTACACATAAGGTACAATATCCTGTGGACCCCAAACTTTGTAATACTAAACTTTTTTAAACTATGATATGTACAAATATTTGTTTTATACCACTTTGAACCTTATTTAATCAGATAACACATTGTTTATCAAGCCCCATATAATGGCACCTAAAATCCGCCATTAGTAATCCGTCCAGCCGATTTTTATAATAAGAGGTAATAAAGAATATATTATATTTTTATTAAACTTCAAAATATGTCGATATCGATATTATTGTTTTGTCCGTCCCTGGTGTAAATTTACTTAGACTGATCTAAACCTTATCTGCACACATAAACGTTGTTTACATATGCAACAGCGTACGACCATGAAATTTTAGCGTAGCTGTAGTTATAGAACTGTCTGTTTTTGGCACAATGAATCCCCATGAGACTGAGCATATCAGCTATCAGTATGTTGCCTTTTATTTTATCGCTCCTTCTATGCCTTTAGTTTTTATTCTGTGGATACGCCTGTCACTCTCTAATACATTTTATTCGGCAAAAAATCGGAAATGATCGACCCACACTCGTTCCATTTTGTTGGCATTTGGTTGGCACAATTGAGAGCAGTTGCCCATAGTAACGAAACAGCTCACGTTGATAAGATAACGCTTACGTTGACCAAACACACCTAGAAATTTAGGACAAATTAAAGTGGATATAAAATGTACATTTCGAACAGAAAAGAAATGGTTCTTTCACTTAACAGTCTCTTATTACTTCCCATAAAACATTCAATTTTAGCGGGGGGTCCAAATGTAACCCTCTACTTATACTACATTTTGCAGCACATTATAGAACAAGATTACTTTCGCCGACTTTCATGTAACATATTTTTATGTACCATAACAATCCTACAGCATATTTTAATGGTGGGTTTTTATAATGTTTTTAAGATTAGGTAGAACTGTGATTGCACCAGATATAAAACTGTGTCAGAAAAGTAGGTTAGTTTAGGTTATGTTAGAACTACGACCGCAACACAAATGAACTGTTGGCAGAAAAGTAGGTTAGAACTCCGATCCGAGCAAAAACAAAACTATGCCATAAAAGTATCTATACATTATGCAAAATATTTTTCTACTAAATCAATATTTATTATATTAATCTCGATTTCTATTAATATTATTATCATGGATAGTGTGCCAAAGTATAAACCCAACAAACTTATAAACCAAACATTAGCGGTTTATAGTACGCAAGTAGAAACAAAAAAGTATAATTAGCAGACGCCGAAAACATTAAAGCATACCGGGTGTTGCCTGTAATAGGAGCAATAAATTGTGGGATCGTTTCTTCTCTATAAACGTAGCAACATTTGTTCTACAACTTTTAATAAATATATAATTTTTATTTGGGTTTTTTCAAACAAACTCAATAGCGTTTCCAATGTACTCGTAGGTACTCCATCCAATAGTCTATTTTACATCTACTGTCAGCCTATAAACTTCGTAGTTTTCGCAACACATTGCTTGCTTAGAAAATCTAAATTCATTAATATTTAGTTAACAATAAGTTATTTTCAAAAGTTATAGAATAAATGTTATTACATTTGTGGTGTGGAAAAATTTATTGCTCCTATTACAGGCAACACCCGGCATAAGCCATGTGTGTATTTTACAAGAAGAGATAATTCTAGGTAAAAATAAATAAAGCAATCTTACTTTTCCGTTAGTAAGTAAACAGAGTCCTCTTCGTCATCAAAGTCTACTTCCTGCATCTCAAGTTTGTGAATTGCCCTATTTAGTTTTTTAAGGGTCTTTTCAAGTTTACGAATCTGTCTCTGCTTGCTCGGATCCAAGTCGCTGTCGTTACTGAAGCTGAATGTTTCTTCATCTGAAAATTCAAACAGTGTCTCAGAATTAATCGTACTCGTCTCGATGATAACGCGATTGTGGGAAACCAGTTACAATTTAAAACCCGGCTACAACATATATATTTGAGTGCCTTATTTCAAAACTAGTCAGGAAATCTAACAAACTAAGCCTAAGGCTGCTTTTCCACAAGAGATGTGCGAGGTAGCTAAGCGGTGCGAGTTAGCTAAGCGGTGCGAGTTAGCTATGCGGTGCCGGGCTGTGTAACGAGGATTTGTAACGGTGTGAATGTTTCCACAACAGATGTGGCAGGTGACCTGAGCGGTGCGAGGACGCGTAGGGAGGATGTGTCGCGGGCTCTTTTCAAATAAGCGGGCGGGGTGGGGTGAGGCGGGAGTGGAGCGCACGTGCCACTGGCACAGGGTCTGATATCTCTTATACTAGCAATATGAATTATTGTGAAAATGCGCATGTGTGCTTTCTGTAGCAAAATTCTATACCAGCCTTCAAAACACTACTTAAGTCGAAGGATGTTTATAAACAGTTCAACCATATATTTGGTTGCGATACGAATTGATACGAGTATGAAGTTTTTTTCACACCACCTGCTCGACAATGCCAAATTACATATCATGCAAACCTTACGCAAACCAACTCATTAAAGCCCTTGGCTTTAGCCGGGGTGTAATGTTGTACTGAATCTCATTATAACTCGCTGGGTTGTAATATTTTCACTTTTCATAGTTCTTATTACAATGGCCTTAAAGTCTAATTTCGTAATAAAAGATCAACTAATACTCGAAGGCCGGGCGCGGCGCCGCCGCCACCGCCGCGTCGAACCTAATTTGAAAATCGAACATTTTCTAAAATCGAGCTGGCCACGGCAAGCTGAATGGAACACATTTAAAATTAAACAAAAGCCGCGAGTATTGTAAGACGCTGCAATAAAATACATTGGTGATAACTGCAAAGTTTTAAATAAATATTGTCTTTCCACAACTGGACTAATGTCTCAAATATCAATTTTCACTTTTAATTTTAATTTACTATAATAAAACGCTGTTTTTAGTAGACTCGCTTTTTTATTGTCTCGCAAAAGGTGAGAAAAGTAGAGTACACTCCTCGGGGATAAAGCTGTTTTCGTCTTGGGCGCGCTTGAACCCCTCACTGCGCTCAGGACTCTTCTTAATTCCCTCGCTTCGCTCGGGAATTAACTCGTAACACCCTCGCTGCGCTCGGGAGTTAAATCTGGAGTCCTTCGTTACGTTCAGGATTCAATATCGCGCCAGTGACATAAAACTGTGCTTTATCCCCTCGGTGTATAATCTACTATTGTATACCATTAGCTTTTAATTGATAATTAATTACTCTTTTGGTACTTAAAGATTTTAACCAAACGAGGAAGCTGTTAAATCACTACATAGTATAAAACAAAGTCGCTTCCCGCTGTCTGTCACTATGTATGCTTAGATCTTTAAAAATACGCAACTTATTACTAAGCTATTCAAGAGGAAGGTTTAAATGTATAATAATTGAACCCGGAGCGAAGCGAGGGCGGGTCGCTAGTTAAATAATATATCAAAGGTATTTCTAGACACCCGATAAAAACTTTCGAATCATTCGCCATCAGCCGTAGTAAAAACCGGCCAAGTGCGAGTCGGACTTGCACACGAAGGGATCCGTACCATTATCTTTACAGCATTAGACATTACGAGGGGCGGCTGAAAAGCTTAAGGAATTTTGAGGTTGTATATGTAATTATGGTACTGGCCACGAGATAAACCATTTAAAAACTAAATAATAGAAAAAAAAACATTATGTCATTACAATTGTAATTTCACAAAATATTCAAAGATTAACAGTATCATGTCTGAATGATTAACTTAATCACAGCCTCACGAAAAGTTAAAAACTCCTCAATGCATTTTTCAAGAAAAGGCTGGTATTTATGGTGTCTCGGGGCCTTCCTATGCTACAGTTAAAAAGTGGAGTAGCCTATTTAAACAAGGACGAGAGTCGATCGAAAACGACCCCCGCTCAGGACGGCCAGTATCGGTAGTGACCGACCAAAACGTCGCTAAAGTCAAATAAATTAGATGGAGTATCGAAGAAATAAAATGTGTCAATTAGCTGAGGCCTTGGGCATTAGCAAGGAGCGGGTTGGAGAAATCCTTCATACACATATACACATGACTAAGGTCAGCACGCGTTGGTTACCAAAAATGCTGACGGCGTTTGACAAAAAGCGGCGTCTCGAAACTTCTCAGGCGTTTTTAGACTTGTGCGGAGATAGTGTTGACGAAATTTGCTCCAGGATAGTAACCGTTAATAAAACATGGGTCAAAAAGTACGAGGGCTGCTACTTATGTATCCGGAATCTGGGATTCCAACATTTATAAACGTTATACCTCCTGCCGCCCATGGCAAAAATGTTGTTAATCGAAATCAGTACATAGGTACTTACTAATTAATGTTTAAAATTAGATTATCAAAAGGCCTTTTAAAAGGCCTCTGGGCGCTAGGAGGATATGGTAAAATTTGAACTTTTTTTTAATACTGGCCGCTACAATTTTTTTTCTTATGTACGCTAGTCTTTTATTTTTGGCGGGATCAAAATGTCATCTCGCTGCAAGAATGGAACTCACTCGTGAAAATATTCGTGCTATGATTTATTATGATTTTCGGCGTGGTTTAACGCAACAACAGTGCATAGATCAATTAACTTCGACTTTTGGTGATGAAGCTCCATCGAAAAGCACTGTGTACCACTGGTTTAGTGAGTTCAATCGTGGACGTAGTATGCTCACGGACGAAGTTAAGGAAGGTCGCCCGAAATCGGTCGTTGTACCACAAAATATTGAAGCTGTGCGAAAACTTATAATGCATGACCGTCATGTTACATATCGCGAGATAGAGGCGACTCTGGGCATATGTATGACGAGCATTAATAAGATATTACATGATCATTTAGCTGTAAAAAAAAATTGTTCCCGTTGGATCCCTTACAATTTAACTAAGGATCAAAAAGAGGCTCGCGTCGAATGGTGCAAGAAAATGTTAAAAAAATATATCCGTGGTGACTCAAAAGCTGTTAATAATATCTACACAGGTGACGAATCCTGGATCTATGCGTATGATCTGAAAACTAAACAACAATCAACAGTGTGGGTGTTTCAAAATGAGCCGAACCCTACGAAAGTAATTCGTGCAAAAAGCACCTTAAAGCAAATGGTCGCCTGCTTTTTCGGTATTAATGGCCATGTGGCTACAGTGCCACTAGAGAATCGTAAAACGGTTAATTCGGAATGGTACACGACCATTTGTTTGCCGGAGGTATTTGAAGAAATACGTAAAAACAACCAGCAACGCAGAATCGTTCTTCACCATGACAATGCCAGCTGTCATACATCACGCGAAACGACTCGATTTTTGGAAGGTCAAAATATAAAATTAACGGGTCATCCGCCGTACAGCCCTGATTTGGCACCCAATGATTTCTATTTATTCCCAAATGTAAAGAATAAATTACGTGGTCAACGATTTTCGACCCGTGAAGATGCAGTCGACGCGTTCAAACAGCACATTTTGGAGATGCCTCAGTCAAAATGGAAGAAATGTTTTAAAAATTGGTTTCAACGTATGCAAAAGTGCATCGATCATAAGGGAGAATATTTTGAAAGACAATAAAACCATATTTCATCCGTCCACTTAGACGAAGTAATGGCTTAGTGGGATAACGTCTGACTAAAACTCAATTGATCCATTTAGAATGAAATTCGAATCCCTTCGGGGTTGATCTTTTTTCTTTTTGTATTTTTTCAGAACGTTGTTATTACGATAAAAAATGTTGATGGCCCGATGAAATAAATAAACAAATAACAGCAAAAAGCATGCATGCTTTAAAAATCATTTATTAATTAAATAAAACAATTGTTTTTTTATTCAAATATTTATTCCTTCATTGAACTGATATTAGTTATAGTCATTTGATAATATTACGCATACAAGTAACAATTAAACAACTTCTAAAGACAGGGTTATTATAATTAAATTATAAAAACGTATGTTTGTAGCTTTGTAGCTTTGTAGCTTTGTAGCTTTGTAGCTTTGTAGTGTGTGTGTGCGTGTGCGTGTGCGTGTGCGTGTGCGTGTGCGTGTGCGTGTGCGTGCGTGCGTGCGTGCGTGCGTGCGTGCGTGCGTGCGTGCGTGCGTGCGTGCGTGCGTGCGTGCGTGCGTGCGTGCGTGCGTGCGTGCGTGCGTGCGTGCGTGCGTGTGTGTGTGTGTGTGTGTACCTATGTAAGATTATATTATTTTTAAAAAGTTAGTGGTGGCACATTATTCCAAAATTTCGTGGCAGCATAACGAAAGCTGCCGCGAAAAGCATTCGTCCTGTGTTGTGAAGAGTGAGGCAAACCTCACCTGATGTTGTGATTGTTTAAGTTTTTCGTAAACATAAGATGGCTCACCACTATTTAAAATGCCAAATATTAGTGAAGCTAAATGTAACTTTCGTCGATTTACCATATTTAACATCTTGTTAATATTCAAAAATGGAGTTATATGCGAACGACGGGGTACATCAAAACAAAACCGAACACATTTTGAATACGTTGTATTAACTTACTGGTACGCCAGTGGGCTATGTGGTTTAGATCTGAGTTAAGCCGGTCAACGGTTTGGGTCGTATTTTCAGGTTTAAATGATATATATCATTGAAGGTCATCTGCATACATGTGATATTTACAATATTTAATATTTTCTATTATGTCAGTACTATACAAAATGAAAAGTAACGGTCCCAGAATGGAGCCCTGCGGAACTCCTCTGTTTATCGTCGCGGTCGATGAATTTGATTCTGTACCACTACCGTCGCGTACCTGTACAAACTGTTTGCGTCCTGTAACATAGCTCGCAAACCATTTTAACGCAATAGAATCAAACCCATAATAGGATAATTTTGAGAGCAGAAGTGTGTTATCTATAGTATCAAAAGCTCGAGAGAAGTCAAGCAACACTAGAATGGTCCCTTCACCACCATCTTGAGCTGCAAGGATATCATCAGCTACATCTAACAAGGCAGTAGTCGTGCTGCGAGACTTCCTAAATCCCGACTGTTTTTTTGGCAAAATATTATTGAGCTCAAGATAATGTGAAAGCTGGGAACAAACCACTTTTTCAAGGATTTTAGATAAAAAGGGTACAATACTAATAGGGCGTAAATCTTTGAGGATTTAGGTGTTTCGGTATAGGTTTAATAATAGCAGTTTTCCATAGTTCAGGGAAGACACCGCTGATAATAGATTTATTAATTATGCTAGTTATGACATGTAACGTGTAAGGAAGGGTAAGGAGAATCATTTTTAGTGTAATGCCATCAATGCCTTCAGCGTTGGTGGTAATAGATCGAATTATCTTACACACCTCGGATTCAGATACAGGTTTCAGCGAAAAAACAGAGGAACTAAATTTATCAAACTCGTACTTAGTTAAGAGTGAAATACTAACATTTTTGCTTCCAGGAAGGTCAAGAAACTGTTGATTGATGCGGTCAGGATTACTTAAATGAAAAGGCAATTCTGGATCGTTACGTTTAAAGTTTACGACATCTTTTTTAATATTTTTCCACAATAAACTCGGGACTTTTATGTTAATATTAATGTGATGATTGAAATATGCAGTTTTTTCCGAATGAACTGCCGAAATAACAATGCTCTTAAGTTCTTTGTCTAAGTTCTTTGTAAAAGGTAAACCTTAATAGCTAGTGTAGCCCCCATTCTGTTCGATAACAGCCAGCATGCGAGAACGCATTGAATCAATAAGATTCTTGCGCAAGCTCGAGCCACGAATGCTTTCCCAGACGTCCCAGGTGTCGAATCTGGCGTAGTGTCTTGTCGGGATAAATCCATTTTCCTCATAATTCCTCACCATGGTTTGACGTTGCTGCGTGGTTATGAGTGGAGCTCTGCCAGTTCTTTGCCGATGTGATAAAGAACCTTCCTCTTCAAATCGTCGGACCCATAAAACAACGGTTTTTCTCTATAACAAAATATCAGATGTTTAAATTATCTTTAAAATATGTATTTAAATATAATAACCAATTAAAAGTAATAATTTAAATTATACTTATTATACTACTTACGTTAAGACCGGCTTCTCTAGCAATTTCAGACAAATTTTTGCCTTGATTATACAAAGCAATTATTTGCGATCTTTTCACCAAGTCGATATTACAACGAGAACTCATTATTAAAAATTATCAATCGTAAGTATTAATCAACAACAAAGGTAATCTAACAGGGAGCAACGAACGAGCGGGCGTAAGTAAATCTTTAGTAAAACCGATCCGGTGTTCAGACATTTTAAGCTTACCCTCACAAATTTTAATAAGGACCGTATCGTTAATTATGGAAACAAATAAAATGGTGTAATCTGTATAAATACTTTTTATTACAAAAAAAAACCTTAAACTACGCGATTCTTAGTTCTTTAAAGTGAACCATAAAAAATATTTTAGTTATTTATTGATCCCCTTTGCCAGTTTTCTCACTTTGCTTTTGATGCTCTTCATTAGCCCTTGGACATCGACTGTTTTGAAAGTTTTGTGGGTACGGATCCAGTCTTTTTTGAATTGGTCCATGTTATCTGTTGGTTTAGCTTGTTTTTGTAGCTTTGCCTTCATCAGAGCCCAAAATTTCTCGATGGGCCTGATCTCTGGGCAATTCGGGGGATTTAATGATTTCGTGACAAATTCTACATTATTCTCTCGATACCAGTTCAACACATGGCGAGCATAGTGACACGCAGCTAAATCGGGCCAGAATAATGTACGACCCCTGTGCTTTCGAATGAGTGGTAGTACCCGCTTTTGAAGGCATTCCTTCTTGTACACATCCGAATTTAAGTTTCCCGTTACGAAAAACGGAGACGTTTTCATGCCGCATTGACAAATAGCTTGCCAAACCATCACTTTTTTCCCAAATTTCTCGCAAAAAATGGATTGGTCGTCTTTAGAGACCTTCGTACCTTTTATTACGGTGTAAAACTGCGGTCCGGGTAGGGTTTTATAGTGAAGTTTGACATAGGTTTCATCGTCCATTATAATACATTGTTCATTTTTAGTTAAAATTTGGTCGTACAATTTCCGAGCCCGAGTTTTGACAGAAGACTCCTGGGTTTTGCTGCGTTTAGGTTTTTGTTTTTTATACGTTACAAGCAAGTTACGTTACTTGGCACGCTGAACCATTGCAATAGAAGTACGACATTTTTTCGCACAATCCCGAATCGAAATCTCTTTTTTTGAGAAATTATTCGCATATCTTTTTGTCCAAATTAGGACATGAAGGGCCTCGTTTTCTACCTCGACCAGGTAAATCTTTTAAAGTATTATTCATACTAAACCTTTTTATCGTAATGTAAACAGCTTTCAGGCTAACCCCTTCTTCTGAAGCAATCTTTCTCATAGTTATACCTGATTCTTTACAGTATTTGGTCACAATTGAATGTCGTTTTTTCTCTGAGAGACCCTTCATCTTGCAATGTATACGAATTATACAATTTTTTATAGTAAGTTTTAACACTTAACTGTATGCTTAACAGATTGATATATGACAGAAAAGATAAAATAATGTAACTTTTTTTTTAGAGCAATTCAAACTTGTTTCCATAATTAACGATACGGTCCTTACTAACCGTATTCGTTAAAAGATAATCTGAACGTAAAAATAACGTGATACACAATTTCGCCGCATTAAGTAAATGTCGTTATGGTCGAATGGCAAGGAAGAGCGCTTTCAACCCATAATGTTACGGGTTCGAATCCATGCACAAGTTGATAGTAGATTTTGGAAGTTAAAATTTTAAATGTATTGGGAGTTTTATAAGTTTATAACGTTAAGACAATAATAAAGGAACTACATAGGTACTGTTTCGGCAGAAAAGTAAAGATGTAGAAAAAAAGTATATTTTACAGTATGTGGTGATACAGCGCCCTCTAGTATGATCTCATTGAAATAGAAGCCTCATAGGTAAGTAAAAAACACAACACGAGCAAAAAAATGGCGTCGATTTCACTTCATAGGATTTTGTTTGACAGCTATCCATGCAATTAAGGCCTCGACTGTACATTTTGGAAGTGCTCAATATTGGTAATAAGTAAAATGAAGTGAAATGATGAATGAATGTAGAATGATCATATTTTAAGGAACAATCATGCAGTTTTAGGCTAATTCATTAAGAGTTTTTTGTGAGTAAGGCTTGTCCCAGAAAAAAATGTCGTTTAAACTTACTTGCAGCGATAGCGTAACAGGTTTCAATCAAAAATGTTTAAATATTATGCTGTCGTATGTAAGAATGCCGACCATTTTGAATATACCGTAGAAAAAAAACACATTATTAAATGCATTTTCAAATGTACGTTTGTGATGTCGCCTGCCCAAGAAAAGCTGCATGATAAAATATTGTACAAATACGTCGAATAACTTGGCAATTCTGCGAAAAAAGTAGCGATGGAGCTAAATACGTCAATAAGAACGGTACAAAGGGTACTGAAACGGTTCAGAGAAACTGGTGGAGTACGACTTAGGCCTGGAAGTAGTCGTACCAGCGGGTTTGTCGATGAATAAATCGAGAAGAAAGTCATAGCTGCATTGCAAAGAAAGCCAACTCTTCAAAGATTCAAAGATTCAAAGAATTTATTTGCTCAGAATACAGTTGTGCAGATGTTACATTAATTTTTAAATATGTCCAGTGTATTCAGCCTGCATGCAGGCGTGCAAAACATTTATCAGAGCGATAAAATTAGAATAATATTACATTAAAGACTAAAGACAAATATAAAAAATGGAATAACAAACACAATATTCAATATCTGGGAAAAAATAAATTAAAATTAAAATATGTCAGTCACGATTTAAATATTTTTGAATTGAATAAAAACAACGGTCTAAGAGCCAGGTAGGTTCTGTAAGAGATTTAGCTAAAAAGTTCGAATCGTTGAAATCTATAGTGCAACAAGTACTGTAGATTTAGAAAAATAATCATATAAAGACTTTAAACCAATTAAAGTGCTTATAGAAATGCAAAACAGCAAACTGAAGCTAAAACCAGTCGTGAAAACCTAATTGAAAACTGACCGATGGGAAAACTGCCGAAGATGAGCACAAGGTCATTAAAACTGATAAATTAGCGAGGAAGGTTCTCATATGGCAGGCCATCTTTTTAAGTGGAAAACGTAAGGACCGTATCGTTAATTATGGAAACAAATAAAATGGTGTAATCTGTATAAATACTTTTTATTACAAAAAAAAAACTTAAACTACGCGATTCTTAGATCTTCAAAGTGAACCATAAAAACTACTTTTATTTATTTATTGATCCCCTTTGCCAGTTTTCTCACTTTGCTTTTGATGCTCTTCATTAGCCCTTGGACATCGACTGTTTTGAAAGTTTTGTGGGTACGGATCCAGTCTTTTTTTAATTGGTCCATGTTATCTGTTGGTTTAGCTTGTTTTCGTAGCTTTGCCTTCATCAGAGCCCAAAATTTCTCGATGGGCCTGATCTCAGGGCAATTCGGGGGATTTAATGATTTCGCGACAAATTCTACATTATTCTCTCGATACCAGTTCAACACATGGCGAGCATAGTGACACGCAGCTAAATCAGGCCAGAATAATGTACGACTCCTGTGCTTTCGAATGAGTGGAAGTACCCGTTTTTGAAGGCATTCCTTCTTGTACACATCCGAATTTAAGTTTCCCGTTACGAAAAACGGAGACGTTTTCATGCCGCATTAACAAATAGCTTACCAAACCATCACTTTTTTCCCAAATTTCTCGCAAAAAATGGATTTGTCGTCTTTAGAGACCTTCGTACCTTTTATTACGGTGTAAAACTGCGGTCCGGGTAGGGTTTTATAGTCAAGTTTGACATAGGTTTCATCGTCCATTATAATACATTGTTCATTTTTAGTTAAAATTTGGTCGTACAATTTCCGAGCCCGAGTTTTGACAGAAGACTCCTGGGTTTTGCTGCGTTTAGGCTGTTTTTGCTTTTTATACGTTACAAGCAAGTTACGTTCCTTGGCACGCTGAACCATTGCAATAGAAGTACGACATTTTTTCGCAAAATCCCGAATCGATATCTCTTTTTTTGAGAAAAATATTCGCATATCTTTTTGTCCAAATTAGGACATGAAGGGCCTCGTTTTCTACCTCGACCAGGTAAATCTTTTAAATTATTATTCATACTAAACCTTTTTATCGTATTGTAAACAGCTTTCAGGCTAACCCTTTCTTCTGAAGCAATCTTTCTCATAGTTATACCTGATTCTTTATAGTATTTGGTCACAATTGAATGTCGTTTTTTCTCTGAGAGACCCTTCATCTTGCAATGTATACGAATTATACAATTTTTTATAGTAAGTTTTAACACTTGACTGTATGCTTAACAGATTGACATATGATAGAAAAGACAAAATATAGTAACTTTTTTTTTAGAGCAATTCAAACTTGTTTCCATAATTAACGATACGGTCCTTAGCGCCCCATATTTTACCGACGGTACTGTAAATGGCAACATACCTGAACGAGTGCATGAAAAAACTATTGTTACCATTTATAAAACGGCATAATGAGCCAGTCTTGTTTTGGCCTGATTTGGCCACGTGCCACTACACGAAGAAAGCGATAGAGTGGTACAAGTCCAGTAATATCGAATTTGTGGAAAAAATTGTTACCCTCCGAACTGCCCTGAGTTAACCCATTGGGAAATATTGGGCTCGTGTGAAACCGAATCTATTAAAAATGAAACTAATGCCACGTCAGTTGATAACTTAAAACGAGTGGAATGAAACTTCGAAATTAAACACTGATGCTGAAACTAAACTATTTCAGGGTGAATAAGGCTTTTATAAACAATCTAAATGTAATTTTAAATATTATATTAATTTGTAATAAACGAACGTTAAAAAAAGTTTTTTCTTTTGTTTTTTCAAGATTTCACAGCAACGAATAAACGACATTTTTTTCTGAAACTAGCTTTAAGTTAACTATAACATAGGTAAATGATTACTTTTATTTCATGATAAACTAGTTTCATGTATTTAATGGAGCTGGGCTTAGACATTTCTGCCGTATGCATCCGGAACGATGGAGCTAGATCACGACCGACTGGATGCCAAGTAACGGCAGCCGGTGTAGAGGCAGACCAAAAAGAAGATGGCGAGACGATTTGAATAAATTCAATCCTGACTGGCAAGGATTAACCAGAACCAGAGATGACTGGAGAAATGAGGGGGAAGCCTTTGCCAAGCAGAGGGACACTAGATAGGCCATCTTTTATTTTTATATGTCCGTCCGTATATAACAGGAATTATATTCAAAAACTAAAAGATGTTGATGTGTCTTTTATAAGCCGCTAAAATAGTCTAGGACCTGGCTACAGCGAGTTCCCTATAAGGGAGTTCGCGTTCTGAAGAAAACTTTTTTTTTGTCATAAAAACTTATTGTGACATCATAGCTGGATGTATCCATGTGGTGAATGTCCACGCAAGTTTAAAATACTTACTATGACACTCAATAATCATGCCTGAAAAAAAAACTCGATTTATTATCTTAGCACACCAGCCACATAGAAAAAAACAGTAACGGTTTTAAGTTTCTATTATTTTTGTAGTCCTCGAGCCGGTGCTGAAAATTTAATTGTCCCGTGAAAATTTAAGAGCTATGATTAATAAGACTTTAAAAGCGAATTAACACAAAAACAATGTAAAGACCGAATGATTGCCGCTTTTAGTAATGAAGCACTTTCAAATAGGACAGTATACAAGGGTTAGGCTCGTAAGGACTAGATTACATATAGGTAGACTATGTAAACAAAACGTAATTGCAAATTGCCTTAGTAAGCACAATGCCTTTTTTGCAAAATGTCTTAAAGCTTGAGCACGCCAAAACGTGGGCACGCATTTGTATTTATATTTTTTTATTCACATAGTATACTATTTAGTAATATAACTATAAACTCCATAACAAAAAATATTATGACAGCGTACCAGTTCATTCATTGTTTTCACGATGGCGAGCTCTGAACATCAGCAGCGTGAATTGATTTTGCTCAAACATACAGAAAAACCGCATTAAAGCTATAGAGCACTATCAAAACTATTAAAATGTCCACAATCCACCATATGTTCGGTTTTAAAAAAGTTCCGAGAACGTTTGACAGTAGAACGGAAGTCGGGTAGTGGTGGAAAGCAAGGAGTAAAGGACAAAAAAAAAGAAGCCCGTGTCTTGCAGCTTTTTACAGCGAATCCAAAGTTATCATCACGTGATGTCGCAAAAAAAGTACAAATGTCGCAGTCTTATGTACAGAAAGTCAAGGCAAGAGCTGGATTAAAATCGTTCAAGGCTCAAGCTGCTAAGCAGAAATTATCTACAAAACGAAGGGCACGAAAATTGTACAATGATTTTTTAACAAAATTTAAGTGCATTTTATTAGATGATGAAACGTACATAAAAGCAGACTTCCAGCAGATACCGGGGCAAGAATTTTACACTTCTAAGAATCGTAAAGATGCCCCTGAAGATTGCAAAATTAAAAAAAAATCGAAGATTCCAAAAAAGTTCCTGTTATGGCAAGCTATTTGTAGTTGCGGTAAACGAAGTCAGTCATTCATCACTACGGGCACTGTAAACGGTGATATCTACAAAAAAGAATGCCTGCAAAAGCGTCTATTACCCTTTTTACGCAGTCACAGTTCACAGCCATTGTTTTGGCCTGATCTTGCGAGCTGCCACTATTCTAAAGCAGTGACTGAATGGTATGCAGAAAGCAGAATGGTGTAGCTGTGGTACCTAAACAGTGCAACCGTCCGAATTGTCCTGAGCTACGGCCGATCGAAGAATACTGGTCCATCATGAAAGGCATTTTAAAAAAGAAAGGCGGACAAGTTAAATCGGTAGCTGAGTTGCAAAAAATACCAACTTTAAAAAGAAATACCAACTTTAAAAGACTTCTTGATAATTCTGTGACCACAGGTGGTTTAATACATAATTGTTATTTTAATTTATAGTGGGTATTTTTTAAAGAATATGATTGATCTTAATGGGTAATTTTCAAAGAAATTGTGCCTAATTATTTAATTAAGGACTGAAATCAAGTAACAGTAACTTTTAAATGTGAGTAACGAAAATTAGTCGTCCATTTATTTCTTTATATGCCAAAAGTGGTCACATGAATTTAAGCGTGGGAGGGGGAGCATAGAAGATGACCCTAGACCTGGTCGGCCTGTTGAAGCTACTTCACTAGAAAACATTCAAAAAGGGGACGAAATTATACTGGAAGATGGTCGAGTGAAGGTCAGGTCCATAGCACAAAAAAACAATATTTATATTGGTACAATACATGATATTATCCACGATCATCTTAACATGTCCAAGGTTAGTGCCAGATGGGTACCACGAATGTTGACACCGTTTCAGAAGCATACGCGCGTTGCTTGTTGTTCCAACTTCATTGAGCTGTGTGGTGAAAACCCTGATGGTTTGTTTAAAAAAATTGTTACCAGAGATGAAACTTGGGTTCATCATTATGACCCTGAGAGCAAACAAAAATCGATGCAGTGGCACGTTAAAGGAATACCTCATCCCAAGAAATTCAAATACCTCCTTTCAGCTGGCAAGATCATGGCGACAATATTCTGGGATTGTAAAGGGATATTATTAATAGATTATAAAGAAAACGGTTTAAATATTATTGGAGAGTACTACGCTAACATTTTACGCCAACTACGGAACGCAATCAAAGAGAAGAGGAGGGGAAAATTGACCAGAGGAGTGCTGCTTCTTCATGACAACGCCCCTGTGCATACTGCTCATGTTGCCAAGGCTGCTGTTCTTGAATCTCGTAACTATTACTCACCCACCGTACAGTCCAGACTTGGCTCCCAGCGACTACTTTTTGTTTCCCAACCTTTAAAAGGATCTTCGTGGACATCGATTTTCTAATTATGAAGCGTTAAAGGCAGCTGTGGTGAAGCATTTTGAGACCAAAGACAACAATATTGTAATGAGAGGTTAAAAAAACTAATTGACAGATCTTATAAGTGTTTAAACATAGGGGGGAGGGGGGAATATATAGAAAAAGTAGCGACCCGCCAGCGGCTTCGCCCGCCGCAATTTTTTTTTTCTTTTTTGTCACGTAGGGGTATGAAAAATAGATGTTGGCCGATTCTCAGACCTACTGAATATGCATATAAAAGTTCATAAAAATCGGTCCAGCCGTTTCGGAGGAGTATGGTAACTAACACTGTGACACGAGAATTTTATATATTAGATAAAAATAAACAGAAATCGTTTGCTTTTGTTTTCCTCTTCATACCGAGAATTTATTGAACGCCCCTCGTACCCAGGGGTTCCAAAGCGGGATCCTATCATTTCATAACCAACGTTTCACAAATGATTCGCGACAACCCGCGTTTTTTATCCGAAACTGTAAATAATTCTGGATTTATTTCAGGACCACCGTGTAGAACCCTATAGGTTAGGTTAGTGTTATAAAAATCCTGAAATATTAGTATTCAGAAAATAAGCGGGTTGGCAAATGAATAGGTTGCGAAACGATGCATTTGTCAAAGATTTGTCGGCGAAAAGGCAGAGAACCTTCCAAGGCACTAGGACTGGGGCTGGGACTTC
Source organism: Acleris holmiana (assembly GCA_949316455.1). NCBI lineage: Eukaryota > Metazoa > Arthropoda > Insecta > Lepidoptera > Tortricidae > Acleris > Acleris holmiana. The sequence goes on from OX438762.1 coordinate 21,041,432, forward strand.
TACTTTTCGCTCTAAGCACAAGGTGTTAATAATGAATTAATGAGACTACCTGTGTTAAGGTAAGGTTGTTTCTTAGTAGGTATTAGTAGTAGGTAGGGTCTTTATTAAGTGGTGGTAGGTCCCTGTGCAGGGTCCGTCCGGATTGCTACCACCATCTTATCCATTAACCAATCGCCAAGCAACAGTGTTCGCATTGTGTTCCGGTGTGGGGATAAGACAACCGATTAAAATACTAGCATAGAGGCATCCCATCTTAGTCCCCAGGGTTGGCAACGCATTTGAGGTCTTAGGATAGTAGTTATAAGATTTTAGTCTTGAGAATTCATGTCTGGGTCTCAGATTCTACTTACAATCAGGGGCCTATTGCATAATAATGTACAAGCTAATACTATTTGTGATTTTGGTTGTAACTTGTACTTTCAAGTTGCATAATAAAATACCAGGGAGAAATATACAAGTAAATAACTACAAGCTAATAATATTGGTTTGCTGACTTGTAACTTGTAAATTTTTGTTGCATGATAAAATATGAGTTATAAAATATTAGTGAAAAAATATAAGTCCTAATAACTAATATTATTGGTGAATTTTATTTGTTTTTGTTGCAATATGAGTCTTAAAAATCAAATTATTAGTTGTAACTTGTATTTATTACTACTTACCCATGGACCACGGTAATTTTTAATTACAAGAGAATATTGTTATTGTCTAATAGTCGAAAAATGTTTAATTTGCTGCATTTATCGGACGATGACGATGATCAATATTTAATGACACGGCACCAAAAGGTATATAAGGACAGAATCAACTTTACATTTGAAAACAGTGCACAATTTTACGAAATGTTTCGAATGAAACCTAATAATGCCGAACGTGTGCTGCAAGCCATTTCAAGCGACATTCAGCAGGCAAAAAAGGGTGGTGCTCTTTCTCCGAGGCAGCAACTATGTACTACACTCCATTGGCTTGGTACAGGATGCCAATATTTTTCTGTAGGTGCAAGTCATGGCCTTAACAAATCTACAGTTTGTCGAACGGTTCATCGCGTTGTTGACGCGATTAATAGAAGATTATTTCCATCGATTGTTACATGGCCACACCAAATTGACGACGTAGTGCAAAATTTCTATGAGTTATACAACTTCCCGAATGTCATTGGTATAATTGATGGAACTCTAATACCAATAGATGCACCGACTACAGACGAACCAGCATTCGTAGACAGGAAGGGAGACCATTCCATCAACTGTGGACCACAATATCATTTTTTTTATGTAAGTGCCAATTGGCCGGGCAGTGTGCATGATGCACGAGTTCTTAGAAGGAGTAGTCTCTGCAGGGCTATGGAACAAGAAAACTTATTTCCAAATGGCGTAATACTCGGAGACTCGGGTTACCCTCTAAAAACTTGGCTGATGACACCGTTACATAACGACCCAAATAGCGAGGGAGAAAGACGCTACAACCGAAGACTCAAAGCCACGAGGCAAATTATAGAGTGTTCCTTTGGAATATTGAAGGAAAAATTCCCTTGTCTAAACTACCTAAGAGTCAACCCGAGATTTGCAGCAAATATCGTTATCTGCTGTGCAACTTTGTGCAACATTGCCCGGGAAGGTGATGTTCTGGACACATTCACCGCGGCAGTGGAACAGACAAATTATAACCAAAATAATGATGAGATTGATGAGGCTCCCCCATTAAACGCACTTCGACGGCAACAAGAAATAATACGGTCTATGATGTAGGTAATTGAAGTTGACCTTGTAGGTACCAAATTAAGTTGACCATGTGTGTAAATTTATTTTATTTTAAAGTTAATTTAGGTATTTCGTATTAACAATCAATTGGACCTAATTGCATATCAACGTACCATTTTGAGTGAGTTAGTACCAATTTCACATTATTTATAATTTCATTGATTTCACCATACGATGTTAACCACTTAACGGACGATTAGCGTGTTAACATCTGTCAAAATGTATGTATGAACTAACAGGCCGACTAACGTTGATTAAATCTAACATCGTATGGTGAAATCGGTACTAAGGATTATATTAAATTGACTGTACCTTAAAAAACTTATACTTAAATTGATATAATCAAAGTACCTATAACTACTTAAGGAAAAAACAAATGTTATAATTTTTATCTTTTAATAATAAATAAATGTGAACAATTAATGGAATTTATTGTTTTACCCTTAAATTAATCATTAGAATCGTCTAATTCTAATTATGGTATGGTTATTCCTGATCTGTATTCGCGGTATCCGCGTTATTAGGACTATCGGAAGTATTTTCTGGAATAAACACAGCTAGAGTAAATTGCTCCAAATTACTTGTAAACTTGGATCTTGGGAGCCCATATCGTAATTCCAAATCCAAAATTTTCAAGTCTTTTAAGTAATTATCACGTTCTATATTTTTATTTGTAAATCTTTTAAAATATTTTCTTTTTCCAAAATATTTAGCGTTAATTTCATTTTTTTCTGTAATAAATCATCAATATCATTTGCTCCTTCCTTCCCTTTCCAGTCCTTTTTTAATATTTTTCTTTTCTTCTCATTCGGTTCAGAATTGTTTGATGTCTCAGTTTCGAATTCAATGTCTATTATCTCTTCCAACGCTTGAACAGAACCTAGGTTCATTTCAATTTCTTGAAAATGCTCATCCACGCCTAGACCCTCTAACACCGGTGAGTCCTTTCCCAGAATATCGTAGACGAGAACATCGACTTCATTTTCCTTACAATCGGGCCCTCCACCGGAGCCAGTTTTCTTAGCATTATCCCGTTTTTCCTAAAACAAAAAAAGATAAAATAAACGTTATTTAAGAGAATAAATAGGTTGCTGTTAAATATGTATACAGGGTGACTTCAAATTGGTAATACAAAACACTTGATTGTGGCTTAGTTAATGCCACACAGTATAATACATTAACCCCTTTGTTAAAATTAAATGTATTTAATTAATGCTAATTTTCGAACAAAGCAAATAATTAAAGTCCCAAAGTGTGGTTACACTACATTAAATACCTAATTGTCATACCTGCCACTCGATGTTATCAACTAATCAAAACACGTTTTCTTCATAAATTGCGACAGGTGACGGATAACCAAAGAGGAAAGTGTTCATTTGAAATTCCTTAAACCTCTTTGTTAGTTATTATAGTAGGATAACCATGTTAAGCCAACAAAAATGGGGTAATTAAAAAATAAAAAATAAAATACTTCTGTTTATTTTAAAAGTATGAGACTTACTGCCGCACTCAGAGACGCTAATTAAACTTAAAGCTTGATTAAAGTTTCTGCTGTCACTTTCTTTGCTCTAGAAATAGAATAAGACAACACGTTACTAAACAAGCATTAACTTTAATGGACGTCTCTGAGTGCGGCAGTTAATTGAGGGGCTAAGTTTAGGGGAAATGTGTGTAAAACATTGATTTTGTATTACCAATTTGAAGTCACCCTGTATAGGTACTAAATTTTTATGATAAATATGTATTTGGTAAATAATACTAATGGTAATTGGCATTGCAATCATAAAGGACTATTTGTAGGTACTTACCACTGATAATTTTCTTATATTTGCCCACCAAACATCCCGAATATACGTCCAATTTTTGTTATCTTTCACCATCCCCAAACTTTGGGCATATGCGCCAATTTCTTTCCAGGCGTTACTGCGAATCTCTTTAGTAACCTTGGTTGAAAAGGGACCGAACAGAACATCTTTTTGCTGCTTTATTTTGGTCAAAATACACATTTTTAATTTTCTTTGCTCTTCTCGCTTACCGACCATTTTCCGCCTGTTTAGTTTAGGTTTAGTACAGCTACTCTTATTTCGGAAAAAAGTTTTACGATGACGTTACTGTTCCCGCCAAGATTTTTTTTTAATTTTAAGGAGCACAGATGGACAAAGGTTTAACTCATTCAGGCAACTCGGTAACTTGTTATTTTGTATGTTTTGCTAATAGTATTAGTATTCATATTACAAGTAAGTATAAATATATTATGCAACAAAATTTATCAGTACTTGTAAATATTTATGGATTCACTTGTAACTTTTGCTATATTATTAGTAATTCATACAACACAATTTTCTAATATTATTAGTGAAAACACAAAATAATTATGCAACACAAAATAAGGCAACTAGTAAATTGTTAACTAGTAACTTGTATTATTTTCTTATATTATTAGTCTAATTATGCAATAGGCCCCAGGTGGCCAGCACGGCTAGTAGTACATGACGGCGCGCGAGTTATATATCGCCCGCGAGATAGTCTACCTGCCTTTTTCTGACCGTTCTAATTAGACAATGATGATGTAGCATATGTTGCGCGCCGTCATGTGCTGTGCTAGCCGTGCTGAGTGAAAAAAAAATCGACGGCACCCCCAACCCTGATTGTTCTGCTTTTAAATGCTGCCACGTCATTTTATGCCATACAAGTATGTTATCAAACATGTATTATGTCTTTCTTGATTAGTATAAATCAGTTTGGATGTTTAGACACATAGATAATATAAAATTGTAGATAAAGACGATAAGGCCAAATTAACGTTATGAAATAACAGTATTAATGGGTATGACTTTAGGAAAAACGTTGTTATGGATTGCGAGAGACGACACCCGAATAACATCTTCGGGGAAGTGCAACCAGGCAAAAACACATTTATATAATTTATTTATTACCTTTAGTTTCAGCGTCTTGAATTGGCGTTTGCTTGCCTAATTTTCGTTGTAGATTTAATTCATCTACAATATCTTTTATGTACAAATACATTTTTTCAGGTGCTACTTTCATAGACGAAACCTTACTGGAAACCATATCAATAAACTCTTCAGATTGTTTATATTTTTCAGGAACTTGTCTGTAATAGGTTTTAATCTTCTTATTCACGATCTTCTTCATATCTTCAGAATTTTCTAATTTAAGACATAAATTGATAAAGCTCAAATAAGTAGGGTCAAATTCGGATTCATCTTTATCACAATCAGGGTTTATTGGCTTATCTTTTGATTGCACTGGCCTGGTTTTAACAATAGAAACGTCACCATGTTGATTCTGAGCTATCTCTACTGATGACTCCTGATCAGGAGTCACAGAAACTATTTTACTGACATTTCTTACATACTTGGTGGATTTATTTTTTTCTATTGGTTCAAATTCAATTGAGCATTTTTCTTCTATAGTTTCAATATTTGTATTATTATATATTAACTTTTTTTTGCTCTTTGGGACGTCTTTACTAGTATTCGGTTCACTATCACTGCCCTCATCAGCCTCAGCAATTACTGGGGCATTCTTGTTTGGACTATCGTCAATTGTTATGACGCCTTCTGTGCTCAGCTCCCTCGTTCTTTTGGATTTTGGTGGTTTGATTGGGCTGTCTTCTATAGTTATTTCTATGTAGCCAGGAGTCTCGGGCTCCTTATTGCTTTTTTTTTGTTCTTTAAAGGCTTCATATTGTTCTTGAGGTCTCAGATCAGATTGTACATACCACTTAGGACCTTCAGTTGGCATGGTGATTTCTTCGTCATCAAGGTCAACTGTTGGAACAACGGCAACTTTCCTTTTTTTAGCGACGTTTGTCGTTTTTTGTATACCTGTAGCCAAAGTACCAAAATTTCTATGGTTACTTAAAGCTGCCACTCTCTTTTTTACTGTAACACTAGATGGAATTTTCGGTATCGGTGCAGCTTGTAATATATGAATAGGTTTACTTAATTTCGCGACAACAGAGTTTCCTACAGTTTGCGGAATATTTTTCTTTATTCGGCTTAGCGGATTAAACACTGTTCCATTACTTTGGGCCCCAATAGACTTGCGCATTGTTTTCTGTACCGCAATCTTACATATTGTTTTCTTGACTGGCCTATCTGGTGGTTTAACTTCCTTTCTTTTTTTTATTTGAGCTTCTGCATTTGATATTTTAGTTACAGTAATGTTTTTTCCAGCGAATAGCTTGGCACAGTTTGCTGATGCCTTCACAGGTTTTATAGTGACTCCATGAATATTTGACGGTATATGGACCATTGCGTTTGTCACTGTTTTTACCTAAAATACACAGATATTTTAAATAACTGAATTAAAATGAGAGGGAGGGTCTGCGATTTAATTGTATACAGTCTTACTACAAAATACTTAAACACATCGTAGACTCGTATAAATTATTTTTCTCTGTCATTTACAACACTGTTCAAGTTTTTGTAGTAAAATAGATAGAATTCAAGTTATTTTTGACATAAACAGGTAGCGGGCACTTTATCGAGGACAACTAGTAAACATAACGCAAATGCAGCAACGCTATTGAAAAAACTCTCAGCGTCAAAAAAACGCACCTTTTGAAATTTTTAAAGATGTTGTGAGCATAGCATATCTTAGCTTGGATGAAATATGGTTCATATCTGCTTCATGTCAAAATTTCAAAAGGTGCGATTTCTTAGTCGCCGAGTATACATATATATACAACTATTATTATATCATCACCATGTGAGACGCGCGTAATAACGTAGTTCGCTTAGCTGCTTCAAGCATATCGATACGTCATTCGTAAAATGCTAAGGTAACTGTAACATTTTAATGTAGTGATGGGGTTCAAATAGAACAAATCCAAATATTTAAGTTTTAAATTACATAAATAAAAAGGACGGAATATTAACCAACACAAATTGCACACTTGCATCAGCTTTTTCAAAAGTATTCTAGTCAAAATTGTTCAGTATTAGCTGGGCTGCAGACCTTAGTGTAATAAAAAAAAGGATGCATGCATGTATTTCATCACGCTTGTTCGGAAAGGGTATTATTACACGCAGGGGTATAGAGCAGTTATAGCCGATTTTTTATAACTCCCGAGGTAGTTATGAATCAAGTTTTAAAATACAGAACCATCTCATACGTCCGACGTTCAGACTAATGTGGTTTAAAATCAGCCAAGGTTTATTTTCTATTTTCAAACTGGCTGGCTACAAACCAATTTTACGGTAACTTATACGGTACATTTCACTGCAGTATAATTGGACGTAGTTCTGCAAACAGAAACCAATCCACAATGATTTGACAATAGTATTTGAACTGTAATGCTGAATAAATACTGAGGGTTGACATTTTATTGCTAAATGATTGTGGGTTGGTTGCTGTTTGCTACGTCAAATTGTATATTACTATTATTTCAGGGAAATTTGCAATAATTTTATTATGTTATTTTAACTATTTGTATATTCTAGCTGTATGGCCTGTCAAATTTGAAAAATAAACGCAAATCTTCGCATTATCTGTAAAAGACTATATTGAAAAAAGTTGTCAATCTCTTTAGTGACTCGAGTGCCACCCATTTGTTTGCTTGTCTTTAATATTCTAATTATTATTTTATTTACTCGCAAATGTGATGAATAAAAATTGTGTGTATAACGGAATGAAGGGGATTACAAACTAATCATTAAAGGCTCTCGTTATGATACCTATACTATTTAGTTTACACAGGTTTACTGGTTTTAATTCACATAGTTAACCAAGAAGCATATTAGGCGCTAGTTTATCCGTCTACTGGAATGTGACAATTAGACATGATTTCGCTGTTGCTTGAAATGTTGTTATTTGTATTGTTTTTTTCAACTTGTACAACGATTAAATCTCTCGAAAAATATTTTTTCTCGAAATTTCATCAAAACTATTAACCACCCCAGATAAATAAGGTTTTTAAAAAAAGCGTGTCCCCTTTTGAGTCTATCCTTTTGGAAGTTACGATGCCATAGATACACGTTAAACCTGGAACCCTAATTTCAACGAAAATATTAAAAGGATATTAAAGCCCCTTCCATACCGGTTCAGAACATGGTCTTATCCTTCGAATATGTTATCATTTTTAGGATTATTATGGTTTTAATTATACTGTTAAAGAACGTTACCTTGCGGTACACTTTTGCCTCCGTTAGCTAAAATAAGTTTTTGATGATGACAAATCTGGTTCAGGAAGTACATATTATACCTATTTTTAGCCAAGGGAGCCAAAAGTGAACCACTTCTTCTTTACCAGTATCATCAAAACCTTAATAAACATACATCGTTATCGCGGGTGTAAAAAAAACAATTAAAAAAACATAACAGAATGTCTGTTTAGTACAAAAAGGAACATTATACGAATTTTAAGCCTCTAAGAATTTCTTCACATTTTGTGCGAATTTTAATTTGGAGAAGAAAATGATTTTTTTTTTATGTTACTATATTTTTACTTCATTGTATTTTATGTAATTTCCGTAATAGACCTTTTTTTTTAATTTTCTACTGGTAATTGGAGGCGTCGTGCAGAAAACAATGGCTCTTTTTACAGGAACATTATTTAAAACGATAGACGTGATTTAAAGTAGAACGACATATCGATGATTAAAGTACTATTTCCTTCACAGATATCAATTCGTTATTTTTTTTCACTATACCAAATACAGGTTTTTTTTTTTAAATTAGTATTAGCTTTTTAAATAAATGTTTCCCATTTTGTAAGTTTTTTATACAATGGCCAAAGTTTCGTTGATGGATAAATAAACTCAATTTATCGCTTACTTTTCAGGATATCTCGAAAAGGGCACTCAAGAGGCACTATGTATCTATGAGCAAGGTTTGGAATAACATTGAGGACATAACGTATGCGGAATGAAATCTGGACAAAATGTTCAGGCACATTTTAAAAATATACCGTTCGAAATTTGAAATTTTGTGCATGTCATTTGTTTTTAGATATATCTGTCAGTCATTTGCCAAATTTTAATGGTTGTGTAATTTATTTTGGATTTATTATGGCAAATCGAGAAGAAAGGCGTCGTGAAAGTGTGTGTAATTTTTACGACACTCACTCAGACTGGCCAGAAGTCAAAGGTCGTAGAACATTTCACGAAGATGGGGGAGAGCAGAAGTACTATTTATAGTATTTTGTCATCTTATTTCTTACGAAAAACAACGACCAGAAAATCTGGATCAGGGAAACTAAGCAGTTTAAGCAGTTCTTCGAAGAGGAGGTAGTTAAAGAAAATGACGGCTGGTCGTGTAGCAAAATCCTTTAGAGAACTTGGGAAAAAATTAAAATGTGACGGGAAAACGGTGAAATACCATCTCAATAACATGGGTATCGTTAAACGATCGAGAAAAGTTAAACCGACTGTGTCGGAAAATCAAAAAATGTCTCAAGAGAAAAGACTTCGAACTTTGGTCAAAAATATTTTCTACGCAAAAAACGACATACTTTGCGTCATGGATGATGAATCTTATTTCACCCTAGATGGAAATGAATGGCAGGGCAAGTTTTATTTCGAAAATGCTGATGATCGGGCTGAAGAATCTGTAAAATATGTAGAACACACGAAGTTCCCAAAAAAAGTTCTACTGTGGCTAGCAATAAGCCCTCGTGGTATCTCTAAGCCGCTATTCTTTGAATCCGGTTTAGCGGTTACTGCGAACCGATACATTGAGCGATGTTTGCCAATTGTGCGTGATTTTATACGGGAAGTCATAGAGGAGCTAATATAGTGTTTTGGCCTGATCTAGCGTCCAGTCATTACTCAAAAAAAACCTTGAAGGTAATGGACGAGCTAGAAATCCCGTACGTACCGAAAGATTCAAACCCGCCTAACGTTCCCCAACTTCGCCCAATTGAAGATTTTTGGGCCAATTTGAAAAGACGCGTGTATACTAATAATTTTCGACCCAAAACCATCGAAAGCTTATAAAGGAAAATTAAATCTGAGATAAATTACATTAAATTTTATTTGTTTTTTGTTATTTTGAGCACAAATATGTACATATTTTGTTACAATAATTCAATAAAATAGCTTATTGAACTTTGTCCAGATTTCATTCCGCTTACGTTACGAGGGGTGATCCAAAAGTAATGATAACTAATATGTAAAACAACTCAGTGACCGAACACTAAATTTATTTCTCAATGTAATCTCCAAATAAGTCACACTTATTCCATCTTTTCCCCAGACCGCGAATTCCTTTAATAAAAAATCTTTTCGCGTCTCTCCAAATATGCCTCTACAGCGGCTATGACCTTTGAGTTGATCTTTTGCCTCTGAGATGTTCCTTCAGTCGTGGAAACAGAAAAAAGTCGCTAGGTCTGGTGAATACGGCGGGTATTCTAGCAATTCGAAGCCCGCGTCCTGGATTGCAGCCAGTCTTGGTTGGACAGTACAACAGTGCGTAGTTTGCCCCGTCACTTCTTTTTGATGGCTTCCCGCAATCTTTTTATTTGTTCGGCGTAGTCTGAGCCTGTGATCGTGGCTCCTTTTTCCAAGTAATCGATCATTATGACTCCCTCGGCATCCCAGAACACAGACGCCATAACTTTACCATAAGTAGTAACCTTGAATTTCTTCGGTGTTGGGGAAGACGATCGCTTCCACGTCATGGACTGCTGCATGGTCTCCGTATCGAAATGGTGAATCCAAGACTCATCCACGGTGACAAATCTACGCAAAAAAGGTTCACGGTCAGGTTTAATTTTTCAAGATTGCCCAATGACATCTCGTAACGAATCTTCTTTTGGTTGTCATTTAACATTCTAGGCACCCAACAAGCGGATACTTTGTTCATGTGCAATTCTTCGTTTAAAATTATTTGTATGCTGCCATAAGAGATCCCTGTGACTTCATTTAAATATCTGATTGTCACTCTGCTATCAGTTAAAACTACATTTTCATTTTTTTTTACGTTATCCCCAGTAGGTACGGACGATTGACGGACGGCTCTCGCGGTGTTCTTCTTTAGTTATGTCCTGTTAAACTCCTTGGACCAGCGTGCAACTGTAGAATACGGAGGAGCAGAATCACCCAATGGTCTTTAAATTTTTTAAACAGAAGTACTGAATAACGGCTCACTGTGTATTATGGGAGCCAATTTGCGGACGTCTGGTTAGGTTATACATAAATAGGTACAACTAAGCATTTAAAACTATAGACTAGAACTCCCGTGTGCCAAATCTGCCTAGATACTAAGAAAAACTGTTTTTAACCGGACAAAGTTAAAAAAAAATATACGATTAAAACTAAAAGCAATATAAATTGGTGACATAAATAATTCAAAACTACCTTTTAAGCCTCTCCTTTCACAGTCCAAACGAATCTCGAAACATGCTAAAAACCAGAGAAATTAATGACTTTTTTATTTTTCGTTTTAATATTTTTCTCGAAAAGTCCGCCATTTTGGGAAAATATATTTATGTTTAAATTACGGCCTTTCTTTCTTCTATTCACCATAAAAAAACCACGTCCAAATCTCGTGGATTGTAGAAACTACAGCATGTTCTATTTATATCCGGTTATTTTGTCGCTAGGGTTGTCACACTCGAATTTTAAAAATATCCGGATATAATTTTATAATATAGTTATTATTATACTTAGTTATATTATATTATAGTTGTAATTTTCTGCACCATGATCTCCAAGAGCGTGGGTTCTCTGCATTTCCTCCTTACTATAGAGTACAAGAAGCTAGAAAAAAATGCTACCCTACAGGTATTACAGTGACAGAGAGAGAAGCTTGTGTTCCGCTTGAAGCACTTTTGCAACACACATTTTTTTTTTTTTTTTTTTTTTTTTTTTTTTTTATGTTATGGAGAAGGCACACGAGCACTCAGGCCACCTGGTGGTAAGTGAAATCTGAGACCCATAGACATTTGAATTCTCAAGATTATAATCCTAAGACCTCAAATGCGCTGCCAACCCTGAGGACTAAGATGGAATGCCTCTATGCTAGTAATTTCACCGGTTGTCTTATCCCCACACCGGAACACAACAATGCGAACACTGTTGCACTGTTGGTTGGGATGTTGATTTGAGCGAATCCTAAAATTGAACGATGAAGTTGTGGTACAGTTTCGTGATCAAAGGGATTTAAGAGAATTAGAATGTACTTTACAAGGAAACTGGGGATTCGATCGAAGCAGCGGACAAGCACTATACAAACAAGCTTTTTCTGATGTGGAAGGTGGAGAAGAAAATAGCCTTGTTGCTACTACGTTCATTCCATTGGCGTTAAAAACTATAAGTGGCGTCTACGTTTGGAAAAACCCAGCCCCGCAGTCGTACCGATATTGTAGACCGTTAGGCGTTCAGTACAGAAAAGAAACTAGAGAGTTGACTTTATCTGAAAAAACTAAAATTGAAAATCAAATTAATAATCTGACACTATTAACAGGTGAAACTTCAAAAGGGCATAAAATAAAGGTTTCCTGTGAATTGTATTTAGCTGCTATTGATGGCAAAGTATTAAATGTAATTTTGAACACCTCTTCTAAAATGCGTTGTCCGTATTGTAGTCTCACTGCTACTCAGTTCAATGATATCGACATGGCTTTGAAGCAACTAGTAAAAAAGGAGGCCCTAAAACATGGCGTAAGTCCGCTTCACGCATGGATAAGAGTGCTTGAGTTTATTTTACATATTGCTTATAAAAATGTGGTTAAGATGTGGAGATACCCCGGAACTCAGAACAAAAGCTACACGTTGATGCCAAAAAAAAATATGATCAAGATCAAGTTAGGGCCAAATTGGGTTTACTGGTAGATGTAGTTCGCCCTAATTCCGGTACGACGAATGATGGGAACACCGCGCAAATAGCCTTGTCGGACAAGAATCGCCAAATATTTGCAGAAATTTTGGATATCGAAAAATGGCTACTAGATGATTTACATATCATTTTAACTGTCATGTCGAGTGGTTTGCCAATAGATGACCATACATTTAGCGAGTTCTGTAAACAGGTCGCAAATAAATACGTTGAATATTACGCTTGGCATCCTATGACTGAGATATTTCACAAAATATTAGTACACGGCGGTGACATAATTAAATCCACAACACTGCCTATTGGTATGCTTTCCGAGCAGGCCTCGGAATCTAGAAACAAATACTAGAGAAGTGACCGCGAGCATCACTGCAGAAAAATGGACCGCATAAAAACAATGACAGATTTATTTCATAGAGCTTTAGAGTGGTCCGATCCTTTGATATCAAATGCACGAATACATGAAAGAAAAGAAACAGCTTAGAATACCGTTATCTGCTCTAGCAGTAAAGCTACTAAAACCTGTTTATGACCCGGACTTACTAGAAGACCACCATAGCACAATCCAACCCGAAAACTATGATTTGGAAGAATGTTTAGTACTCAGTGTTGATGAAGAATCACATTAAGTAGCCTTTTACACTGCTTGTATAAATCCGGATATTAAAGTGACAACCCTGAGAAGAAGCAAAATTCGACAACAACTTCTACAATCCACGAGATTTGGATGTGGTTTTTTTATGGTGAATAGAAGAGGGAAAGGCCTTAATTTTCACATAAATATTATTTCCCAAAATGGCGGATTTTTCGAGAAAAATAATAAAACGAAAAATTAAAAAATCACTAGTTTCTCTGGTTTTTAGCATGTTTCGAGATTCGTTTGGACTGTGAAAGGAGAGGCTTAAAAGGTAGATTTGAATTATTTATGTCACCAATTTATATTGCTTTTAGTTTTAATCGTATAATTTTTTTTAACTTTGTCCGGATAAAATTTTACAAATTTCAAAACAGTTTTTCTCAGTATCTAGGCAGATTTGGCACACGGGAGTTCTAGTCTATAGTTTTAAATGCTTAGTTGTACCTATTTATGTATAACCTGACTAGACGTCCGCAAATTCGCTCGCATAATACACAGTGCGGCTCTCACTTCAGTTTTCTCCATTTTCACGTATTTATTCCTGCATTTAACTATATATTAATTCACTAGCCAGTAACCATTTTAAAAAATAAAAATTCTATTTGCTTTATGCAAGCCACTAAAAGTATTAAATTATCATTACTTTTGGATCACCCCTCGTACTAACAAAACAAACGTAAACCGAAATAAACGTATTATTGTTCCCCATACTAAGAAAACAATTATTCATCCCACATGCTCGGAAAGGGTGTTATAACGCGCAGGTGTATAAGGCAGTTATAGCCTATTTACCTCCCAAGGGAGTTATGGGTTTAGTTTTATAGAACCCACTATCGTACGTCGTTTAAAACTAAGGAGGTGTAAAATCAGCCATGGTTTATTTCCTATATTCAAAACTTGGCTACAAACCCATTTAACTGTATATAAAATTTATAAGGTACATTTTTAACTGCATTATATTTATATTTTACTAGGTATTATTTCAGAGACATCTCCTATTATTTTTATTAAATTTTATATTAAAAACCGGTACAATCTGGCAGTTTGGCCTGTGAAGTTTGAAAACTAATGGCAGTTCTTAGCATTATCTGTGGAAGACTATATTGAAAAAGTTGAGTTGACATGTTGACTATCTCTTTTAGCGAGTTGAGTTCAATTATTTTTTTTGATTCTTTAATAGTTTATATTATTTTTGTTTCCTTGCAAATGTTATGAGAAAACTTTGTGTGTATCACGGGCAGTAAGAGTATAACAAACTCGAGTCATTAAAAGTCATTAAGGGCTTCTAATACTCTCGTTATTATCCCCTTTTAACTTCCCGGGATGCACAATGTACGATTCGATTTACTCATAAAGTAACGGAGATATAAAAATGTACGTATAATTACATAATTTATCGCCCTTCAATAGAGGAATGCGATGGTATACTTAGAATTTGAAATTATCAACGATTATAAGCACTTATGTATGTCACATATTTCCTAAAGATAGAGACGCGCCGTAATGCGAGTGACACTTCTGTTATTTCCTCTTTGTATTTTAATGAATAATAAATCATTCGTGAAAAGTGGATATACATACATGTTATGGTTGTAAAAAAGAAAATAAGATCTCCACCTTTTGATCTACACCACCTGTGAGAATTAGGTGTACAAAATCAGGCTGATTTAAGCTATCTATTATAATTATATATTATATAATAAAATTGTTACTTTCAATAAAATTCACAAAACCAAACAATAATCAAAAATTTCGTGATGAGCTACAAATACTTTTAAATAATTTGTCATAATCAAACATTTCAAAATTCATTAATGTTATAAAAGCATTTCTCAGCAAGCCAAGGCTAGCAACTTAACATCTTTGAAGACATCAGGTAATTTATTAATTTTATTATAGATATGCATGCCCATCCCATACGAGTTTTTAGTGGTCAGTGTCAGTTTAACCATCCGTATGTGCAGTTTATATTTGTATTACGACCTAAGCTTCCGTGGGCACATGTTCTGTGATTCAGTAAAAATATTCTTATACTTATGGACACACGCGGACTTCAAATTTGTACAGGCAAGGTACCTACTGTGAGAATACAGCTTCTAATGACGTACGGACGGCAAGATTCAGTGTGGTCAATTTCAAAAATTGCTTTGATACAGCGTTTTTGCATCATAAAATAGTAGATTGTACAATAAGGGCATAAAATGGGTTTTAAGACAGAGTTATACACTCTGCTTTTCACTTCGATTACGAGGATATTAAACAGTAATAATATAAATAAACTTTTTCTTGGATTTAGGCGGTAATGTCTGTTCAATAAGTTCTTTTGCATTTTAAACCATTAGTGTGTTAGGTGTGAGAATTATTTCTTCGTCACTTGACAACATTTTAACAAAATTCCGTAACACAAGTTTTGCGAAGAAAACCACTAATTAATAGTCCAAAACGAGACAAAAAGTCTTCCCGCCACTGCTTTTATTCTTTTTTTTTTATTTTTTGCTTGTAACTTGTAACTTAGGTCAAACTCAATACTGCCAGTTTTGCCAAGAAAACAACTAAGTAATGAATAGTCCAAAATGAGACAAAAACCTCTTACCCGCCACTGTATTTCTTTTTGAACTTTTTTTTTAATTTTCTACATGAAACTTTTAACTTAGGTCGAAAGGAATACGGCCAAGTAATACGTTGATTTTGTATGTTTTTCGTTAATAATGCTTGTTTTTAATAGTTAAAAAATTCATTAGTGTTAGATGCAACATTGAAGGCAAATAAATTCAATTAAATGTATTAAAACAACAAGTTCATCTAGTGCAGTCACCTCGTCTGTCTGGCTGTAGGGCTTAATTGTCTTAGTCTAGATGACGACAACACTTTTTGCACTAGTGCATAAAATTCGGTTTTATGCAGCCTACTCCCAGCATAAAGAAGGACTTTACGAGCATGAGTACAGTAGATGAAACGGGTCCGTACATTACTAACTACATATCTCCTTTAGTGGTGACATTCTTAGAAAGTTTGTACCTAGTTAAGGACTAAAATTAATAAACATTAACTTTTCCACTGAGATTTATATACTCTCAACGCCAATAAGCAGTAGCAATCACAAATTCAATAAATGATTCAGATTCAACCATCACTCGTTAGTAATATGCTTGTACTTGCTACAGGAGTTTTGTCTGAGATATCACCATTGTCTTATAACAGTATAGCTAATTTTCGTAACTCAGCGGAAAAGTTAACGTTTCTTAAATTTATTCCTTAACGAGGTACAAACTTTCTAAGAAACTCCCACATATACATTAGATAAAAAAAACTGAGGGAAAAACGCTTAAATTATTTAGTTTCTCAATTATTTTGGATCTTTCTCTTGCTACTAACTTGCACCAATTTTCTTTCGATATCTCGTGTGCCGGAGAGCTAAAACTCAGCTACCTATTATAATAAGGGTTCCGTTTTTTGCCATTTGGCGATGGAACACTAAAAAGACCTACTCTATTGTTTTCTTTTCTGACTATGTTCTTGGAGCGTCCTTTCGGCTGTTTCTTTTTAACGCGCATAAGAGAAAGATATGGAATACTTAATAGCTGTCAATCATTAATGACATTTATTGAAAATTAAATGATTTTAATACATTATTTACAGTTTTATGTTTCATAAATCTACCACCATCTTTTTTTTTGCCGTTACGGTATGATTTCAGCACTTTTTGATGACACAGTTCGGCATCCTTACGGCTTTGCACGGCTTAAACCATTTAGCACAATTATGCCGTTCCGTGTTTTGCGCGCTGATGCGAAGTCCTTGTGTATAGGTCATTGATCACTACCAATGTACTTTTTTGTCTGTTGGGGTGTCTAATTTAATGAATAAATAATTTATTAATAAATAAATATTTATCACGGGACAATGTCGCACAAATTAACACAAATTGACTTAGTCCCTAACTCAACTCTAGACTTGTACTATGTTTACAAAACCACAGAGCAGAAAAACAGTAGAAGTGTGAATCGGCGTGTCACGTGCGGTATGGTTAAGCGGAGATCCGCGCAACGTAGCTCAGGCGCGATCGCTTGTGCGTGACGGTTGTGCGAGTGATATTTCTGAAAAACTAAATTAAACGGGAAGCATGCTCTATTGCTCAATTTTGGAGTTTAAAAACGATCATCATCATCAGCCTATAGCAGTCCACTGCTGGTCATAGTTCTCTATCATGACTCGCCAACTGGCTCGATCCTGGGCCTCCATCATCTAACCGCTCCCAGCAAACCTCCTCATCCTTGTCGTCCGTCCATCTAGCTAGCGGCCTACCCACACAACGCTTACCCGTGCGTGGTATCCACTCCAACACCAATCTGGTTCATCAATCATCAGTCCTTCGTCATATCTGACCAGTCCACTGCTACATCAGCTTGCTATCCTTCCGAGCTACGTTGACCACCTTAGTCCTATGACAGATAACGTCGTAGCGAATTTTATCCATCAATGACACGCCAAGCATTGCCCTCTCCCTAGCTCGCTGAGCAACTTTCAATCTGCGAACTAAACCCACTGTCAAGGTCCACGTCTCGGCACCTTAGGGCATCACGGGCAAGAGACACTGTTAAAAAAACCTTTTGTCTTCAAGCACTGCGGGATCGACGATGTGAGAATTGGACGTAACTTCCCAAATACTGCCTGCTGGATCTCCCTCTAAAAGTTGTTTTTACCTAATTGAATAGTCTGACCTAGGTGAACATATTCAGTTACAACAAAAATATATCTCATGGTGGCATGCCGTTTTATCAATAAGTCTTCTTTTATTTATTTAATTTCATTTCTCTTTTTATGTTTTCTGCAAGACATTGGGACTTTATGTCAATGGAGTAAGGTTGATTTATGTCCTTGATAGAATTCCGCAATAATCTCGAATGTTCCACGCTAGTCGGGACGAACTTGCTATTCTTTGCAAGAGGGTGTTGTCGATAAAGTTATCTACATTTGATTTGTACAATGTTCAGGGCCTCTATTCTCGCGCAGTAAAGCAATATTAATTTTGATATTTATATAGTACCTTTTAACTAGACCACTATGTTGACAAAGCTAATTTAATAAAACAACATATACAAAAATAGTGACGCCTCGTAAAACATGCTTTAGCTACAATATTTATTTTTTCCATCTAGGAGTCATTGTTCTATGAAAGGCAATGATTTGTCAATTAGCTTATTAATATACTTAAAAATTAATGAACAGACTCCAAAAATTGTAATAAATACCTTTTCTAAATATTCTAGATCAGTCTGCGTGACTAAATTGTCTATACGCATTATAACTACAAGTGGTCCACTAGTTAAACTTAACACATTCCCTAACGTGCTTCTACTATGGGGTCACATTCCCATACTGAATGGGCATAAAACAGTCAATTGGACTTGTCAGATTATTTTGAATGAGAACAGTGAATATCAGAAGTATTATCATTGTCATAAGCAATATTTAAGACATGACTAGGGCTTGCAATTCGAATATTTGAATAATTCAAATATTCGGTTCTTTCTGATATTTGAATAATGCGGTGAATAGTATTCGAGTATTCAAATATTTATGGTTATTCGGGCAGACGGATGTAACATTGCCTCGGCACTAATTGGAAATTATCAGGGATGGTCGGCTGTCTATGTCTCACTCCCCCATCCCATTCACCCACCTCCAACCTTTTCTTCTTCAAATTCCTCTCCACTACTGGAGGTTGGCAGTCAGCTCAGCGTACAACTTCAAAAAAAAACAACCTTCCAACCTTTTAATGTAGCAATATTATTAACTTGGTTGATTGTTTTTGTTCATTTGATTAGATTGTTTGATTGATTTCACTTACTTAAGTAGTTTTAATTTTGTTGTTGATTCTGTTTTTATTTAATTGTTACAAATCGTTGCTATTTGTAAGTTTAGATTTTTTTGGAGATAATTATTTAAATTCAAGTTATTTTGTAGTGATGATTTATGATTTCACAATCTTTTTACTTATTTTAATCACTTTGTTGATTACTTTTGTTACTTTGTAAAATTGTATGTAATGGTTCAGTTTAGTTTAAATGTTAGGTAGCCGAGAGAATTTTCAATCACCAAACTTACATTGTATGTATCACAAAATTCACTAATATTATTATAGTTTTGTGTTGATCACATTAATAATTTAACACATACATATATTTCACCATTATAATTATTTTCTTTTAGTTCTGTTGTTGATTCTGTCGTTTTTCAATTGAAGTACCTGCATAATATTTGTGCAATTGATACTTAATTGTTGCTGTTTGTACCTTCAGTTTTTTTAACATAATAATATTTAAATTCTAGTTATTTTTTATTTGTTCTATACAACCAGGTACTTTTATTTATTTAAAATATTCATATTGTTTTTTGAGCTTTCAGACTGATAATAATTAAAAAAAGAGCATCAAAGCCTGTATTTTTCCTTAATTTTCAGTATATTTGAATAGTATTCGAATAATGCAAATACATTCAAATTAAAAGTCGAATATTCAAATATCTGAATCTATCAAATATTTGCAAGCCCTAGACATGACTGACTAATAAGTTTCTTGTGGCATTTTTTCTCAGCAGTAGCCTCCTCTTGGAAAGCGTTATATCACACTGTGTAATATGTCAATGTAGGTTAATCCACTGTGACCCTACCTCCTAAATAAGAATGACCAAATTACATCAGAGTAAGCAAATTTTTCCAATAGCTTTGGCAGAAAATGTTTATCAGAATCACTGTTTATTTTACAGAATACATTCTTATTCATTAACTGGTTGGGTATACGACTTTTTCAAGTCATGTCCTTTTTTTTTGCTGGAGATGAGATCTATAAATTAAGTGTATAAAAATCATGAAACTATTAGAATACAACTTAATATATACCACATCAAACTAAGCTTATTGTAACTTATTAAATCTATTATATTTTATAATTACAAGTAAACAAAATTACAAAAAAGAAACTTGACACTTTCGTAACAATAATCATAAATTAATTACCTACACATTATAAAATTATTTTGTGTAACTGGACAACAACATGAAGAGTTAGTGGATCGCGATAAAATATGGTAAGTAAATCCTGGATGCTGCAGAGATGCGTCATGGACATCTTCTTTCAACTTTCAATAACAATAAAACATAACTCTAAGCTGACCTTTTTCGGTGAAGGCGGCCCGGGTTCTTCATCAGAAGACCCCAACTCAATAACGTCTTCCATATTGTATATTAACTCCCTTCGATTTGACAACTATTTATGATTTTCAATTCTAGTTACATATATTTATATCGTTCAATACTTTCACCAAAAAGCTGAAATTATGCTATGGTCCAATGTTTGTAATAAAGATTGAACACTCCAATAGCGTTGTAGACGCCATAACATAATAGAAAAAGAAAAGAGCAGAAGCAGAAAATGAAACACCGTAAATTGTCTTTGATCGGAATACCACAGATTAGAAGGTATGTCTAAACCACAGACAGATCTATACTTTATTCCTCAGTACTGCCATGTTCTTATTCTGTGACTGCAATAGGCAAATTTTAAAAAATATATTATTATTTTTATATACAGGGCGTCCCACGGCTATGCCACATGGAAGGAAAGTACCTTGAATATTGTAGAAAGAACATTTTACTGAAAGAAGACATTATTTTAATTTAAAAAACAATTTAAACTGCATTCATAGATATTTCAATAATAGGTATTTATTTGTTACTCTGTCAAATGAAAACATTACATATATCGTTAATTAGGTGAAATATAACTAAACTAAATAATTAAATAACTAAACTAAATAAAAATACAAATCAATTAAAACTAAATAAAAACTAGAAAAGTGAGGGCCCCCGTGGCAAAGTACCACAGATGCTGGCAGCATTTCCTCGTTGTATAGCAATGCTAATACGCTGTCCGAGGAAGCTGCCAGCTCTGTGGTCACCGGTTGTTTCAATTAGCCTTTTTTTCATGTCTTTAAAAAGGCTAATGGCACCGGGTCCCCACGGACCAAGGGTCTCGACGCCAAAAGGAACAAAGTTATATTCTGCGCCGAGACCCTTGTACTTATTCTTTTTCATTGTTTCGGCCGCCTCAGCAGCCGCGCCTGGTTTACTGGAGGTGTGACGAGGCTAGGGTGTCTACACAAGTAGCGTCCCACACCAGCACTCGCCCCATACTCCACGGAATTAAAGACATACCGTCAGGTCTCTTGCCGTCGTCCCTAGCGATACCGGTTGGCTCCAGTAAAGCGGGAACGTTGACGGAGGCAAGAGACCGGCGGATAATGTCATTGAGCGCGGCGTGTCTAGAGAAGCGGCCTGCGCTTTTTTGGCATGAAAGTCCGTGGTGACCCAGAAAATCAACTTCGGTGCCACAGGGGCATATGTGTGGAGTGCAGACCCGGACACCAAGACGTAAACAAGCAGAAATTCGGAGAGTTTCAGGAATAATTAATAATAATTTCAATAATTACATGTTTGAACCGGGAATCGAACACGTTACACGAGAAAAATAATTACCCTGTAGCTTTATCATACCGATCGAAAGGCTTCATCATAAGGATTATTTTTTGCTAAATAACATAGTGTCAGAAATAAAAGGAAGACCATGAATTTTACATTTTATTATTCAGTGTACTGTCAGTGTAAACAGCTGCAGGTTTTTTTGAAATTGCCGCTTGTTCTCTGGGACAGCTTTCGTTTGCCAGACTCTAATATATAAGCTTCTTGATATAAATCAGTGATAAAGGAAGAGAATGGATTAGACACGTTGACATATACAAATAATCAGTTGTGTAAATACTAAGGATTCCAACATCAAATACTCAAAAATAATGTTATCTCTTTTTAACTTAGTTCTATGTTCCTAAGTAAAAAAAGATGACAGTACGACAGCGAGCGCAATAATGGCAACATTTATATGTTACAATTTTATACTTGGTTAAATATTACCCTATAAGCGAGCAACACAGTTACAATAGGGAAAATGTATAAAAAACAGAATTGAACAGAACAAAAAAAACATATAAAACGCAATACACTAAAGCCACATCCGCTGAGCCGAGTTTTCAATGTTTTTAAACATCTCCCATGTTTTTCGAACGGAAAAGGGGAAATTGAAGTTTCCGCAATCATTTTAAAAAAGTTTGACGGAGTTGAATTTTGTTTGTGCCATCCCGTGTGATTGTGTGGTCTGTAGTAGTAAGTTTTGTTATTTCTTCTTTAATGAAATTATCAGCGTAATTGGGTTATCCCAAAAAAAATTACCACTAGTTTTTAATTTTTTTTTCGATAAAATAGACTAATTGAAGACACTAATTTCACGGTTTTTGCATTTAAATCAATATAAATAATAAATAAATAATAAATAAATAAATATCAGGGGACAATCTCACACATATTGACCTAGTCCCAAACTAAGCTCTAGGCTTGTACTATGGGTACTAGACAACGATAAACATACTTATATAGAGAAATACATACTTAAATACACATAAAACATCCAAGACTCAGGAACAAATATTCGTATATATTAATTTATTTTAATTTTTAAAGAAAATGTTTTTATGACGTCACTACAAGCTGGTTTGTTTGAGAAATGCTTTAAAACTATTGAATTCGTTTGAGAGTACGCGTTTCTGTCAGATCACGTAAAATGTCAATGTCAAGTCATGTCAATATAGGTAAACTAAAAAACCTTGCCTTCTCATACTACAAAGCTGTTAAAAATCCATTATTTGATACTGAATACAATGCTCTGGTTTACCGTCCAAATGTAATTCTTGACTTCGGAATATTCAAAGACGACCCTGCTGCCAATATGAAGTTTAATAAAGCCCTAGAAAATTGGCAGGACTGGCTACCAGTCTTCACAGACGCCTCAAAATTATCAGTCGAAGGGGAGGTTGGTGTCGCAGTCTGGATCCCAAAATATAAAATATCGCTAAATTTCAAATGCCCTCCAATGACATCGGTTTTCATTGGTGAGTCGGTAGCTCTATTTGAAGCAGTATCTTACGTCGAATCTCACGGTATTCCTAGATCCATCATCTTCTCTGACTGTAGAAGCTGCCTGCAAGCAATTAGTGGAAATCAATTTAAAATGAAAACTAAATTCCCGTTAGTTTTGAAAATTAAAGAGCAGCTACTTTTATGCAGGAATAAGGGTATAGAGGTCGTACTTGCGTGGGTTCCGAGTCATTGCGGAATTGAAGGCAATGAATCCGCAGATACATGGGCCAAAAACGCGATTGATACTGGTTTACAGAGCCACTACATTATCTTTCCTTCTGACCTCCTAACGATGGCTTATGCCGACGCGAAAGCTTCATGGCAGAAAGAATGGGACCTCTCTAGGCTTAGCAAAGGTAGACACTATGGAGCGATCCAACCTAACATTCCAACAAAGCCCTGGTTCTTTCGGTTCAAATCGACTAACAAGCAAACTACTTCTACTATTTGTCGTCTTCGCTTAGGACATGTTTGTACCCCAGTCTTCCTTGCCAAGATCAGGGTTCGGGATATTATTATTATTCAGGGAGTGGCTATTCAAGGCTCCAAAGCCTAGTATCACTGCGACCAGGATTGATCTATTGTGATCGCCACAGCCTACAGTTCTCCGCTGAGTCCTGTTATTGCGAAGAATTTCAGGACTTTATTGGCGCCGAGATACTTGATCTCCTCTGGGCACATTAAGTGCTTTCCCAGTGAGGAGTTACGGTGTCGCATTAAAGCCGGGCAGACGGTGAGAAAGTGCATAGGCGTTTCCTCCTCCAGATGGCAGAGTCTGCACAGCCTTGTGTTACATTTCCCAATCGTCTGCATGTGCTTGTTCAGGCAACAGTGCCCTGTGAGCGCCCTGGCAAGAGTGCGAATTTTGTTCCTACTCAGCGCTAAGGCCTCCTTCGACGCCTTTTTGCTAAATGCTCTTATGATAGCCTTGGAATGGTTCAATCCTGGAGTTGTCTTCCAGAGTTGAGTGGCTGCATCATAGCAATATGTCCACAAGGTGAGTTTTGTTAGGCTTCTAGGGATGCCGCAGAATGGTTCCGGACCAAACTGTGTGCCCCTAGCTCCTATCCGTGCGAGTTCGTCAGCTTTCTCATTGCCCACGATGCCCGCGTGCCCTGGGACCCAACGTAAAATTACCCTGTTTTTTGCACCCAGAGTATTTAAGAGTGTCCTGCAGTTCTCGACCAGCCTTGAGTTCATGACGTCAGAGGTTAGGGCCAAGAGAGCCGCCTGACTATCCGAGTGGATATAGATGGTACTGTTGAAGTAGTTGCTTTGCAGATTGGCTGCCGCACATTCAATTATGGCGTACACCTCCGCCTGGAATATAGACGAGTACTTTCCTAAATTCAGGCTTAACGCCTTTTTAGGCACCTCCCCGTATATTCCGCAGCCTACTTCAGAACCGGATTTGGAGCCATCAGTGTACCACTTTAGGCTGCCTGGTTTCCATGTTAAGCGACTGTGTGACCAGTCATCCCTAGACGGGAATTCCACAGAGAAATTTTTCTGTGGACAGTGTTTAGGGGGCATGGTGTCTGAGAACATCCCCATTACAGGAATATCGCTTACAGAGTTCTCGAGAGATCTCATATTTTGTGATAGCCAATGGCCTCTCTTCAAGCTCGAGATTCTGTGCATACTTGCCTTCGCCTCCTTTTCCAAGAACAGGTGAAGGGGCGGCAGGTTCAGTAATGCTTCCAGAGCTAGTGTCGGAGAGGTTGACATGGCTCCAGTAGCGATGATACAGGCAGTTCTTTGGAGGCTGCCAAGTTTTGATATTACAGTTTTTTGTGCCGCTTTTCTACACCATACCACAGAGGCGTAAGACACCATCGGCCTCACTATGGATGTGTAGAGCCAGAGTGCAATTCTGGGTTTTAGTCCCCATCTGCTTCCTGCTAGCCGACAACAGATTGCCAAGGCTGATTTAGCCTTTTGTAGGGTGCCGTTCACGTGCAGATTCCATGTAAGTTTCTGGTCTAGTGTGACTCCCAGATACTTGGCCTCTGAGGAGAACGGTATTGTTTTCCCATTCATGCTTGGCGGTTTAAGTCCCACTAGCTTCCGCTTTTTAGTGAATGGGACGATAATGGTTTTATCCGCATTTATGGATAGTTCATTATCTTTACACCATGAGTTTATTGTGTTTAGAGCCCTTTGCATTAGGTACGATAAAGTACTTTGGCAGCTGCCACGCACCGTAACTACAAGGTCGTCAGCGTATCCCTGTGTGTCAATGCGAAGCTCTGCCATCTTATGCAGGAGCCCATCCACAGCAAGAGTCCAGAGCAGAGGGGATAGTACACCTCCCTGCGGGCAGCCTCTTACCGTGGTCACCTCTAGTGTAGTGCTGAGTAGTTCTAGCCTGACCACTCTACCTGAGAGCATCCCTTGCACCCATCGGACAGTGGTAGTGTCTACGCCTTTTACAGCCAGCCCACTGACCAGTGTCCTGATGGGAGTATTGTCAAAGGCACCCTCTATATCCAGGAAAGCTGTGAGAGCAATTTCCTTATCTTCCAGCGCTCTTTCGATCCTATCAACTAGGTTTAGTAGGGCCGTCTCTGTGGATCTGCCACTACGATAGGCATGCTGACTGTCATGGATAGGTTTGTCCCTGAGACAATTCTCACGAATATATTTGTCAATTACCTTCTCCATGGTTTTGAGTAGAAACGAGGATAGGCTGATGGGTCTGAAGGACTTTGCCAGAGCATAGTCCTTTTTCCCAGTCTTAGGTATAAATAAGACCCTAACCTTGTTCCACTGTTCCGGGATGTGTCCCCAGGCATAACTTGCTCTGAAGATCTTAACCAAATAGGGGATCAGGACGTCTGCACCACGTTGTATCAGAACTGGGCTTACATCGTCTAATCCACTAGTTTTGTAGGGTTTAAATGAATTGATGGCCCATCTCACCATTCCCGGTCTTACGACTAAGGCTGCTTGTCTCCAGTCCTCAGGATGGGGTCTAAACGTAACTTCTCCTCCACCTGTTACGTTCAGGTCCCCGGCTCCCGGAAAGTGAGTGTTTGCAAGTAATTCTAACGTTTCCGTTTCATTCTTAGTGAAGGAACCATCAGGTCTTTTTAGTAGACCAACTTGGTTAGGTTTTGCTTTGGCGAGTATTCTATGAAGTCTTGCTCCCTGAGGCGTATTGTTTATGTCCTCACAGAACTTCCTCCATGACTCCCTTTTCGCTTTCCTAATCTGTTTGCTATATTCATTTAGGGCTTTTCGATAGACCTCCCACTCATTTGTCTTCTTTGCCCTATTGAATAGTTTCCGCGTTTTATCCCTGAGCCTTTTCAGCTTAGAGTTCCACCACGGAACCATACGCTTGGATGATTTCACCTTGGGAGGACAGTTCTCTTCATAGGCATTTACTATGCCTTTGGAGATAACCTCTACCGCAAGTTCCAACCCTTCCCGCGTTCTTATACTTTTAGCCATGGACCCCAGGTTACGATCTAGGGAGTTGCGGTAACCCTCCCAGTCAGTTCGTCTAGGATCCCTAAAAGTAACAGTCTGATTGCTCAGTTGACTAGTCAGATTGAAACAAATGTGTCTATGATCCGACAGAGATTCCACATCGCTTACCTTCCAGTTTAGGACGTGCCTGGCGAGATTTGCAGTGGCAAATGTTATGTCTAAAACTTCACTCCTAGCTCTGGTGTTAAAGGTTGGTACACAGCCTAGATTCAGGATTTGGAGTAAATTGGTTAGTAGGAATTCATGTAGCAACTCACCCCTACCATTGATGTCGGTACTCCCCCAGTTGGTGTGGTGGGCGTTGGCATCGCATCCCACCAGTAGTTCCGCGTTGTGTTTCCGGGCGTAGTCGACCACAGGAAAGAGTTCCGCAGAGGGGTCCGCTTTGTCTCCAGGAAGGTAGGCCGAGCACAGAATTACTCTAGACCCATTCCATCCCCTCGGAGCTACATACGCTGCTACAAGGTCATCAGTGCATAACTCTGGAACAGGTAAAAAGTTAGTGTTTTTGCTGAAAACAATACACGCCCTTGGCTTAGCTCCGTTCGTATTATATAGAACCTTACCAACGGAGTTCAGTCCCAGGATGGTCGAGTTTCGAACCCACGGTTCTTGTATGAGAGCGAGGTCGATGTTGCCTGCAAGGCGGCACTCAACCACCGCTGTTGCCGCAGCTGCGTGGTGGAGGTTCGCCTGCAGGATCCTCGCCGGTGTGGGGGAGGAAGCCATTACTTCCCCCTTTTTGCAGCCGGTCGGGTCCCTCCGCCCCTCGTTGCTGCTAGAGGCGTTTGCCGTCCTCTGGCTGCTGAGGTCGAGGGTCCACCCCGATCGGCGACTGTTCTGCTGGCACCTCCCCTAGAGTGCGCCCTGCCCCCATGGCTTTTGCAGCCTTGGGTTTTAGGAGCACTCTGGGTCGGAGCAGCAGACATAGTTGTGGTGGTGGTAAGGGTGGGATTTGGCCCTTGCCCCTTGGGTTTGAAGAAAACCCTTTTAAAGCCCAGGGCCGCCTCATACTCCCCGGCTTTCAGGGTCTCAAAGGAGGGTTCGTCCAGGGATAGGGTGACTACCCTTCCTCCCTGTTCCGCCCTGTCGCCCAGCACCCTCCAGAGCCCGGTGTTGAGGCCCTTGTTCTGCGCCCTGAGTAGGGCAAGGGCCTCCTCGGTAGAGGCCGCCTCCGACTCCGGGAAGAAGGTGGTTACCGTGGCCGGTTTGGGCAGCTCCCCCTCTGGAATGACGGAGAGGTTCGCCTCCGGCCACGGCTTCAACTTCGGGATTTCACCCACAAGCCAGTCCTGGCTACGCTGGTTGACGCAAGTCACCAGGATCCACCCTGTCTTGTGCGTGAAACCCAGAAATTGTGGTCCACCTCCATCCGAGCATTGCCTCGCAATGGCCAGGTTTAGGTGACGGTGTATCACCTTCATTTGGTCCTCGCTCATAGGTTCCGAGTTACGGATCCCTACGCGCGAGGACCCTACCACTTCCTTGTAGCTGAGGGGTTTGGGGCCACCTGCAGCTTCAGAGGACAGTCTCGGGGCTTTCGAGGTGTGTCCCTGTGGAGACTCTTCCTCGGATCTTCCCCTTTTGACAGGGGCTTTCTCCGAGGGCGTCATCTTCACGGGGATGTCCTTCCAAGGCTTGCGGCACATTTCAAGGGCCTGCTCAACGGCTATCCCTGCAGTGCCCACGAGCTTGCGGAAACGCTTGCGCGCAGCACCCGACATCCTTCTATGTTTTTGCCCTTCGGTATGAAGAGGTACATCGGGCGTACCAGAGACATTCGAGACGTCTCTGTCGACCACAACTCCCAACTCCATAACCTCCAGGCATGAAACAGGCGTAGCAGAGTCTTTTTCAGAACTCCTCGCCTTGATACTGTTAAATCCGTCCTGGATAGAATCCAGGGCGGAAGAAATTGTCGATAAATTTAAATTTATTTCTTTATCTTCATCTGCCATTCTAATCCCACGATTAGCTAGGGAACTAAAAGGTCACAGACGGCAGAGCCCCGCTTGCCGCCTGAAGGGCTGATTACTCCACGATTCGCCCCGGTTTCGTGGAGACACCGTTCGAGACTGAGCTCATCCCTCAGCCACGCATCCATCGGCACGGTAGATTAACACCTTGGATTGGGTTTTGTTGTCACTCTCATCAGCGGCTAGCAATAACCTGAAGTTTATTCATGAGATTGCTAGCCGCTGCCTAGAATGAAATTAGTCTGCAGCCTCCACTCCAGAGGAAAAGACTCCCATCTGAAGTAGGGGCTACTGACTAAAGGAAAAAGGGAAGGGAAGGAAGATGAGGGATCACTGGGACTGGGTAGAGAAAGGAAGAGTAGGGAATGGGTTGAATCAGGATCATAGACGGGAAATCGGGTAAGGGATCCCCTGGAAGGTGGGAGTGCCGTTCCAGGTTGGTGTCCTCCATCTTAGCTACTAAACAGTCCGGGGTGGATGGTAAAAGTGCGGCGCCCGTTCCGACTGTTAGTATTTCCAGGGTGCACGACATGGACGTGATGGTAGGACAGAGAGGAGCGTGCCTGTAGCCCAGCGCCGCACACCAGGGCGTGTACACCCCCCCCGCACCCCAGGGTTCGGGATAGCTCTCTGTGTGAATGTGGGCTCGACGAGGGCACAACTGACCATATCTTCTTCAACTGTCCTAGATTTAGTTATTCAATGTATGACATTTTGCCTCGGGATATTCCGCGTCCAACTAACTTTCAATCTCTTCTCGCCTGTCCCATTTCACTTAAACTGCTTATAAAATATATACAATCGCATGAAATTAAACTTTAGTGCCAAAATGTTCGTAATTCTGTGTTCTAGTAAAGTGTTACTGTGATATCTTCCCTACCTACTGTTGTTACTAACTTTTTTTTTCCACTCACTTAACACAATTTCCGCAGTTGTCCGTCAAATGTTTTGTGGCTTATTTATGTTTGTGTCGTCCTTAACTCATGTTATTTGTTTTAGGTTTCCTGAAACCCGGATCCTTTCGCATCATACAAAATTTCTCCACCGAACATTTTCCCAACGTGTCTAATGTCAAGTTGTCATTGGCGAAATACATCCTGATAAAAAGATGTGAAAGCCATTACTTAAAAAAAAAAAAAAAAAAAAAGTATTAATGGTATTGTGAACGTTATATTCTTATACCTAAATCATACTTACATTAGAGCTTTAGCTCCACGTATTTCAGCTACGTTGTGATTGGAGCTGTCTCCCAAGTATGTCAATATCCTGACTATATCCACTTTGGGTAGATTAGTGGAATCAGCCCTTACAAAGTTTAATAATGTTTAAGTACAGCGTTGATCGTCATTATAAGCAAGAATATCGGTATCCAAGATCTGGCGATGGTCAATATGTGTAGCAGGATCGTCAGATTCCGTGGAATTTGAAGCAATGTTGTTAAAATGCAGAAAATCAGAAAACGAGTAGTTATATGTTGCACACCAAACAAACCGAAATTTTATTTTTAGTTCGTTGAGTTTGACAATTTCACCCACAGACTAGCCTACGGGCGGAGGTTCCAAAACGGACTTGTATTTTAATCATACCATTTTTTTAAAGATCTGACCTTGTCATGTTTATATACAGTTAAAAATTGTCTTCATTTTAATAAGCGTTAAAATAAAACTTAAATAAATAAGACAAAATTCGATATACATTATTTATTTATTACTGCATTCCGGACTCATATTATATGCAGTACTATGGTTGATCACAGATTAGACACAACTTACCAATGAAGATCGTGACGTCACTAAATTACAGGTCAAATAATGTCAAATGATAAATTAGAAATAACTATTTAATACTAATTTTGTAAAATATTCTGATAACAGGGAATGGTTCTACAACCCTTTTTCTCGAAATGGTTTTTGAATCACTATACATTACAAAATTATGGGATAACCCAATTGTAGCAGCCAAATCCTCGTTATCAGACATATTTCGTAGTTGTTTTTTATGTGACGTTTACCCAGATAACTTAGTTTTAGATTTTAATAGATCATAGACCATAGATCATAATGATTGATGATTGACTCAATCAATTGACAGGTGTAGGGTAGAACTGTTACAATCTGATTGTACAAAAATACGATTGCGCAAACATTTTGTAGGTCTGTACCTACAAAATGGCCTTACATTTGTCTCATTGTCTGTGGTCAAAATTATCTGATCGCCCGTCTTCTCTGTGATTGGTTTAAACTAAAATTATTTAACATTATTAACAATCAAGCTACCAATCAAAGCTTTATGAAAGGATAATTAAATATTTATTATTTTCATATCGTATTTACGTTGAAGTTTAGACAGACTGTGTTAAGTTTGTACAAAAATCATCTGTCAAAATAAGTCGTGGTTGTAATTCTTATTATATCGATTAGAATAGGACAATGATTAAACTTTTTTCACTAAAACAGCAAAAGAAAGATGAGGAAGGTACAGCAAGAGCTGGTGGATCACAAAAGAAGGCATCGGCGGCGCAGCTGCGGATTACAAAAGGTAAACCTATATAAAAATGATGATTTGTATAGTCATCATTACTTCTACTTTACAGCAAGATCATGGCATACCGAATACCTTGTATTACGTTGAGAAATGAAGCATACGCGTTGTCACCAGTGATACCTGGTATACATTTACTTTGTCACGTTAGTATATTTCGATATTTTATTATTTTCAGATCTGAATGAATTGAATTTGCCCAAGACATGTAGTACAGAGTTCCCTGATCAAGATGATTTGCTGAATTTCAAACTGATAATATGCCCTGACGAGGGCTTTTACCGAGGAGGCCGATTTATATTTAGTTTTAAGGTAATTGATTTTTTCTGCCCTGTGTTGAGAGTAGCTACTTTCACACTTATTTGCACCTAATTGTCTACAATTTTCCCTTCCACCAACATCAGTTTGTGTTGTTCAGTTTATATTTTATTGGTTTTTACAATGACATTCTATACACATGGACAAATCATGTCATTCAAAGAATTCGCCCAAGAATGGCGCTGCATCTTATTTCACCATATCGTCCCTTAGCTTACAACACCGCTCAAGTCGAAAATGGCGGTTTTTACATTTGAAATTAAATTTTTAGAATTTAGAATTTGTTAAAATAAAGTAAATTGTCAAAATAAGTATAAATAATTATTTCTTAACCGCTAACTAGAGTATGTATTAAGTTATGACAGGAATAATCCCCAGATTTTTTAAAATAGACAGTTTTTTACGTCTCCTGTAAAGTTGGTAAAAATGACTTAGGCGGTGTTGTAAGCTAAGGGACGATATGAGGCTTCGACTTGTATTATCAATATATTGCTGTTGACACACCAGTCCTTTAAAGTGTTGTCTGTCGTTCATTAGTCAGAAATGTATAACATCATGCAGTCAAAGCTACATTATGTTGATTTTATATAAGCTGTCTGGAACAAGGTAGCAGTGGAGTAGAAATGGGCTGTTAATTTTAGGGTTCGGAAAAACAATAACGGTTCCATTTTTTGTAACCCTGAAATTTACAACCTGTCGGTTCGAGTTTGAATGCAAGCCCATCGCCTAACAGTACTATAAGCCCTTATTTCCTTAGTCGCCTCTTACGACATCCATGAGAAGTAGGGTTCGGAAAATCGGGAGCTATTATACCTACAACTAACAAAATTCCGGAAAAAGCTAAGCAAGTATGGAGTCGGCTTCTCAAAAATAATATTTTTTATTATTGAAATTCCGGGATTCCGGGATTGTATGCAACATCAGAAAATAGTTTATACGTATCAATTGTCATTGGGTTATGCCTTTTTAGCGAATTTCCTCAACATACAAGATGTTTTAACGACATACAAAATATATCAAACAGGCACGTGTTAATTTTTGAGTGGTTTTCAGTATTATATGGAAATCCTGAAGTATAGGAGATACAGGAAAACCGTCTTAGGATACATTAGATATTCTTTTGTGAAAAGAATTATGGTATAGTTGTTTCTTCACTTCAATTCTTTCTTACGAAAACACGATGCCCGTTATCCACTTAAACGGATCACCAGTTCTTTTGTATTGCTTAATGCATAAAGTAAACGTAGTATATGCGAATAAATCGTTTTTACTAACATATACTACATACGTACATTTATACATCGGTTATATGGGTGGTGGAAGAATCAAATCATTTTTTTTAATAACATGTATTCACTGAAAATAAAACAACTTTAATTTTTTAATGACATCAACAAATATTGAAATTTGTGCCAGTACTGCCAACATCGTAAATTTCGCATATCTGTATTCATTCGAATACAAGTTTAGTGTGAATGCTAATAAAATAATTTACAATTTACGATGGTCGCGGTGCCAGCCTTATTTTTAACACTCTTAAGCACTATCATTTGGCTAAATTTTACATTAACAAAATAGACTTTTTACATTAACAAAAAGTCACAAAATAGACTTTATTTTGCTTGAGCCCGATAATATCAGAGGAGTTGTAAAGAATCGAAAAACAGTTTAAGTGCGACCTAATTACTACTATTACTAGGGCCAGGGGTGGGTTCAAGATATGAGGAATCTGTAACATTCAATGTATTTGACATATGTGAAGCTTGCTTCAAATTATAGTAAATTATAATTATTTCTTCAAGATTAGCCATAGTAAGTCTATTTCTAGATTCCGTAAGTATCCATTTAAACATGGAAAAAGATCTTTCTACATCTACCGACGTAAGTGTTGCGTATTTATAAACATAAATGTCACTTTCCTGATTCAACTTTTCGCATATTTCTCTGAGTACATCAAAATCTGGATTTCTATTGATAAGCTGGTGTAGTTTATCAATGAATTTGTTATTCATCGTCCATTCTATGGCTAATCTTACTTCGTCAAAAATATCAAACGCTTCTATTATAGACAAATCCCATTTTTCCAATCTCGTAATAGCAATTTGTATTAAGTATTTCAAAATTCTCGTAAATATATTGCAAGTCTACTTTTAAATTCTGCTTTTTAAGCACGTTCTTAGCCTGCCTGATGGACTCGGCTTCATTGCTGTTTAATGTATTTTCAACACTTGAGATTTTTTCTAAATTCTCAGCATAGTAAAATGCTGCTTTCAGCCAGGTTCCCCACCTTGTTATTACCGGCTGTGGAGGCAAAGGTAAATCAGGAAACATCTCCTTTAAAACGTTTACCCTATTGGGAGCTTTTAAAAATACTTTTTTTATATTATTTATTAAGATATCCACATCGGTATAGTTTGATCTTATTGTTTCAGTTAGTCTGTGTAAGGCATGTGCCATGCAAGTGAAGTGCTTCATGTTTGGCAAAGATTTTTTCAACATTTTTCCAGCAAGTAACATATATGCTACACTATCTGAACTAAGCATTAAAACATTATGCAGCTTATTATGAAATTGATCAGCCCACAAATCTCTTAAGCAATCTATCACAAACTCGTATACAGAACGGCCATTCACTTTTTGCAGGGTTTTGCACGCCAACATATAAATAGGTCCCGAAAACTGGCCATTCAGTGGCTTCACTAAGAAATGTATTACATAACGTCCCAAAAAGTCCGTGGTTTCATCTAATGATATCCATAACTTTTGGTCTTTGACTTCATTTTTAATGGGCCGTAGTTGGGATTCAAACACTATCCAAATTCTTTCTTAATGTGCTCTCGCTCGGAAGCGTTAGGTTTTTATCGTGATACTTGCAAATATATTTATCGAAAAAAGTTCTAAACACAGGATTCTCGACCTGTTTCCATGGTATGTTGCACATGATTAAAAAATATGTCAGGTCATAGTAAAAATCAGCCGGCGAGTCAACTTTAATACCTCGATGCGTCTTTGAGTTTAAATGCCGAGTAAAATTGCTCTTCTTAGCCTTTAAACTGACTTCACATTTTGTACATGTTATTGTTCCACTTGCCGCGTCGTATAACATTTCTGGGTAATCTCGTATCCATGATTGAGCGATGTCTTCACTCTGCGTGGAATCTGCCATTTTAAATCAAAATCAAAAAGTGTAAGCTGAAAAGAGTAATATATTTTTATATATTTACGAGAATGAAATCATGCAGAAAATTACTAACCGATACAATACTAGTTTCGTAACCGTTGAGAATACTTAAAAACAGAGCACACATTTGAAACCCGAAGCATGTCAAACACAGCAACGAATTAATCATAAGCTTCCCTAGATCACTAAGCGACATTCTTATCTGTATCCCACCCCTTCAAAAAATTCTTATCTTAAAACAATAGATTTCGATGTCAGGCAATTGCAGTCTTGCTGTCCTTTTTTTATTTACTAGCTAAACATCAAACAATGACGGAAATACAAAAATATACCACGTGTGCCGCGGTTTGTTGATTACCTGTTTACTTTTGCATAGCATGTAATAATGTACAATGTACATTTTGTTTTGATTTACTGGTTTAACGAAGATACGTCCCTTTATACCATTACTTTTACGAAAAGTAACAATACAACTTTCGTTTGATGTCTGCTAATACTGTACTGTCAGTTAAATGTAAATCACATGAATTACATCAAATTTTGATCACAGCATATATAAAATGAGTCTATTTAAATACTTTCATACATTGGTATGGCTATTATTCTAATTTCCGATGTTCCGGGAAATCGCGGAAAATTTATTAGTAAAATTAAACTGAGTCCGCTTCCATATTAGTCAACATCTACGCGATGTAGGTACTGAGCCCGAAGTTTAGTATATTAGCTCCCGATTTTCCGAACCCTGATGAGAAGACATGGAGTGGCACTATTCTAACTGGGCAACCACATGGGGCATTTCTTTTTATTTATAAAATATTCTTTATGCTGTTGTTTTACTTTGTTTTTTCATGTTGTTGAATGTTAACTTTACATTTCATTAAAGCGAAATATGATTCACATAGGTTAAGTTAGGTTAGACTTGTGACCGGTACCTCATTACTTCATCAAATTTCACTTCATTCATCATGTCATCCAATTTCATTTTAGCAAATGCTATTTTCTGCTGAAACCATAATGTTTTTAGGGTATCTTAAATATTAATTACATCCTTAATTGGGTGTAAAATAGAGAAGCAAGTCTCTTCCTTTTTAGCCGAAATTTAAATTTTGTTGAGTCTGTAAGCCAATTGGCTAATTTATTGGTTTGTTGTTCCAGTCGCATTTTGTAGGTTCTACAAAAGTTTTCTATTTTTTATTTGACAGTTGGCATTTCCAAATGTTCGTGGACTTCTGTGCTCTTTATGAAATGGACCATGGTGCATTACTTATTACTTTTAGAGCATTATTCTGATAAAGATGAAATATTTGAATGACTTGCTGATCCGCATAGTTGGATTGCATAAGTAGTTTGTTAGCTAATAGGAAGACAGTCATTTCACATTTCAGTCAACAATCTGCTTATTTGAACTATTTACAATATTCAGTCTTGTTGAGTCCGAAGTGCCATACTATAAGTACACACCAGCACCAGTTCTCGAAAATGATCGTGCTACGCTCTATTGGGATCAATCTGTCATCACGGACAGGACTACGAGTATTGTTGCCATTAAGCCTGATATCGTGTTAACAGATCGATCTCAACGCCGGGCAGTGCTCGTTGACGTCACCATCCCACATGACGAGAACCTCGTGAAAGCTGAGAAGTACGTAGTTTCGATTATTGAAAGTCAGACATTTGTACCCATATCATTTGTGTTCATAACTATCGGAAGTCATATTTTTTTTATGTCACAACGTTTTATAATTCAAATGTTATGTATCCATAATGTAAAAGATTATATATACAAAAGTCATAACCTAAAACCCTATAACATTCAAAGGGATTTTTAAAATGAGTCAGAAATATTTTAGGACATACCTTTTATAGTATAATTATTTTAATTCATACCGTTTTTCTACCAAATGTTAATTACAGCTTTTTCATGTTCCGTAAGTAGTAAAGACCATAATTTAAAGAAAAATAAATTATTGTTGATTGACAAATACACTGCAACTCAACATTTCATTATGGTTTTAATATTCATAACTCTATAATTGAAATCATTAAAAGGAATTGAAGTAGTAACGGAGGGGGTATCGCCAAATCAAAAAACCCATACTATAGACGATAAATCTAGATCAATAGGTTAGGTTAGGTTAGTGTTGCGTCAAGCCCGAAGGCCTTAACTATCCAGAAAACGTTGATTGCTGATACCATCGGTCCCAGGCTTTTTTCTTTCTTCATTTTTTTTATCAGTTTTAAAACATCTGCTTCTTCAAATGGTAAAACTCTACCATGTGTAGTATTTTTGGTGACCGCTGTCTCACTTACTGTCCTTTTCGTTCTGTGTTCCATTTATGTCTTCATGTAATGGTTGTTTTGCATATAGTTGTCTATAGAATGTAGTGGCTGTATTTAGGATACCTTGCCGTGTTATAATTTCTTGGCTCTCATTGTTGAGCTTTTGAATCCATTTCTTTTGAGAAGTTTTTTTAGTAGATTTTTTCAGGCTTCTGTGTGATATGAGGTATTTTTGTATTGTATGGGCTCTATGGTTGTTGTAGTCTTTTTTTATGGCTTTGTTAGTACTTTTGAATAGAGTGCTAAGTTCTCTTTTTTCCATGGATGATCGGTTATGTTTTTAATAGTTCGGTTCGTTTGAAGATAAGGGCTCTTGTTTCGTTCTGTAAAATTGTGTTGTGTTGGACTTTCTCTCAGTTGGTTCGACTTTTTTAATTTTTGCAGCATTGATGATATTTTCTTCAAGTTTGTTATAATAGTGTTATAATAGTCAGCACCGTATCTGTACTGTGTAGTTGTATGAAGGAGTTACATTAGGTTTCTTTTTCGTTCTTGGGTGTTTTAATAGGTAATTTAAAGGATGTTCTGCTTTTTTTGCCATTGTTGTTGGGTATAAACGTTCCTCTTATTAATTTGTGGTCTGATGGGAAGGATGTGGTTAAATATTGTATGGCATCGTAGCTCCCCAAATGACCCGATTTGAACACGGTTATTGTTACAATCGGGATGCTTCTTAGTTAAGTTTCATAAAAATCGGTTAATCCATTTAAGAGATATCATCTCTCAATGAAGGAATTGTCATTATATCGGGGACTTTTATCTTTTAAATAGTATCCCACCAAAAACATAAATGTAAAAAAGGAGAGCCAAGTTCAATACAAAAATTATTCTCTGCTGTGGGCTTCGCCGCAAAAAGAATGGAGATCTGAGATTGAGTGCCAAGTTCTATGCAAAATCCGAATATGTAGTCTAAGGGCTGACTTGGCTGGTTTTCCCATACGAATTATTATTAAGTACCTACTTTTACACAGTCATGGAAGAGCCTTATGTTCGATGGGTAGTTTCTACCAGCAAGCCAAATTTTCGGAATAATAAAATAAGAACCGAAAGGTAACAAAGGTAACAGGTTTAGAACATGCGAAGGCTATATAATTCGTATGGGAAAACCAGCCAAGTCAGCCCTTAGACTACATATTTGGATTTTGCATAGAACTTGGCACTCAATCTCAGATCTCCATTCTTTTTGCGGCGAAGCCCACAGCAGAGAATAATTTTTGTATTGAACTTGGCTCTCCTTTTTTACATTTATGTTTTTGGTGGGATATCAATACAATACAATACAATACAAATACTCTTTATTGAACACCAAAAATAAAAAATAAAAACAGAACATGGAACAGTACATTTAAATCATAGGTATACAACAGGCGGTCTTACCGCTAAATAGCGATCTCTTCCAGACAACCTTGTAAGAGAAGTATCATTACTTTTTGTAGGTATAAGTATATACACCTACCTACTTATAACTATAAAATTATTATTTATTTAAACTATTGCCTATACTATAATACTATACGTACGTACCTACTTATTAAAGAAATTGTAATAATAATATTACTACAAATTATAAGTTTTCCTTAAGAAAACTTAGCAATTTCGCAGCATAAATCGCAACCTTATAGGTCAGATATCGAGAGACAACCGGACAGCAAGACGGCGCTCGCGCTTATGAGCGCGGCTGCCGCTCGCTCGGCCACGTTCGCGTCAACGGTTCGATTCGGTTGTCACAGCGCAGCGCCGCTCCGGCGTCACTCGGCGCGCGCGCGTCGTGTATATACCGAAAATCTAAATGCCTATTATTTTATCATTATTTATGAGTAGGTAATGATTTTACACTATTGATGTGCGCTAAATATAAAAATAATAATTAATCCCAGTTAATAACGTAGGTACCCTAAGTAATATTAGGTATTTATGTTAAGCGTTCATAATAGAATCTAATTATTTAAAAATTGTCAATTTTTTATTTATTCCTTTGTATTCATCTAATTACCTATCTGCATACCAAATTTTAACTCTCTAGGCCATCTGGAACTGGGTTAGAGTTTTGGTCTATAGGTCAGTCAATGATAAAAATGAGGAATTTTGGACATTAATATCTAAATAACCGTTTGAGATAAGCTTATGAAATTTAGAACACATATGTATCTCGCAAGTCTCAATATATGAGCCAAATTTGATACGTTTATGTAAAATAGTTTTTGATTCATGAGGGGGTCAAAAGTGGCTCCAAATGGTTCGTGTAATATTACACACGGTGCGGCTCGCCAGTTCTGTTTCTTGAACTTGGCTTGACACGCTCCCGCGTGTCTAGATACAAATTTTCATTAACTTGCTCTCTTCATTGTCTGTCCCGAATGACAGACAATCAAAATTGCAAGTTAATTTTGAAGCACTTCTCATTATCGTAATGGGCTGAATTGTGGAATACATGAGGTAACCAGAGGGCAATCTAAGCTGATCTGATGTTGAAGTCGGAAGGTAGCAACAGGATTTATGTGAACTTAATGTAGACACACCGACTAGGGTTTCGTTAGTTTGTTCTGAATGAGCAGATAATGACTACAAAATAAGGTATAGTCTGCAACAAAAGCTTAAAAATATATTTTTTGGTTCAGTCACCAGTAATAATCAGGGCTCGGATTTTTCGTCGCACGGTAAGATGAAATAAAGTTATGG
The DNA here is from genome assembly GCA_949316455.1 of Acleris holmiana. Lineage (NCBI taxonomy): Eukaryota > Metazoa > Arthropoda > Insecta > Lepidoptera > Tortricidae > Acleris > Acleris holmiana. Next base: position 21,081,189 of record OX438762.1, read on the forward strand.
AGTCAATGTTAAAATTAAAACTTTGTTCCTATTCATACTCATACTCATTCATTTAAATAACACCAAAATATTACATTATAAGATTATGAGATTTACTTAGGTGGAGAACACTATGTACATGCTTTAAGATAAATGTGTGTTTTAGTTGTGCAAGGTCTACTCCACAAGACTGCCCTGCTAACACAAATTGCAGTACCTCAGACAAAATTCTTGTAGCAAATGCAACCTTATTATTAACATCATAGGATTGAATCTACTTTGGCTATTGAATTTGAGATACTACTTATTTGCTTAGTAGGGCAGAAGACACATTTTTCATGATCGCATTATAGATCCTTGTTAGGCTGGATCTAGTAAAAATGGCACAAATTTGCGGATCAGACATAATGAAATGTTCACCTAATAATTCACGCCGTGTGCACCGATTGCAAATACAAATAAATGATACGCCTAAAGTAGTTAATGCTTTACTTGACACATGACATGACGCACACGATTAAATTTGATAAAGCGGCCAGTTTGATAAAGATCTATTATTACAACAATATAGTCTGTAAAACTAGGTATTACCTACGTAATTAAGTTGAAATAGTTACAGCATCATTAATATAAAAAACGGGACTAAGAATATGAGTAAGTATGAGTATTGATTAATGACTAAAGTTTTAATTTTAACATAATCCATAATTTTCTTTCATCTTACCATGCGATGAAACATCCGAGCCGTGGTAATAAAATATTATACAACATCTTAAAAATATCCGACATTCGCTTATGCCTTTAGTAATAAAGACGAGTCAGATATTTATGAGACCAATGTCAGATAATATACTATTACTGGCGACTGTACAATCTATTATATGTATTTTTTAGATCAGTGTTGTTAATTTTCAGGTAGGTCCAAACTATCCACACGAACCTCCAAAGGTCAAGTGCGAGACAGCCGTATACCACCCCAATATAGACATGGACGGAAATGTATGTCTCAATATCCTAAGGGAAGACTGGAAACCAGTGCTGACCGTCAACTCAATAGTCTATGGGCTACAGTACTTATTCTTGGTAAGTTGTCACTATCACATTATTTTATTTTTATTTATTGTCTAGCTTTTGCCCGCGGCTTCGCACGCGTTATATTTGGAGTAACATAGATCTACTTTTTACGATATTATACTAACGTCGAGGGGTTAAACTTTAGGTTTCGCTAAAATAAGTGTTTCATTAATAATTATATTTGCATTGAAGAGCATTTCTACAAAGTGTCAAGTAAATTTAACAATAAAAATATCTTCCCCGATACAAACCATGCAACCCCCTTCCATCCCCCGAGAGGTTGAATTTTAGTAATTGCTGAAATACGTGTCTCATTATTTGTACTGAAGAGCATTTCTAATAAGTTTCAAGTAAATATGACCATAAAAAATTCATTACAAACTAGAACTCCCTTTTTTATCCGCCGAGGGGTTAAATTTTAGTAATAGCTGAAATATGTGTCTCATTATTTGCACTGAAGAGCATTGTTACTTAGTATCAAGTAAATTTGTCCATAAAAATATTTTCACCTTCGCCAACTTTCTAACCCCCTTCCATTTACCGAAGGGTTAAAGTTTAGTAAAAGCAGAAATACGTGTCTCATTATTTGCGCTACATAGCATTTCTACTAAGTTTCAAGTAATTTGACCATAAAAAAAACCTTTAAAATTACAACCCCTTTTTCATCCCCCGAGGGCCAAATTTTAGTAATCGCTGAAATATGTGTCTCATTATTTGCACTTAAGAGCATTTCCACAAAGTTTTAAGTAAATTGAACTAAAAAAAAATTTTCTTACACAAAATTTCAAACCCCCTTTTATCCACCGAGGGGTTAAATTTTAGTAATCGCTGAAATATAAATAAATAAATATCAGGGGACAATCTCACACAAATTGACCTAGTCCCAAAGTAAGCTCTAGGCTTTGTAGCACGACTATTTAAAAAAAAGCTTAAATGATCGTACTACCGAACACACGGAGTATACCGGTGCTCAACACGTAGGATTTGTGGAATTAAAAATGCCGAACAACGTTTTAAAGACAAAGATTTATTTTAACCAAACCCTAAGTCAACATACACAAATGAGAAATGCACACATTAAAATAGCAAGCCGTACAAATTTATTTTAACAAAACCCTAAATATAACGTTGATGTACACAATTCAAAAGGTACCTAAACAGTTAGGTCCTTGACACGGTAAAAGAGCAAAGCGTGCCGGTTATGAGTTCACCAATAAAATTATCGTTGACCAAATTAAAAACCGAAAAAGAACATAAAAAATGCTGTTCTATCAGGCGCGCGGGCCTTTTTGAATTTAGGGGGAAAAAAAAAAAGTGATAGGGGTTACTGGGTCGAATGAAGGGTGTGAGATGGTGACTAAAATACCAGTCAACAAATACTGGAATGTTACTACGGAGACGTCGCCAAAGCAACACTACGAAATGTGACAATGGTATACTCACGGTTTCTGGGGTGACGTTTGGGATGGGGTACAGAGACTACCGGTTAAAACAACTTATACAGAAAAAAATTAAAAAGGAAAAATGCACGCGCGCACTAGTCGGTCTCCATCCGACCGCGGTGTTAGTCCGTAGCTGGAGTGAAAACTCGGTACGCGCGCCGGGTGTAGTCTGGTGCGGGCTGAGCGGTGGTGGTGCGGAGTCAACCTCTCCACGCCGTGGTGCCGGTTAGGGGAGATGGAAGGACTGGAGCCTGGTTGGTGCGTAATAGCACTGGTGCCAAATGGGGTAGGCGGTAGGAACTGGAAAGAATAGACTAATAAATCTACGAGAACCAAACGAGGGGAACGGAATCTTGGGAAAACGAACACAGACGAAGCGTAACTTACCCGGGGAATAAACCGGTACTGCGGTGCCTTCGTGAAGCAATACAAGGCTCAAAGGTGGCCAAAAAGGTTGAAGACTGAGGTGTCTTGCGGGCGATACACTAGAGAGCCTTCACTGATCAAAACATGACTTTTCTTCAAAAAAGTAATCTTTATGTGACTATCAACATGTCAGCTCCGAATTCATAATGACCGAGATCAAGCGAGCGGAGAACGTCAGGAAAAATTCGAAAGTTTTTGAACTTGAAAATTTAAAAATTTAAAAACATACAGAATTTTCTTCCTCAGCAAACCAAGATAACTTTAGCGCAATCTCTCCTCCTCCCTCTCATAGACTACGCTGACGTTGCATATATGGACCTCTCAGAACGGCTGCTCGATAAACTTGAGCGCCTCCAGAACGTGTGTATTCGGTACATTTTCGGTCTGCGGAAATATGATCATGTCTCCCACTTCCGTGCACAGCTAAACTGGTTACCAATTCGTTTTCGCCGAAATGTTCACGTCCTGTCGCTGCTTTTTAACACTATTTTTAATCCTCGTTCTCCCTCCTACCTTTCTGAGCGTTTTAGCTTCATGGCCACCGGCTCCCAAAACCGTTTGCGCTCAAAGGCCAATCTCACCCTCGCTTTCCCGTCTCACAAATCTAAATCCTATTCCAAATCCTTTTCTGTGCACTCTGTCAGGTTGTGGAATCGGCTACCAGCGGGTATTAGGCAATCACAATCGGTAGATTCCCTGAAAGGCAAATTAAAAAAGTTCTGGCTTGACTCTATTTCCTAAATATTGTATCAATTATCCAAATGTTGATATATACATATATTTAGTATATGTAAGTTTAAGTATGTTTATTTATGTATATGTTTATCTTTCTATCTATTTATGTAAGTATTTGAATGTATTAGTATTGTTTTTATTCTATGGTTCTTTTTTTTTTTTTGTTTTTATAGTCTTTTTGGTTAGTTTTTGTTTTTTGGGTGCTCTAAATAAATTTGTACACCTGTTTACTCGATGCACAACCTTTCACTTTTCTCAATCTCTCAAGGGTTAGCTGGAAGAGATCCCTTAAAGGGATAAGTTCGCCTTTGTACATCTTTTTATTTTTATTTTTTGTATTGTTTTGGTTTTTTTTTTGTACAATAAAGTGTTTACATACATACATACATACATACATGACAAGCGACCAAAGAATAACATCACGTACCGGAACAAGGAGGTAACAATACGACGGTGCAAAAAAGGTTTAACTTTGCAGCGGTAATGCTGCAGCTTGTACTATGGGTACCTACTAGACAACGATAATATGTGTTACGTTATTTGCATTGAAGAGCATTTCTACTAAGTTTCAACTAAATTTGACCATAAAATCATTTTTACCGATGCAAACTTTCCAACTTTCATTCCCTAGAGATTTAATTTTAGAAATCGCTGAAACGCGTGTCTCTTCCTCATTTCTACCAAGTTTCAAGTAAAATTGACCAAAAAAATATTTACGCCCCATTTAAGCCCTTAGGGGAACTGTTTTTTAAATCGCCTAAAGTGATATTTTTTAATTATAAATAGTACCCTAAATACCAATTCCCACATTTCTAACTACAAAAATGACGAATCGTCCATACAAATTTCAACCCGGCTCTTTTACTACCATTTCTTAGATGTGTTCTCTTCGACGTCTGGATAGTGAATGATTGACATTCGCGCTAGTCTTCTCGCTCCTCCCCTGCGGGGGGGAAGAGGAACCGGTGCCGGGCAGAAAGCCCTTGGCCGGGGTGGTCTGCGCCGACCGTAAAAACGGCCAGGTCCATGGTCCGGCGCAGGCTCTAAGGGGATGAGGATGGGGAAGGATTTAGGGAGGGTGGGGGGGAAGGGGGGCGTCAAGTCCGGGTAGTATGCTGCTCGCGAGGTCCAGCCAGCTGGGTGGGACCCTGCTAGCGACCTACAAGCAGAGCAGCGTCTTCATGGGTCCTCACTTAGTTGTCGACGTCGTCGCAGAGTCGAGGTCGAGGTACGCCTTGCCGTCGGGAGGACGCGCGTGCTGGGGCGCGATGTCCCTCAGATGAGGGAAGTCGTCCAGGCTCTCGATCCTAAGGTCCCTCTGGATCGTGGCGTTCCTCACGTAGCGGGGGGCATCTGTAATGGTCCGCAAGCACAGGTTTTGCTGGACACGCAGCTTCTTCCTGTGCGTTGCGGCCAGGAGGGCGTACCAGGCGGGAGCGGCATACGTGAGGCGGGGTCTGATGTAGGTCTTATAGACCCCTAGCTTCACCCGCAGAGGGAGGCTGGATCGGAGCACTGGACGAAGGAGTGCTCGTGCGGTTTTCGTGGAGGCGACGACGGATTTGGTGTGAGGACCCATGGTTAGTCCTCGATCGATCTTGATCCCCAGGTATTTGACTACCGGGGACCAAGGGATGTTTGACCCGTGAAGAGAGAGTGGAGGGTCTGGGGGGCGGCTCCTGCTCACGAAGATCGCCTGGGTCTTCGCTACGTTGACGGTTAGCCTCCACCTGGCGAGCCAAGCTGGAAGGGCGTCGAGTTGTCGTTGTAGCTTGACGACGGCGTGCTCGGGCTTAAAAGAGCTCGCATAAAAAGCTGCGTCGTCAGTGTACAGGGCCAGGTGGGAACCGACAACGACTGGGATGTCGTCGGTGTACTTCGAGTAGCATACCGGTGATAGGCAGCTACCCTGTGGGACTCCAGCAGCGATGGGGCGATCTTCGGAGGTGGCGTCTTCCACCACCACTCTAAATCTTCTTCCGGACAGGAAGGACTGGAGGACCTTCACCAGTCTTCGCGGGGCCGAGGACATCGATATCTTGTAGGTAAGGCCTGCGTGCCAGACCCGGTCGAAGGCCTTCTCCATGTCCAGAAGAACTGCGGCCGTATGCTCGCGCTTGTTGGCGGCCACCGCCATGTGGTGCAGGACTCTGGACAGTTAGAGCGTCGTGCTGTGGTCTTCGCGGAACCCGTACTGTTCGGGGCGAGGCATGATGTGTGGGACCAGTTGGGTGAGCAGCAGCTTCTCGAACACCTTCGAGATGCACGGAAGGAGGGTGATGGGCCGATAGCTCTCGGGCTTCAGGATGTTTTTCCCCTGTTTGGGCAGCATGATCACGTGGCCGGTCTTCCAGTTGGAAGGAAAGTTTCCGGTGCGGAGGATGCCATTGAAAAGATGACGATGATGATTGACATTTGACCTTGTACAGGCATTTTATACCCCTGGAAACGGACACAACTCGCGACCTTTCAAACAAGTATTTGTGCACTTTTTTTTCGATACGCTCTGATTCACAAGCCATTATGTTTCGTTTAAATTAAACATTGTTAATTTAAATCACATTAAACGTGCTTTTAATTGATACTAATATTAATTAGGTAACATAATTTCGCTAAGGTCTAGATTAGCTTGAATCAGATTTTCGCGAAGGGGCGATATTTTTGACGCCGAGTGTATAAATGACTCAAAAAATCAACAGCATACTCCTTTCAAAAAATTGTTAGTACAATAACTTACATTGCCTATATTATTATTTAATCTAGATACAATTTAAAACGAAAAGCAAAGCCTACAAATGTCACCGTTATTCGGTCATAAGATGATAAATTGCCGCATAACGGAGCAGTCGTACGAACTGCAGCATTACCGCTGCAAAGTTAAACCTTTTTTGCATAGTCATATTGTTATCTCCTTGTTCCGGTACGTGATGTTATTCTTTGGTCGCTTGTCATAAAATTTTTAAGTTCAAAATCTTTCGAATTTTTCCTGACGTTCTCCGCTCGCTTGTTCTCGGTCATTATGAATTCGGAGCTGACATGTTGATAATCACATAAAGATTATTTTTTTGAAGAAAAGTTTTGATCAGTGAAGGCTCTCTAGTGTATCGCCTGCAAGACGCCTCAGTCTTCAACCTTTTTTTGGCCAACTTTGAGCCTTGTATTGCCTCACGAAGGCACCGCGAGCTAGCGGAATCATTGTTTTCTTGGTAGTGGTGCCGTTGTCGCCTCATTTGTAGCACGACTATTTAAAAAAAGCTTTTAAATGATCGAACTACCGAACACACGGAGTATACCGGTGCTCAATACGTAGAATTTGTGGAATTAAAAATGCCGAACAACGTTTTAAAGACAAAGATTTATTTTAATTAAATCCTAAGTCGAAATACACAAATGAGAAATACACACACCGTAAAAGAGGAAAGCGAGCCGGTTATGTGTTCACAAATACAACTATCGATGACCAAATTAAGAACCGAAAAAGAACATTATAAATGCTGTTCAATCAGGCGCGCGGGCCTTTTTTGAATTTAGGGGGGTTACTGGGTTGAATGAAGGGTGTGAGATGGTGACTAAAATACCAGTCAACAAATACTGGAATGCTACTCTAGAGACGTCGCTAAAGCAACACTACGAAATGTGACAATGGTATACTCACGGTTTCTGGGGTGACGTTTGTGTACAGAGACTATCGGTTAAAACAACTTATACAGATAATAAAAATTAAAAAAAGGAAAAATGCACGCGCGCCGGGTGTAGTCTGGTGCGGGCTGAGCGGTGGTGGTGCGGAGTCAACCTCTCCACGCCGTGGTGCCGGTTAGGGTAGGTGGAAGGACTGGAGTCTGGTTGGTGCGTAATAGCACTGGTGCCAAATGGGGTAGGCGGTAGGAACTGGAAAGAATGGACTAATAAATCTACGAGAACCAAACGAGGGGAACGGAATCTTGGGAAAACGAACACAGACGAAGCGTAACTTACCCGGGGAATAAACCGGTACTGCGGTGCCTTCGTGAGGCAATACAAGGCTCAAAGTTGGCCAAAAAAAGGTTGAAGACTGAGGCGTCTTGCAGGCGATACACTAGAGAGCCTTCACTGATCAAAACTTTTCTTCAAAAAAATAATCTTTATGTGATTATCAACATGTCAGCTCCGAATTCATAATGACCGAGAACAAGCGAGCAGAGAACGTCAGGAAAAATTCGAAAGTTTTTGAAGTTAAAAATTTTATGACAAGCGACCAAAGAATAACCTCACGTACCGGAACAAGGAGGTAACAATACGACGGTGCAAAAAAGGTTTAACTTTGCAGCGGTAATGCTGCAGAACCCACTATGGTCCTTAGGATGGGGTTGGAACTAACACGCAATCTGCAAAGAAGTGAGGCAGAAATACATACATACGAGGGGCGGCTGAAAAGTTCTAGGCCTAAGGTATTTTGAGGTTGTATGTATAATTATGGTACTGGTTACTAGTTAGACCATTTAAAAACAAATAATGGTAAAAAACATTGTCATTATAATTGTAATTTCTCAAGATATTCAACGATTAACAGTATCATGTCTGAATTATCATTGCATATTATGAAAATCGAGCACCGGGCTGTGATTAAGTTCCTCACGAAAGGTAAAAAAACTCCTCAATGCTTTTTTCAAGAAATGGCTGCTATTTATGGTGTCACTGGGCCCTCCTATGCTACAGTTAAAAAGTGGAGTACCCTATTTAAACAAGGACGAGATTCGATCGAAGACGACCCCCGCTCAGGACGGCCAGTATCGGTAGTGACCGACCAAAACGTCACTAAAGTCAAAAAAAAATGTTGGAGGATCGAAGAATTAAGATGTGTCAGTTAGCTGAGGCCTTGGGCATTAACAAGGAGCGGGTTGGAGAAATCCTTCATACACATTTACACATGACTAAAGGTCACCCCGCGTTGGGCACCGAAAATGCTGACGGCGTTTGACAAAGAGCGGCGTGTTGAAACTTCTCAGCCGCTTTTAGACTAGTGCTGAGATGAGAAATTTGCTCCAGGATAGTAACTGTTGAAGAAACATGGGTCAGACAGTATGTTTCTGAATGTAAGTCGGAGTCCATGCAGGGGATTGAGAGGGGTGAAAGGCCGCCGAAGAAGTTTAAAGTGCAAAGATCGGCCTCTAAGCTAATAGCTACGTACGGTGTTTCGGAACGCGGATGGAATGGTTTAATAGATTATTTAGCAATAGGCTCTACAATAAATGCAACTTACTATTCTGAGCTATTGAGACAAGTGCGTCAAGCCATACTTGAAAAAAGAAGGGGCATAACCAGTAAAGGCGTTTTTTTTTTGCAAGGCAACGCCCCCGTTCATACCGCGCGTGTTGCAAGACTAGCTCTGAAGGCAATCGGCTTCGAAGAAATTAACCACCCTCTGTATAGTCCAGATTTAGCCCCTAGCGACTATTTTCTGTTCAGTAATTAAAAAAAATACCTAAGAGGAAAGCGATCTGAAAGTGATGAAGAAATGAAGGCGGCAGTAGAGGAGCATTTTCAAGGCCAAAGTAAAGAATATTTTTTTAACAGTATAAAAGCATTATATAATAAATTTAAGAAATGCATCGAATTACATTGAAAAATAACTTGATTTTTTGTTTTTGTCGATCCACCTTAGGCTTAGAACTTTTCAGCCGCCCCTCGTAACATCACGCCTTCACTCCCAGAGGAATATTATTATATGTATTTCCCCACACAATATGTAAGCAAAGCCACAGAAATAAGGCAGAACTTTTTCGCATAATTGCATAATAGTCGTCAGTGCTTGTGCAAACATGCCTGATGCCCTGCAGCATCGGGGCAGCCCCAGCGGCATCCTATAGACTTTATTGCATTGCACTCGCAGGGCACTGATGGTCTTAAGGGTAAAACTGGTTCTAAGAAAGGCTATACGTGAAGAAAACCTGGCAGTACGCTTTGAACAGTGAGATTTTAACTTGTTCACTCAGCCATTTTGAATTCCAGTGAATGAAATTTGTATTTCCTCGGAAGAAATCATTCATATTGGTCCCTAGTATCACTGGGCAAACCGGCTTGCTTTCTACATAAAATGCAGCTTCCGATGAAAATATCGCCGTAAGCCGTAGGACCATTTAGAGTTTTACTTGATTCAATCCGGGTTCTTGTATTGGGTCGTTCATCTATTTTCACACACTTTTATTTTACCGGATTTCAACAAACATGTTTATTTTTATAATTATACAGTGCTTTCATTTCGATTATCAATCTATCTTTGTCAAAAACCTACTTAACCATAATACGTAACTAAATATGCCTAATATAATATATTTCATAAAAATGTGGTACTTAAGTAATTTAGTAGGTAGGTTTTAATGTGAAATTATGAAATGAGTATTGGAAGTTTAGGGCCGTGGAATAAAAGATTAACTGCGGATTAGATAATTATATATATTAATTTATCTTTTGTTAAACACTGGGAAGCAAGTACACGTCCATGTAAGGGGTAGCCAATAATTGCCACAGCAAAAAAAATAATAACGTAATGTAGTGATAATACATTTCAATGCATAATTTGATTTGATAATATTATTGTAATTGATTTTTGTTTATAAATATCATTATATTTATAAACAAAAATCATTAAGTACCCTTTTTAGACATTGCCACAGTTCTTGGTTATTATTATTTGTATAACGACTTAGTATATTTACTGAAGCACTCAAATCAGGTCGTGTACATAACATAAGATACATTAAACATCCTATGAGGTTACGGCAAGGGGCATCAGTTTGTTTTTGAGTTTAATGCCTCATAGTTTAGTTTTGCTTCAGTGGGGGTAGACACGGGATTACATTCACTCATGTTAAATTTACTAAGTATAGTTTTTATGTACGCACTTTGGTCTAAAGTAATAGTGTCACTGTTTCGTGTCACTTGTATACCTAGAAATAATTGAATGTCCATTAAATCCGTCATTTCAAATTTAGTTTTTAGGTAATTTTTAAAATTATTCATTGTTTGAATATCGGCACACACTACGACCAAATCGTCGACATAAAGTACAATATATATATTTCTATTGACGTTTCCTTTATCTAAAATATATATACATCTATCGACTGACGAATTGTGAAAGCCTTTTTCCTTAAGTGATTTCTCGAAGACTTCGAACCAACATCTTGCAGCTTGTTTAAGCCCATATAAGGCTTTGTTTAGTTTGCACACATTATTATCTTTATTTAAAACGCCGTCGGGAACTTTCATATATATTTCTTCTTTAAGAGTTCCATTTAAAAATGCTGTTTTAACGTCCATGTGATGAATTAACAAGTTATTTTGATTTGCGAAACTAATTATAAATCGAAAACTAGCTATTCTAACAACAGGTGCAAAAGTTTCATTATAGTCAGTCAAGTATTCTTGGCTGAAACCTCGAGCTACAAGGCGTGCTTTGTACCGCAAAGGTTTTCCAAATCCGTCACTTTTAATTGTAAAAATCCATTTACAGTCTACTATATTTTTATTTGTGGGTCGTGGTACAAGTGTCAACGTGTTATTAATTTTTAATGAATTTAACTCATCCCTAACTGCCTTCTCCCACTGAGGCCTATCATCAAGGGTTTTAATTTCATGAAAAGTTTTCGGTATTTTACCTGTAATTGACTGTACACTATACAAATAATCATCATCCATTTCATTATATGACACGGGTATACGACCTTTAAGCCTCTCACTTCTCCTAAGTACACCTAGGTTCGACTCATCACTATTTACGGGTAATGTATCAGAGTTTATCTCAGATTCAAGTGGTTCATTAGAATTTAATCTGCGAATTTTACTTGGACTGCCTTGTTCATCAACTTTCGAATACGTTGATTTAGGAACGTGTGTATCTTGAGACTTTTGCTATACTGATTTTGGCACAAGGGCACTATCAGTTTTGTCCCGGGAATATTCAAATTTACTCCCTTCTGGCCTTGGCCTGGACATAAGAAAATTCGTTTCATCCACCACAACATCCCTAACAGTAACACATTTTTCGCATTCTGTGTCCCACACCTTATAACCGTTTGGCTCGTAACCTACCAATATGCCTTTCCAAGACTTGTCATCAAATTTAGTTTTACCGGTTTTATTATGGACAAACACAGTTGAACCAAACACTCTAAGGGTTTTGACACTAGGTTTTTTGTCGTGCCACATCTCATATGGTGTTTTAGACTGTTTCAAAGCCCTTGTTGGTGTTATATTGATTAAGTGCACAGCAGTTAGCACTGCTTCACCCCACAAACTTTTATTCAATTTAGCACCAGTTATACTCCATTTCATATACCATGGCCCGATGCACTTGAGACGGTCATTAGGCGTTAACAATAGGATTAGTGATAACAAAAGATACCTGGCCAGACCCTTTTGCGGCGTGGTATGCAGGTTGGACCGACGCGTGCCATTTTGAAGTGCTCCTAATTAGATAACAAAAGGCAAACATTATGAGCCCTATTGTTAAGCTTCAAGTGCATCGGGCCATGGTATATGAAATGGAGTATAACATAGAATGAGCCTTTTCAGTTATTGTCCGAACCATGCGTTCGGACACACCATTTAACTGTGGAGTCCTAGGTACTGTTAAATGATAAGTTATACCCTTTTCCTTACAATAATCTTTCATGTCGGTAGATAAATATTCTCCACCGTTATCACAATACAAATTGACTAATTTGAGATTAAACTTTACTTCACTTTTTGTAACAAAGTCTTTAAATGCTGAGAATACATCTGATTTATACGTTAGTGTGTATACGACACAATAATGTGTATACTGATCAACAAACAAAACAAAATAATTTTTGTTGTCATTTGTCGGTGGAGTAATAGGACCACAGACATCTGAGTGCACAATGAATAAAGGTCGTTTAACATAATTTTTATCCTTAACCTTGTTAAAGGGTAGTCGCGTCTGTTTCCCATTTATGCAAGCCTCGCACAAGTTGTCATTTGGAACAACTTTTTCTATCTGTTGCATGTCTTCAATCATATTATTCCCTTTCATTTCAAGGAATTTACTTTTACTGATATGACCTAAACGTTCGTGCCATAATTTGTAAGAATCACTACTCTGACATACTTGGGAAACAGACTTATTCATTCTTCCAGGCAGATCGAAATTAATAGCAATTAAATTTTGCGTAGGTTTACCTTTCATGATCACCTCACCATTCCTTGTGATGCGGCAGGTCCCATCTTGATCGAATATTATAGTGAAGCCAGCCTTCTGCATCTTTGAGACTGACAGCAAGTTGTAAGGCAGCTCCGGGCTGAACGGCACGTTCTCCAAAACACCAGGGACACCGACATCGCTGATGACTTTGATATGGCCTCGTTTTGTTGCTGAAATAAATGTATTAGTTTTAGCAATAGACATTTTCACAGGTGTACTTAAAGTTTCGCAAACATTAAAAAAATCATCCCTGTTTATAAGGTGTTCCGATGCACCGGAGTCCAATAAAAACGTCAATTTATTTGCGTCATTTTCTTGCAGGTGCTCGCCGGTCATAAATGCAAATCCAGAAAAATTATCTGACGTAGATGCTTGATTTAATTGAACGTTTTGAACTGTTCTCGTCCTGTCTGGGTTATTTTGTTGGTTGTTATTCCTTTTAAAGTAATAACAATCGTTCTTAGTATGCCCTTTGCGACTACAATGATGACATTTTACAAATTTCGATTTAAACTTTCCTTTGTATTTTTTGTTGTTTTGTCGTGGGTAGTTTGAAGTAGGATTTTCATCGCTAAATTTCCGTTTTCTACTTGTTTCACCTTTGTTCTCAACATGTAACACTTTTACACTTGTATCACTTCGTTCATTTTTCAATTTAATTTCATGGTCTAATAGCCTGGTTTTGACAAAAACCAAGGTCAAGTTATCTTCAGACAAAGCCTCAATAGCCGTCATAACACCATCATAAGATCCAGGCAGGGTCAGTAACAAATGGGCAACCTTATCCGTCTCGTCTAATCTTGCCCCGGCCGCAATCAACTCCGTGATCCAATCATCGAATATAGTAAAATGTTTTACAAGGGACATGTCACCCTGTAGCTTTAAACATAATAGTTTTTTTCTTAAAGCCAATTGCGTTGCTAAACTTTTACGTTCGTACAACGAATCAAGATTTTTAAACACTTCTTTGGCTGTTATTGTGTCATTTACAAATCCAATATATGAATCAGATAAATACTCAACTAGCATGTTCTTCGCCACTCGATTGTTGTTCTCCCAGTCTTCATTTCGAGTCGCAGGAATTTCGTTGTCAATAACATTAATCACATTTAATTCACTAAGCAAGGATCGCATTCGAAATTTCCATATGCTATATTTTTCGCCATCGAAAGGCTTAATGTTCCGTTTTTGTTTAAACTTGTCCATTGTTAACGGTTATCAGATTTTTTTTACTATGACACTTTCACTTTTTACTGATTTTAATATTTACACTTTTGCAACGATTGTACTACTTTTTAAATGCTGTGCCCATAACCTATTGGAAGTTTAGGGCCGTGGAATAAAAGATTAACTGCGGATTAGATAATTATATATATTAATTTATCTTTTGTTAAACACTGGGAAGCAAGTACACGTCCATGTAAGGGGTAGCCAATAATTGCCACAGCAAAAAAAATAATAACGTAATGTAGTCATAATACATTTCAATGCATAATTTGATTTGATAATATTATTGTAATTGATTTTTGTTTATAAATATCATTATATAAATCCAACAATGAGTTAATATGATAATATCACTACAATGTAAAACTAACTTCACTAAAAATAAGTCCTTAGTTTTTTATTTTTATAAAATCTGAACAGCGAGCAATGGACAACAACGTGCGTGTAAAAAAGTTCATTGACAGTGTTATGAACGAAAAAGTTTTTAGACGTTATATACTTTTATTTTGGTCAGGAAAAAACTTGAAGAATTGCCTGGGATACCGGGAAAAGTCAGGGAAATTCAAATGTTGTAAAAAGCGGCCACCCTGTCAGCGATTTAATGGCCGAGGTATTTGAGCTGATACACGCGCTCGAGAATAATGATTATATATTTATTTTCACGGTGGGTACATAACTCGGCGACTTACTGCCAACAAGACCACGCTCGCGACCACGTTGTACATAAAGTCGTGTGACTCGACATACTTTTCACTTACACGCAAAAGTATCTCAAGTGCTCTGATGGTCGGTCATTAGAATCGTGTTAAGTCTCTGTTAATACATTAATTGACAATTATTCAGGTTTAACTATTCATAGGATTTTAATGTAAGGGAAATCCATTGACAAACCCTTATTTATTTTTGTTGAAGATTCCACTATGATCTGGCACATTACGTCTTCTCATTATTATTCAAGTTGTTTGAAATTGGCATACCCTTATCAATAATCTGTGGTTAGTCTTGTGTGTTGTATTTCTTTAATAACAACTAATTATATTATAATGGAATGAAATTACAACGAGGAAGAGATGCAATAAAGCGCAGCGTGAGGTGCTCGCTGATGTTAGCGAGAGGTATAGTTCCCATCCACCGCACTCAATGAATAGGGTAGGTATTCCAAAAAAAAACCTGAGTGTCTTGTATGGCCCTCTCTTTTTCTACTCTTGTCACAGGGAACTTGTTCCTCTGTAGAGTCAACCTCTCCATTATTAATGGACAAGCAGCTGCCAGACTTCGACTGACTGTGGGTTGGCTTTGAACCAGGATGTTTACTTCAAATTAATTAACCATATTTTAAACAGCATTATTTTAATCCACTTAACTTTCATGTTTCTAAATTTATCGTTTCCTTGCGTAAAAACGACACATGTCAAGAATAGCAAGAATGGCAGCTAAAATAAGTTGAGTAGCCCACCTATAAAATAAATGTTAAAGAAAATCTAAAAATCGTCTTCAAAAAGCAATGAATAATTTATTTTAAAATGATAGGTACGAGGGTCAAACTGAAAGTTTTATATATTATATTTTATGCACTTTTCCATGCGATCAAACCAGTCATTAAAGCACTTATTGAAGTCTGAAGTAGGGGTCGACAAAATGGCCATTTTAAAAGCCTCCACTGCTGCTTCCGGCGTCTGAAACAGCTGACCACGCAACTTATCCTTAATTTTGGGGAATGTGAAAAAGTCATTGGGGCTTAAGTCGGGGCTGTATGGAGGATGGTCCAGTAATTCGACTTTTTCACCGTCCAGGTACTCAGTTGTTTTCCGAGCGGTGTGAGGGCTGGCATTGTCGTGGTGAAGGATAATGCGGCGACTAGGGTTTATTTTTCGGAGTTCAGCAAAGATACTCGGCAAACAAATAGTGGTGTACCAATCGGCATTGACCGTTCTGCGATCTTTAAGAGGAATAGTAGCCACGTGACCCGATTTGAAGACAAACGTAGCCACCATCTTTTTGGCCGTGCTGCGAGAACGAATAACTTTTGTCGTCTTGAGCTCATCTTCGTAGACACATACTCGAGATTGGTTTTTTTTTCAGGCTCATATGCATATATCCAACACTCGTCACCGGATACAATGCTAAAAACTGCATTTGAGCTTCCTCCGTTGAATTTATTCAAAGTTCTGAGGCACCAATTGACACAAGTCGTTTTCTGCTCCTCAGACAATAAGTGGAAAACAACCAACGGGAAAACAACTTTCGCACGCCTAATTGTTCCTGTAAACTGATTTGTATCTGACTCATTCCAATGCCCAAACACTCTTGAATCTTCCGATATGACACATGTCGGTCTTCCTTTATCAGCTGACGCACAGCATCGACGTTTTCTTGCGTGACTGCCGATTTTGGTCGACCTTCACGCACGTCGTCCTTGAGAGATAGACGGCCACGTTGAAATTCTGCATACCACCTGTATATTGTCGTCTTTGAATGTGCTTCATTACTAAAAGCAACAATCATCAGGTCTCCACATTGTTTTTGTGATAATCCACTTTTAAAGTCGTAATAAATCATAGCTCTTAAATTTTCACGGGACAATTCCATTTTCAGCAGCGACTCGACGACTTCAAAAAACAATTGAAACCAAACCATCGCTTTTTTTTTCTATGTGGCCAGTGTGTTAAAATAATGAAACTTTAGAGATTATAAAAAGGTATGATATGTGTCAAAAATATGTTTCTAAGTACTAGATTCCCGAAACTTTCAGTGCAGCCCTCGTAATAAATAGGTCAGTCCAACTGAGTTCGGCTTTTGGTTGAAAACATAGTGGGACGCTGGCTGCGGTTGGACTGACTTCATCTTCTTGAAGACGGTTATTAGTATTTTTAAACATTTATTTTATTTCAATCCTTTTATGGTCAAAGCCAACATGCAGTCAGTCAGTCTGGTAGCTGTTTGTCCATTAATAATGGAGAAGACAAGAGTAGAAAAAGAGAGGGCCATGCATCAAGGTTTTTTATTGGAATTCCCAGTAGATGGGAATCATAGCTCTCGCTAACATCAGGTTTGCGTTGAGGTGCTCTACGAGTACCTCTCGCTGCGCTTTATTGCATTTCTTCCTCGTAGTAGTTTCATATATTATAATAAAATTAAAATAAATAAATATCACCTGACAGTATCACACAAATTGACCTAGTCCCAAACTAATAAGTTCTAAGCTTGTAGTATGGGTACTAGACAACAATAAATATACTTATATAGAGAAATATAAACTTAAATACATAGAAAACATCCAAGACTCAGGAACAAATGCTCGCGCTCATCACTAGACCCCGGATTGTTGTCGCAATGACGTCACAATAGGGTAGTTTGGGGAGTAAATGGAACGGTGTTAATTAATAAGGTAACCTAGTGTATTAGTGTTCTACGAAATTAAGTATTTATAATCAGGCATTCACGATATTTTATAACTTAGGTCAAAACTTAATTATGTTGTAAGGTTAAAACTGATTAATTGATAAATATAATTCTAATATGTTTAATTATGTTCCACTGTTCCATTTACTGGATGGGACGGTTATTTAATGCGAGAAACTGCCGGATTTAACCGAATTAATTTTAATAACTAAGTAGGTATTCACGATAAAAAATACGTATTCAATTGATCAACGTTATCTTTCGATTACTGCAATCCATACATTTGTACGTACATTAAACTGGGTTTTTTTTTCGGTCGCCCACTTTTTGTCTGTCAAAAGCCAGTTTAACGTACAAATGTATGGTTTGAAGTTATATACCAAAAGATAATTTTGATCAATTGAATAGATAACTTTGTCGTCAATGCCTAGATATTTAAATTTATTAGGTTGAAAACCTTATTTATTTTTTATTAATTAACACCGAAATCCGAAAAAAGAGCATTTTGCTCTTTTTTCGGATTCCTTTAATTCATACAGTCACTTATTTTTTTAAAGTAGCAACACGCTCAATGCAAATTACAAATTTTACAGTACGGATAAATTCGGCTAATTTTAGTCAGCTTCACACTATGGAATAGCACTTGTTAAATCTGCTGTCTAAAATGGGTTTAAAAATTAGACATTTTATTTTTATGCTATTTAAGCGATGTTCATATGTTCTGACTTTTAATTCACTGCAATAGGATGGCAGCTTCAGTGTTGTAAGTTTTTGCTGTTAAAAAAATAGTGATATTCCTTACTGATTGAATGAAAAAAATAATGATGTAATGTAGTTCATTTGAGTGATAACACTACTATAATACGAGGGCAGAGTGAGAAGTCTAGTAAAAATCATATTAAAGGTTTTTTTTTCACAAATTCAATGTTAATTTGTAATGCAGCCTTTTGGAGGTAAATCGTATAGTTTTAGCCAGTTCACACGGCTAGTTTTTTTTTTGACAGCTATGAAAAAGGAACAATCACTTTGGTGTTTGCAAACATGGAGAAAAGTGAGTTTCGTGTTCTGATGATTAAGCATATTTTTTTGCGAAAAAAGCATTACGGATGCAAAAAAAAAATAGACAAATATTACGGGAACTCTGCTCCATCGATTAAAATGATCCACAAGTGGTTTAAGGATTTTCGTTGTGGTCGTACAAGCACAGCTGACGCCGATCGACCTGGACGCCCAGTTGAGGTCACTACACCAGAGATGATCACCAAAATCCATGACATCATATTGAACGACCGAAGAGTAAAGGCCCGTGAAACAGCTGATATTGTAAGCATTTAAGACGAAAGGGTTCGTAATATCCTTCACACTTATTTGGATACGAAGAAGCTCTCCGCCCGTTGGGTGCCGCGATTGCTCACAGTTAATCAAAAACGCACTAGGGTGACCCTGTCAGAGGCATGTTTGGCGAAGTTTAGGTGAAATGAAAAGGACATCTTGCGTCGTTTCACCAGAAACCAAGGAGCAGTCAAAACAATGGATTGCTTCAGGTGAAACTGCACCAAAGAAGGCCAAATCAGTTTTATCTGCGAATAAAGTTATGGCTACTGTCTTCGGGGATGCTCGTGGTGTAATTTATGTTGATTATTGACTATTATGCCGACTTGTTACACCAATTTCATGAAGTTTTAATGTAAAAACGAGCCCATTTGGCGAAAAAAAAACATTTTTCACCAAGACAACTTGTGCAGTTGCTATGGCTAGAAACTACGAGTTGCGTTACGAATTGCTCCCGCATCTGCCTTATTCTCCAGATTTGGCCCCCTGCGACTATTTTCTTTTCCGAAACTTGAAAAAATAGCTTGGTGGAAAAATATTTGGTTCCAACAAAGAAATCATCGCAGAAACCAATGCGTAATTTGAAGTATTGGAGAAATCGTACTATACGGAGGGAATCGAAAAGCTAGAAAATCGATGGACCGAGTGTATTGAGTTACATGGGAACTACGTTGATAAATAAATGTTTACATGGACCAAAAAAGATGGTAATTTTTTTCCAGACTTTTTACTCTGTTCTCTTAATATTAATTTGTAGGGGGTTTAAAAATAATGTGGATAATAATTTTAGGGGGAGGATAGTTGCTCGCGTGGCATGGACTTACCATCTTTTTCCAGACACCCTACACGTCTCCCCTGGGTGGTGCAAAACGAGCAACACCGACCTTTGGGCGGCGGTAATTAACCCAACTCAGCCTGCCTAATAAGCAGTGTCCTGCTGGGGTAGGAAATGCAACCCGCAACTCCAGGAACTAAATTTGGAATCGGAGGCATTGGCTTCACCGCCCGTGTCACGAGGTAGAAAGCCTCTTTAATAATTCACCCTAATCATAAGGTGGGACCGCGCCAAGAAGATGTATGGCTTGCAGGTAGCAAGTCGCGTGCGCCAACCTCAACGGACCCGGCTAACGTTATTGTATTGAGCCTTCTTGAAGGAATAGGCGTCACCCTTCAAGGGACAATTTATTTCGTCCTTACTCGTGGGAATAAAATGAATGAAAATAATAGAACACCAAACAATCCTAATAATATGATCCAACAAACATTTCACAAAAGCATGTTTACCAGACATCGGAGTAACAGCCTACCATTAGTCGCAGCAAGTAAACCTAGTGACATTCAAACTCAAATAAATGACACAGACTCAGAAAATAAAATTGAAAACCCTTCAACTTCGTGACAAAACGATAAAGTGCCTCCTATTAAAAGGCAAAAGAGAAAGGAGACAAGCCCAATACACAGTGAAAATATGAAGAAAACTAAAAACACAAACGCAACCATCTTTGCAGTGCCTACATTCAACCAATTTGACATCCTAAGCAACGATGAATCTGAGGAACCTGTTGCAGATTACACACCCAAGCCTGAGCCTATCTTCGTGACAGGAGTCATGGATGTTACATCTCTAAAAGATATGCTAAATAGAATTGTTGACAATAATCAATATAAAATGACAACATTAAGATCCGGTCATATCATTAAGTTAATGCCGAATGATATACAGACCTACAAAACAATACGAGAACAATTCATAACAAACAATCTAGCTCACCACACATACAAACTGAAATGCGAGAGAGCATATAGAGTGGTACTACGAGGACTTCATGCTACAGAAAATACTTCTCTAATTAAAAAAGAATTGAAAGAGCAAAGGCATTAGGTCAGGCAGATAGTAAATGTTCTACACAGGTCTACTAAAGAAGCATTACCCGTGTTCTAGAACCCAACAAAAATAATAAGGATATATTTAAATTAAGATATCTAAACCAAATGAAAGTGACTTTTGAAGCCCCCTATAAAAAAAAAGAAATCATACAATGCAAAAGATGCCAAAGATTTGGTCATACTAAAAATCAATGCTTCAGACCTTTTAGATGTGTGAAATGCGGTAATGAACATCCTACTTCAATGTGCAGCAAAACACCAGACACAGATGCAATATGCGCAAACTGTCAAGAAAAACACCCTGCGAGCTATAAAGGCTGTGCAAAATATAAACAATATAAGGAAAAAATTCTAAAAACCAAAACCACTAATAAAGATACCGGCCAAATTCGAAGCGCAAAAGAGATTAAAACAACAGAACAAACAGCAAAACAACATAAGACTTACTAAATCTGCGGAAGAAAAAAGGAGCTATGCTGATGTAACTAAAGACAGACCTCCTGACAAAGGATTAACTATTTCAGAAAACTTTTCAGACAGACTAGAACTAATGTTCGCTAAATTTCAACAAATCATGATCAACATGATGGACAAAATGATGGACCGTATGATCCAGCTGGTTTCAAGCCTTATTACGAAATTAATCATACACTCAGAATTGTCACCTGGAATGCCCATGGCTTGACGGAACGACGTCAAGAGCTTCAAACATTTCTCCAAACAGAAAAAGTTGACATAGCATTAATATCCGAGACAAGGTTTACTGCGAAATCTCACTTTATGATAAAGAATTATACAGTGTATACTACAAATCACCCATCAGGGAATAGTCATGGAGGAACTGCAGTAATAGTTAAAAATAACATTAAAAATTATGAACTAGAGAAATTCCAGACAGAAAAAATTCAAGCAACATCAATCAAAGTATACAATGATAAAGTTGAGACAACATTGTCTGCAGTTTATTGTCCACCTAGACACACAATAACTAAAACTGATTACAACTCATATTTCTCTTCTCTCGGCTCCAGGTTTATATGTGGTGGGGATTGGAATGCTAAACATACTCACTGGGGATCACGTTTAATTACACACCGAGGAAGGCAACTATACGGTATAGTACAAAATTTAAATCTCGAGTGTTTGACCTCACGAGAACCGACATACTGGCCAACAGAACGGAGTAAAATTCCTGACCTTCTAGATTTCTTTGTCACTAAAAATATAAGTCGTAACTACATGACCACTGAAACATGTATGGATCTATCATCCGATCACACACCAGTCATACTAAATGTCAATACAAGGGTGGTGTTGGTTGAGCCTCTGGTAAGGCAACAAAGCTACTAACTGAGAAATGTATCAGGAAATTGTCACAATGGAAACTAAACTCGTGAATCAATTTAAAACAGTAGAAGATATAGAAGAGGCAATAGAAAGCTTCAATAAAATCATACACAAAGCAACTACAACCTCCGCGAAAGTGCGAAAAAACTACCTCTTATGCTAAATGAATACCCGAAAAATATAAAAGAAAAAATAATCGAACGTCGCAATCTAAGGAAAGTATGGCACAGAACTAGATATCCCGCAGACAAAGCTGCATTCAACCGAGCATCGTAACGAACTGAAAAACCTGGTTAAAGAGTTCAACAATAATAACTTACAAGAGTTCCTTTCTAAGCTGACTCCAAGCTTAGACACAAATTACTTACTCTGGAAGGCAACACATAAATTAAAACGTCCCAATAATCAGATCCCTCCAATCAGAAAAAACAACGGAAATTGGGCCAGATCTGACGGGGAGAAGGCAAAAATATTTGCATTACACCTTAGTAAAGTGTTTAAACCATTTCCTGAGTTGAGACCTGAGCAAGGCACTGAAATTAAAAATTACCTAGAAAGCACACTACAACTGTGCCTACCATTAAATTACAAGTCCTACTGAATTAGCCAGTGAAATAAAATACCTAAAGGATGGAAAATCACCGGGATACGACCTTATAGACAGCACTCTTCTGAAAAATCTTCCAAAAAAAGGAATTGTCGCAATAGTCAGGATATTTAATGCCTGCTTACGGCTCTGCCACTTCCCAGCACAGTGGAAGATAGCTCAGGTAATAATGCTACTGAAACCCAGTAAACCACCTAATGAAGTAGACTCATACCGACCTATTAGCCTCTTGCCAATCATAGGTAAACTCTTCGAAAAGATTTTACTGAAGAGGATGAAGATTCACCTTAATGACGTAATTCCAAACCATCAATTTGGCTTCAGGGAGAACCATGGTACGATCGAACAAGTACATCGCATTGTTGACGTAATAAGCAGATCACTTGAGGAAAAAAGTGCTGTTCTGCAGTCTTTTTAGACATTAGCCAGGCTTTTGATAAAGTCTGGTACGAGGGCTTATTATACACCGTGTTTTTTTTGATTTACGATAACTTCGGCATATTGTTAGGTACACGTATAGAAACTACGTGGTACATTAGATTTTAAAATATTGCAAAAAAAAATAAAAAAAAATGTTTAGAACAAAGTAATTAAATGTTGTGTCTTCAATCATTCTAAAAGGGTCTTTAGAGTTAACTCATAGTTAGTGTCAAATACGTCAAGTCAGCGTGACATACACACACACAAGTAAAGATAACACTTGACAGGTGCACGACCTAACAATTGAAAACTCTTTACTCATAATATGTAATTAAAAGAAAATTGTTAGGTATCAATTAAGAGCCTTTTACATTAGTTTAACGTGATTAACTGATTAATTTTAATAATTGAATATCTTTATAACCGTACGAGTTATCATATGTCTGTCTTCGGGTAATTAGCTTAATTTGACTTGAAGAACGTGCCCTTAAAGTTATCGTAAATCAAAAAAAACACGGTGTATAAGGTGAAAAAGATGCTCCCACACTCTTTTTACCATATTCTACATTTATATCTCAACGGACGATGCTTTGAAGTTAAGTTACGCGATGAACTTTCGGACTTATACGAGATTGAATCAGGAGTACCTCAGGGAAGTATACTGGGTCCAGTTCTGTACACCATTTTTACTGCTGACTTACCAACAACAGACAGCACCATTGTTGCAATATATGCAGATGACACGGCCTTACTCTCCACACATTCAAATCCAATTGCTGCATCTGAACTCCTACAACATCACATTGATAAAATTGAGAAATGGCTTAAAATTCGGAGAATGCACGCAAACCAAAGTAAGTCAACTCATGTAACATTTACGCTCAGGAGAGACCATTGTCCTCCAGTGACAATCAACAACGACGAAATTCCGCAAGATGTTCATGCGAAATATTTAGGCATGCACTTGGACCGAAGGCTGACATGGTGAAAACACATATGGGCCAAGCGGAAACAACTTGATTTAAAACTACGCAATATGTACTGGTTAATAGGACGCCACTCGCAAATGAACTCTCAGAGCAAAATGACAGTGTATAAAGCCATATTAAAACCAATTTGGACCTACGGTATCCAGCTCTGGGGCACAGCCAGCAATAGCAATATTGAGATTCTGGAAAGATTCCAAACTAAAACACTAAGATCCATCTTTAACATACCACGGTACATAAGTAATAAAATTATATATCTCGACCTTAAACTACCAACTATCAAACAGGAGATTATGAATCACAGCTTTAACTACCAGAAGAGACTTGCAAATCATAAAAATGTACTTGCCCTCGGACTTTGGGGAGACAAAAGTACATGTTATAGGAGATTGAAGAGACATAGTGTTCCAACCCTACTAGATAGATTCGTCAGGATGGAATGAGACACCCAACTGAGAAGTGTCTCACCAAGCTAAGAACCCAAACAGATACAAGATTATCAAACAGAGTAGAAGCTTATTGTTGTTTACAACAGATTGCCACGTAGCGGAAAAGAGAAAAAAAAAAAAAAATTTAATTAATAGTTGTAGAAATAGTCTAAGGCTTGAACGCCTAAACCAACTGATTACTACTTAAAAAAGTGATCTGACATATTTTGTTAAATTATATTACAGTTCCCTTGATTTAAGTAAGTATGTCACTGTCCTCATGAATTTAGCCGGTTTGTTTTTTAATGTTATATCAATGCGGTATTTGTCTGGTTAGTTTGTGGCTTACTCGTGTCTCATATTGATATTTTTAACATTCTGTTCCAAGTCGGGGAGTTTCAAAAAATAGTACCTTTCATTTTTTCTTCCGATTTCGGAAAAAATGCACGTTGGTTGGTTAAAAATAGATTTCCTGAATTATGTCCCCAAAAAAATGTATGGAATTGTCCGTTTTGTTACCTAAATCCAAAACATTTCTTGGTAACAAAACGGACAATTCCATACATCTTTTTGTGGACATAATTCAGGAAGGAACTTGTGAAAAAAAGACATACTTTCTGCACTTGCACCAAAATGTACTATTGTCTCACGGTCGCAAATAAATATTTATGTACTAATTACGTAAAATATTGGAGAGGTTTTATTGGTCAGTGTAGCGCACATAAAAGGTTGATGTAACGCAATTCGGACCGAGTATAGCAGTCAAATGAAAGTCATTTCTTAAGTTTAATAAGATTTACTGTAACACATTTTCTAAATCTAACCGCAGATAATCATCGATAATAGTCTATTCCTCAATATCTTTTTTTATTTTCATACATTGTTATAAACTGTTGTATTCCAATTAAACTACACCTAAAAAAACTGATGATTAAACATTTTATTTATTTCACATAAGTTATTAAATAAAAGTAACCTTTCCTACTTACAACGACATAAATGTAAAAAAAAACCAAAGGCGTTTTCTAAAATCAAGAACCTATCATTGTAAAAGAAGTTTTACAATGATAGGTCAGTCCAACTGGATTCGGCTTTTGGTTAAAATTGTAGTGGGACGCCGACTTCAGTTGGTCTGACCTATCATTTTAAAAGGAGTTGTTTCTTGCTTTTTAAAGATGGTTTTTAGTTCTTTCTAAAAAAATATTTTATTTTATACCTTTTAGTGATCATACTCTCGCGGTCAAGTAACACGGGTTAGAGTGCGTTTTTCATACTAAAGAGGCTATCTAGAAGCCTTGGTTCCTCGCCAGGGGATGCTTTTAGTGAAATCTGTTGATGGATTCCCCGAGCATCGATACAGGACTTTCAGAGTGCAGGATACCTAACTGATTGAATCTGCGGTTAGCGCCGGAATTGTGCATGTTCAGAAAAACATCTAAAAAGGCAATAAATGTAAATACTGAATTTGATGCTGTGAATTTTGTCCTCAGCTTATGCTTCATTATAGCCCAATATTGTTCAATAGGACGGACTTCAGGGCATTTTGGTGGATTCATATCCTGTTGCTCGAATTAAACACTATTAGCTTCCATCCACTCTCTGGTTTTCTTAGCGTAGTGGCAGGAGGCCAGGTCGGGCCAAAACAGTGTATTCCCTTTGTGCTTTCGAATCATGGGTAAAATACGTTTATGTAGACACTTTGATGTAAGTATCGGTGTTCATAGTCGAGTTCGTAATTATTGGAGTTGACTTTAATCCGCATTCGCAAATAGCTTGCCATACCATGGCCTTGGAGCCAAACTTTTCTACAAATATCGACGTAACGGTTTCTTTAAGTTCCTCTCCTTTCAATTTGGTATAAAATTGGGGTCCGGCAGTGTCTTGTAGTCCAGTTTCACGTATGTTTCGATTTGTCTTCGATAAAACGTTATCATACAATTTGCGGAGCCTTGGTTTTACTGAAGCAGCTTGTTTTGGGCTACGTTTGTGCTTTTGTTGTTTTACGTTTTTAGGTTATAGTGTCTCTTGGCTCTTTGTATCATTCCAATAGAAGTTTTACGTTTTTTAGCCGCGTCTCTGATGAACATACTGGGATTGCTCTCAAAACATTGCCGTATTTTTAAATACATTTTTGAGTCATACGTGCCAACACATCTGCCTTTTTTAGACTTGTCATTGAATGATAACTCACAACCATTTTTTTTGATGGCATTGTGTACAGCTGAACAGCTTACGTTTCAAGTTTTGCTAGCTTTCTTATGGTAATACCCATTTCGCGAACATATTTGTCCACAATTTTTTTTCTTTGTTGAGCAGAAAGTCCTCTCATTTTCAAGGTTGATGACAAATGGAACTTCAATTGTTAAAAAATATAAATACTGTCATATCGTTGGATAGTCAAAGAAAAAAAAGGCCGTACATTTGGCTGGGCCAAACTCTCGCTGTGGTGTGAACTGATTGTGCGATCAGTTAGGTAACTTAAGAATTTTTGACCTCCTTTATTGAGCCTCGGAGTATCCACCATTAAACTCTAAACAACCCCTGGAAATCGGTTTCAGTAGATCCTAGAGGTATTTTCTATACCCCCTACAAATTACAACCTTACAAACTCACAAACACTAGTTTATAATTTAGTATACATTAGATTGCTATAGAATATTTTTGCATAAAAATTGTAAGTTTTCCGGTATTTTACTACGTAATTGTGCGTTCGCAGGAGCCGAACCCCGAGGACCCGCTGAACAAGGAGGCGGCTGACGAGCTACAGAACAACCGGCGGTTGTTCGAGCAGCACGTGCAGCGCGCCATGCGCGGGGGCTATGTTGGCGCTTCTTACTTCGAACGGTGCCTAAAGTGATCGACCCCAAACCCGACTGTGAAACGGTTATACCCTAAACAATAATAAAAACAAAATAAGCATTTTTATTTCACTAATAACTAAACATCACGTTAATTTTATCACATCTGTGTTCCGATTCTACTCTGCTGTGGATGTTTGCTTGTACGCTTCTTATTTGATCTTGAAATTAAAAATACTAATTTGTTAGACGATTACTAAATTTGAATTAAAGGAAAATCTAGCAACCGTTTGTGTGATTTATGAGGTTTGAGAAAATATGAAATGCCTGCGTGACTACCTAAATTTGTTTCCTCTAGTTGCATAGTTTAACTCTGTTGGAATGATGACTTCGCACGCAAAGCAAATTATTAAATTCTCGGTTACTAGATTATTTCTTGTACCTACATATTTGTAGTTTTTTTTTACATCTGTTTTGTAATATTTTAACTATACCTGGGCGTTTTCCAAAAAAAGTACCTATAGTTAAGGACAAATATTATCAACGGTAATTTTTCCATTCCGTCAAGAAAATTAGTCTTATATTTATTATACTACCCTCATAAGTCAATAGGCGGTATTTCAAATTAAATAAGCTTAGCAGATTCAAACCTCACCTGTTAGTAATATGGTCCAACTTGCTACAGGAGTTTTGTCTGAGAAGCCATTTCTCTTAAAGCAGTAATAGTTAATTTTCGTGACGTAATGAAAAAGTTACCGCTGTTAATTTGAGCACATAATAAGTAATAGTACAAGTACAGAAGTTACACTTCCGTGTAAAAACACTGTTTAGGCATAAGAAACGTGCCTACTATTTGCCTCTCTTACTATCGTATAACTTGTATTCATTCATCAATCGGCAAAAAAATATTTAGCCAACCAGATGTCGCTCGCTCACTTGCGGCGGTCGCAACGACGTATTTTTGACCGACTTCAAAAAAAAGGAGCTTCTCCATTCGTCGGATTATTTCTTTATGTATATAACCCGATTGCTCAAAGACGAATGGACTGAATTGAAAAAATATTTTTGCGTTTGAGAGAATACACTTGCCAGTTGGTCCCATTGTCAACACGTACGGATCAGATAATGGGATCCTAGAGAAATCGAGAGAACTCTTCAAGTGTTATAGGCATACACAGTGATTTTGGTATTTTCAGTAAGAATTCCAGCATTTGCATTCAGAAAGTATGATTTGGTGAAGTGGAACTGATGATGAAGACCATAGATGGCCATCGAAACTCCTCAATGATACCTATTTATTTTCGTTATACAATTGACTTTCGCGCGGCGTTGCTTGTAATGACCTTAAAATACTATATAGTTTCTTATTCATTAAGAAATGGGAATGATTTTACGTCCTTTTATTTATTCCAACAACCATTTACACAACAGTACATGTAACCGCTTTTCGGAGTGCGTTTCATCGTGTATTTTACTATCAATGGACACTATGCAATAACGGCACGCTCCGAGATCGATCGTTCAAGACGACGGCAGGCAGATCGTGGCGCACGCGTGCTCGCTCGCTCGGTGCCGGCCCCGGACTGACATTCTCAGAATGAACGAGCGGGAAGGTTACTAAGGCGGCGTGACACGCCCAGTGCAATCCCTCTTTTAGTTCTTAATAATAGGTTTTTTTTTTGGAAAATGCCCACCTACCAATCAATAATATGCGCAGTTTTACCATTATGAATGTATATCTAAATATCTGGATAATTTGTGGTTTGTTGATGCTCAGTCATCTCCCATTACATATTGCCGCGGAAAACTTAATTGTTCAAACCGAAAAGAAATTGCACTAACAGATAAAAAACTGTAACCATGTTTTCTACACTTCAATTAGTATTACATTTACGTAATGATATATCCTTTCAGGGGTTTAACTAATAAGAAATTAATGTACCGTTATGAGTATTTCATCAATGAAATGGTTAACAAAAATACAAAAAAGACCCCCCCCTGCCCTAATTACTGCTTCCATGCGGTCTTTCATTGACCGAACCAACTTTACTACGTCCGACTGAGAAATGAGGTCCCATTCTTCAATCACGGCGTCCTGGAGGTCTTGGAGAGTGGTAGGGATGGCATCACGTGACCGAAAACGTCGCTTCAGCTCGTCCCAAAGGTGTTCGATTGGGTTCAAGTCGGGAGTTCTCGCTGGCCACTGCATAACAGGGATCCCAACCTCTCCCAGGTAATCACGAACGATCAATGCAGTGTGGCTGCGGGCGTTGTCGTGCATTAAAGTGAATCCAGTGCCGCCAAACCCGCATATGGGACCACATGCTCTTCCAGGATCTCCGTGACGTACCGGTGAGCAGTCAGAGACCCCTGCCCGCAAGTACCCTCCGTCCGGGAGACGCACACAAGGTCGGTCTTGCCATCTGTGGACATACCACCCCAGAACATGCACGAACAACCTCCGTAGGCCACAGTTTCTTCAATGCAGGCTTGATCAAATCGTTCTCCCGACCTTCTGTAGACTCTTCTACGCCTGTCGTTGCAATAGAGGCAAACCCTCGTCTCATCGGAGAAAAGAACCTGCCTCCACTGGTCGAATGTCCAATCGACGTGGTCACGATCAAAGTGCAGGCGGTCCCTGCGATGCTGTGCGGGGACCTGTAGCAGCCCTGCGGGCCACAATCTTCTTCTCCCGCAACATTCTCCTAATGGTGGAGGTGCTAACAGAGTTCGTCCGAGTTTTTCGGAGACGCTGTTGCAGCTCAACAGCATTGGAGAAGCGATTGCGTAGAGACGACGACACAATGAAGCGGTCGTCTCTTTCAGATGTGCAGCGTCGGCGGCCAGCTCCATGCCTCCTAATGAAGCCTCCAGTCTCCTGGAACCGCAGGTATACTCAGCGGACAGCAAACCGGCTAAAATTCAGTAGCCGAGCGACATCACACTGCCGAACTCCTGCTCGGAGCAGTGCGTTTTTTGCGTGCGAGCAGTGGTTTCCATTTTTGAGGGTCGTTTTTTGCTTGAGCTCCTTAGATGTGTTCTCTTCAACGTCTTGATAGCGAATGATTGACATTTGACCTTTACTAGACTTTTTATACACCTGGAACACGGCACAACTCGCGACCCTTCAAACGCGTAATTTGGCACTTTTTTTTCGAAACTCAGATTGCGAAAATCCTTTTTTTCTTCAAATTAAATATTGTTGATTTGAAACATTAAACGTGCTTTCGATTGATACTAATATTTACGAGGTGGCATAATTTTACTAAGGGCTAGATTTGTTTGAATCTGATTTTCGACGAGGTGCGATATTTTTGACGCCGAGTGTAGTTTCAGAATTTGCCATACAGACCGATTTAAATGAGACACCCTGTATAGATAAGAACGCTAAATAACTCTTTAGCCAAAAGTCTGAATCTTAGATTTTTACAATTTAAAATACTGTAGTGGCGAAACGTAAATGCTAAATCGGCTGGTAGCAAAACGTGTTGATCTTAAAATGGCAAGTATTGATATGGCTCTTGATAACTGAACTCATTTTCGCACAGTCGATTATTATCTATTTTTAAAATCAACTAATGTTGATTTCAATGAATTAGGTATTCTAATCATACGGACCATTTTCATTTCCAGACGTTTTGCTACTAACTCGTTCTGTGTTCATGTCAATAAACTGATTTTACTTTCGGCTTATTAGGTATTCTAATCATACGGACCATTTATATCTTCAAACGTTTAGCTACTTGCTCAGTTTAATTCTAAGACGTCTTGCTAATTTGTCACTTTGCTGACTGTGTATTCTACTTTCATGTCGTCCAGCTGAATTGACTCTTTGCTAACGGTGTATTTTACTGTTATGTCATCTAGCTGAAATGGTCCATTGGCGTTAAAGCTAATTTGATAGTAAACCGCCCTTACTCCTACGCAACGACGCTTGGATCAAAATATTAATACCTATTTATACTCGTAATTAAACTTATAGGGCCACTACTTATTATTTTAAGGGTTCCGGAGCCGAATGGCAAAAACGGAACCCTTATAATTTCGTCATGTCCGTCGGTCAGTCTGTCCGTCTGTCCGTCCGTCCGTCCGTCTGTCCGTCTGTATGTCACAGCCATTTTACTCAGAGCCTATTGGCACTATATAAATGAAATTTGGAGGGTAGATGTATTGTATGAACCGCTATACAATGATGTAGTAAAATTAAAAAAAAAATTAGGGGTGGCACTCCATACATGTAACTAGGGGACGAAAAATTTTTTTTTGAGTTGCCTCAGCGTGTGGGGTATTTTTAGATAGGGCTTCCAAAATGATACAGAGGTTTTTAAGTGACTTTTTTACGTAAGTGAACAGTTGGCGAGATATACGCTTCTAAAGTCGTAAAAATTCTGTCCGGGTGGGTAGCTTTTGAACTGTTAAATAGAACATTCTAATAAAAATTACAGTAGTAGAACATACGAAATACTTCCAACCAAAATTGTTTTAAACACGATACGCTGTGTAGTTTTTAAATTAAAATTTAAAAACTACACAGCGTATCGTCCCGTTCATCCCAGCTACGGAACCCTTCACTGTGCGTGGTCCGACATGCACTGAGCCGGTTTTTTTTTCTATTTAGAGGTTTTTTACAGACGGTTTTGAGTCGGGGGTTTTTTAAATTTCAATTATTATTATTATTTTTAACCCCCGACGCAAAAAGAGGGGTGTTATTTATAAGTTTGATGTGTGTGTCTGTCTGTGGCACCGTAGCTCTTAAATGGATGAACGGATTTGAATGCGGTTTTACATATTTGAAAGCAGGTTTTCTAGCGGTGGTTCTTAGACATGTTTTATCAAAATCGGTTCAGCCGTTACCTACATCCCAACAAATACTTTCGACTATTGAAATACCGGCCTTTAATCGTTCGGTATCGCTATTTTAACTCTAAAGGTATTTATTTTCGTTGTTAAAATACATACTCGTAGACTATTTACTCAATAAAAATATAAATAAGTAGTATACTTATCGATATTCATTTTGGAAGCACTAGTGTTTACTTACGAAAAGAAATCTATAAATACAAAATAATGCACATTTGCTGCACATACACAAAGTGCCTTTGTATTAATTAAGTACAAGATGTAATACCATAATAATGTTTGTAGTTGTTCTTGCAAAGCGGCCGCATGGCTGAAATTAAACAGGGCTGGGATTCTACACGGTAATAACGATAATCGTCTTTGCCCTGTTTCCGTATTGTCAACGTTTTGATAACTCTTATGTTATTTACAATAATGGCGACTTGACATAAACGATTCTCAAACACGTCAAACGCGATATCGTTGTATTATAACGCAGTAGAATTGAGGCCCATTTTGTTAAAAAACACCACTTACCTGTGAAAGCTTATAGTTCTGGGTACGTCTCCAATTTAGTAGTGTTTTTATGTCAGGCCTTGACCAACGGGGATTTTTTGGCTTCAACCGGTTACGGTGTTAGGCAGATCGAGTGCAAATAGAATACGGCGGGTAGGTAGGGTCACTTGCAACACATTTTAGGCTAATTAACACTCATCCTATACTTTTTTTTAATTTATTTCGCAAATTCTCTAGGTCACAGTTTTGTTTAAGTACTTAAGATATCTTTTTTTTTCAATGTCGCAGCAGAAAGGTTATTCTATCAAAAACTTATTTGCATTCCCATAATAAACCAATAAAAAGATATGACCCGAAAAAGTGTGAAAATTAGAAAATAAAAGTCATCAAGCTCAACTTTACGGTACAATTAAAAAAAATAGGAGCTGCTCGGATCTTGCAATTTTACAAAAACTTCTCCAATTTATGACCACTCTAACGGTATATCACTTGTCTAGAATCACTACTATGAATTTTCTGGCAAAAAATGGTTTCACTCTAAAATGGTGGTTTACATCACCTATTACTTCTTTGAAGTTAAGTGCACTTACTTTATGTAATAAATAAATAAATAATATATGCACTCAATAAAACAAATAAATTTGATAAACAATAAAAAAAAAGTTATCTACAATGATAAAAACGGTAATAAAAGTTAACATTTCTTTTCAACGTTAATTATTCTTTAACGATATTCAATATGCAACTTTCGACCAAAAGTAGGTAACCTATTTATTTTTTCCCGACTTCATTGCATAATAAATTACCAGAAGTCGGCTTTTTTGGTGAAAATACTGTGGTCGCCGACTTCAGTTGGAATACCCTATTAGGTAGGTGCCTACAACTTTAACCCTAGTCACGCGACTGACGTGACGTCTATACACCGCCAAAAAAAAATCGCTTTATAGCGTGAAATAGGTCTGTATCGCTCAGCAACCTCTCCTAAGACTCGGGGCATTATAAACTAACCTATGTTAAAAACTCCAGTTTTTTTTACCTTGTTAAAGTTAATGTCATTTTTTTATTTAGAAGCCCATATACATGCTTATTATAAATTCCACATGAAAATTAAATAATCCTGCTATACACTTAATAAACAATACTTATCATTGACCCATTGGTATTTTTTCTATGTTTTATCAAAAATGACGTCTGACAGACTCCACCTCAGTAGAATGTTTCTAAAAAAGTCACCACAGTTGCAGAGGGTGGTTAAAAGAAGTTGTTTTTTTTTTGCATTTTTGAAGGCGGTTTTTTGTTTTTTAATAAATTCGTTATATGCGCTTTCAATTAAGTTTTTATCTGATTTTTAGTATTTAGAATAGAATATATAAAAAAAAAGGAAAAAATTGAGTTTTGGCTGTAGGGGGACACTTGACTCTACTAAAAATTAGCTTTAAAGCTTAATATTTCATAAACTGATCCCTTCATCGAAAACTTGTTTGGACAAACCCACAATATTTTTGAAAGATTTATCCAACGACACTTCACACTTTGGGGTAGACGAGAAATAAAAATATAACCCCACGTTACGTGTAGGGGAGGTACCCGAATATTTTTTTTTTACATTTTACTGTATCACTTTGTTAGCGTGATTAATATGTATATTCATGCCAAATTACAGCTTTATAGTACTTAACCCATTCGCAGCCAAGCATCTGCGAACGATCGCTTCACGCCAGACCCCAATAATACAAAGCATTTTACGATTAAAGCGTTGACGCGACTCGTGCGTCATAGGCCCGGCCCGCGCCGCTTACGGCACAGGTAATGGATGGATTCATCCATATTTTTTTTTACCACGTCATTTTACAAGAATTAATTTCACGAAGTACCTATGATAAATGATAATGTATTCGATAATTTACAAGACAACGATTTAGGTACTTATACTAATAAATGAAGATTTTTTTTTCGAAATTCCTTGGTAAAGTACACATTGTTATTGAATAGTTTTAAAATATATGGTAGGTATGAATTTTGGATTATTAATTGTCCGAATATGTCCGAAATTGTGGAATATTAAGCGTCCGACAAACATTTGACGAATAATTTTATTGGATTTACATAATAACAAATAATCAGTCCAAAATTAAAGGAAATAAGTTACACAAAATACCGAAGTTCAAAAATAGCTGTCTAGTAGCAATATCCGCAGCAACAAGTGGCGAGTCAGGGCATAAATCATCGGAATTGTGCTATCTCTTTCGCACCTGCACGGTCTTATATATGGAGCGGGACTCGCAACCGTAGTGCAGGTAGTATTACGCATACAAACGGAAGGGAAGAAAATTAACTCAAACAAAGTTTTAACGAGCTGATAATAGTATCGTGGCCTCTCAAGTGGTTATTGTTAGAAGCAGACTGTACACTATAAAATCCGGCCATGCAAGTTCTGGTGTATTTTTTTAACGAATGCTAATTTTCAAGGAGACCATAATATAATCTACAGTCTTCGATCAACAATACACAACTAGATAACGGGTCAGAGGACAAAACACGGCACAGCGAATACATTCTCACTTCAAATTGGGAGCTTATTTGAATTTTGTTCGTTGTCAACTACGCCAACAGTGACACGTGCGGCAATGCCTCTGTGTGTTTTCAGAAACTGTAAAAATAATCACCGTACCAAAAAATACAGACGGAATATCATACTTATGATGAGGGAATGTCGATTCGTAATATTAATTAATAAATAACTAAGTATTTCTGATAAAATAATTTATTTTAGTTTCCGACCAACAATTGTCAATAATTTTGGTTGTTGCGGAACAGTGCATCTATGGAGTAGTAATAATAGAGCCAAAGCGAAAGCTGTCCCAGAGAACCAGCGGGAATTTCAAAAAACCTGCATCTGTTTACAGTAACTGTACACTGAATAAACGGAGTTGATACTCCAACACTGATGTGACAAGTTCAGGAAATCAAATAGTATTAACTCCGTTTATTCAGTGTACAGTAACAGTAAACAGCTGCAGGTTTTTTTAAATTCCCGCTGGTTCTCTGGGACAGCTTTCGCTTGACAGACTATACTTTATATTTTTTGCAGTCGTAAACTTACCTACTAGACCAGGAAAAAATTCCGTAGTATGTTATTGTTATGTTCGATCCATTTCGACAAATTTACGAGTAATGTCTTAGGAAATTCGCAAAGACATCGATTGCGTGTTTTAGCTGTCCCTAAATTGCAGGTTATTTACCTTGCCAATAATATAAAATGCTATTTATCATTTTTTTATGACGTGGAACTGCAGCTAAGTATGTCACTAATATCATAAATAATTAAAAACAGATTCTACCACTAGGAGTGGGAGTCCTATGGCCACCTGAGTCTCCACCATCAGACCAGCTCGATGATACCACATTATTGTATTATCATCAGAAATAAAGGCGTATGCAAATTTTCAGCTTCATTGGAAACCGGGATGTGGGTCAAATTTAACTGGCAAGATTTGACCCTTACATAGAGTCTGGCAAACGAAAGCTGTCCCCGAGAAGGAGCGCCAAAATCAAGAAAAGTGCGGTTTTTTACACTGACTGTACACTGAATAAACGGAGTTGATACTCCAACATTCATGAGAAGACATCAGGAAATTAAATAGTATCAAACTCCGTTTATTCAGTGTACAGTCAGAGTAAACAGCTGCAGGTTTTTTGATTTTGGCGCTCCTTCTCGGGGACAGCTTTCGTTTGCCAGACTATACTCGTACTCGTACATGCATACATACATACAGAGCACGTTAAATAAAAGCTTGTAAAATAACGTTGAGTTGTTTCTTATATTAAACCCAAACCTACCTGAGACGTCAAAACAGAAATAATATTAAATTTAAAGCTACTCCATTTGTACTCTGTTCGCGATGACATTGGCACTTCGCTAGTAGAAGCTTCATAAGGTAAAAAACGAGCATCTATGGTCGGATTTTTAATCTCACAGAAAAATGTAAACAAAGGTGTTGCCGCTAACGAAAAACATTTGCAGCATTCAAAATATTTATACTTTCCACTTTTATAAGAAATTGACTTGCTATAAAAAATCTATATATTTCAATCAACATGAAAGAATTTTCTTTGTTAATGACGTACTTTATTTTGAAATAAACTCTTTGTTACATTCATTTAAAACGAGAGTACTCTTTCCTATTCATAATTTATTTATTGCAATGGTATCACTGACTCGATACACCCGTGTCAACAAGTTGAGGGCCGCTTGATTGATGTGAGACGTCACTAACACTCGCTTCATAATTCATGCTCCCGTCGTAATCGCTTTCCAGTGACTTTGTTAATTGTTCTGTTAAATTTTAATTATTTCTCAAATTTATTTTTAATATCACTGTTACAGCGAAATGATAACTTAATATTATTTATGTTGCTGGCCCGAACTTTGAGATCCCCTGAAACGTCACTTTGACAGTAACGTAATTTTGTTTACATTTTTTCTGTGAGATTAAAAATCCGACCATAGTCAAAGCCACATAAGTCATCTTAAATTGTTTCAAGCAAAATTAATCATTGCGTTACCGACATACCATGTAAGTTAGAATGCTTTATTTTGACACGGATTTTATACAAGTATGAAGTTTGTATAGGTCGCCCTAGGACACTTTTCGAAGAGGATTTTGTATGGGACCCGGCGTCTATTGGTTAGTATGTCGATGTCTACAGTACCAATATTTATTTGTACAGTCTTCTGACAGTCTTTTCCAAATTCTCCCATTAAAACGTTTTATTATTTTTAATTTTACAAGCCACATTATACCTTTTTACATGATCTTTTCACAATAGTTAAAACTTTTCTAATTGTATTCAGATTGAGATAGTTCTGTGGTTTTTTTAACTTTGGCGAATTTTACTTTTTGACAAATAGATGCCTCCCATTCCCATACAAAAACAACTTTCAATGGGTACTTCCGGTAACCTTAGGGGAGGGAAGATGGCCGATTGAAAAATGCCCGGCTTTTACTTTTGATTTATTCTGTTTACTGATTTACTCTATTCACTTGACATTGGCGAAATCACTGTGTGGACCGCCATTTAATAAAAAAGAAGAAGAAGAACTTTCAATGGTTGGAGTAGAAAGTATTCCTGACTACTACAGATAGAAATGAGTTTCAAATGTATTATATTTTGTAAGACTACGTTCTAATGTGCTTAAAACAGCTTATAAAAATATAAACACAGTTGTGACATTGTAGCAGGAACCGAGTGAAGATTGTCAAAAAACGCTGGACAGGAGATGAAAGGTATGATAGAATATATTCGACAAAAACTCACACGTACTTACCCATATATTATGATACAATTTTATTTTATTATGTAGTATTATAATAATACAAGTAATTAAAACTGAACTGCTTGAAAATATGCTTTCATTTCAAAGGTATACCAAAGCATGCATGACCTGATTTTATCGAGTACAGTCTTTATTGTCGTGATGTCCTCTTGAAGATAACCCCGGTCAATTTCACTGATGGTATATTTTTTTACCAACCTTTATCAACAGAAGCTTCTCTATTGTTCTCAAGAACAAGGGAAACCGCAATGTTGTGGTCAGGAACCGAATATTTCTATTTCACTTCATGAAATACTAACGAATATAACGTTAAGTATAAACATTTCTTGGTTTCTCAGATTGTTGCGTAGTGACATCTAAGTGTCGTACAAAAAGGCATTTATGGTAAAATAAACGTTAAGTCAAAGTTATAAGGTTTATTTTGCCCTGTTACGAAAACACGGAAAAAATACAGTATGTGCCGGGCCACGATGACGAGAACCGTGCGTCATGCTAATATCTCCTAAAATATGAATGTAAATGTATATTCTGTAAATGGATTCACCAAGTGAAAAAGTAGAGCTCATATATTCTTATTTTCACAATAAAGATATTTTATTTACATATAATAAATAGCATGTGTGGTTGCCGGGTTAGAATAGTGCCACTCCATGTCTTCCCGTGGATGTCGTAAGAGGCGACTAAGGGAATAACGGCTAGTAGTACTGTTAGTCGATGGGCTTGCAACCTGTCACTAATACACTAGTAAACTTCTTGGCCTAATTGTGCAAAATGTGGTTAGAGAATTATAAACAAGTCTTTTTAGAGCTGTTGGTATTTCTGTAGCTCTGCCTACCCCACTCTGGGAATGAAGGCGTGATGTTATGTATGTATGTATGTAATAAATAGCATTTCATTTTTCTATTGGGCTGTTTAGCAGAAAAAAAAACATTATTTTTAGAAACTAAAACATCATAATTAATATAAATGGTTTTTAAAATTTATATAAAAATGTTAATTCTTCGTATTTCGGTTTATTTATGTTTAAAAGAGATTAACTCATGACGCGTATAAGTACTAGTCATGGGCATGGCGGAAGCGTTCGATCATGAGATCATGACACATATGTCTCGTCATGGGCCTGGAATGGGTTAAGAGTCTCTGCGCAAGGCTGCGGACGGACGGACGGAGCGTTTTTCCTAGTTTGACTAAGGAACCCTAAAAAAGTGTATTTGCCTACCTATGTACAGGCACGAACATTAATTTAGGACCCATCTTAGGTCCAAAGTCAATATGTACATACTACATCAATAAGGTTGAGTTTGTTGTACCTAAGTTACAAATAACTTTGAATCTCTAATGACATTGACGAAGTCGAGCTATTTTTTTTGAAATGGGTCCTATTTAAACGTTTGCGACTGTACATAATATCATTGTACCTACTAGCCTATAACGTGTAGCTTTCTTTCCGAGTTTGACCCGTAAGTTGCGTTGCGCCCCAGACAGTAGGTAAGGTACTGTAATGAAAGAAGGATGTGGCAGTACATACTCCTTTCATTGTTTTCTTTTTTTCTATTTTGTTATGTCGAAATGTCTCGAAATCTTTTGAATAAAAAAGATTTCGAAATATGGAATGCCCGCCGCCGGTGGTTTTCAGGGGGACGCTCGAGAGTCTCCAACGGACCGCGTTGGCATTCACATGTGAACTAATGTATATTTAAACGTTAAAATAAATGAAAGAATATATTAACACTGCAAGACGTATACTTTTATTCTACGTTGCTTAGTTAAAAGTGCGTAAAGTATTACGCTTAGGAATAGGCGCCTCCCAGGCTTACATGGTATGCAATCCTGCCTTTGATGTGGAAGGCACAGGAAGTCCGATGTCTGGACTGCACCATGCCCGTCCCTTCTGTAGAGCCGTATCGTTGAGATTTTGTTTCAAACTATTATGTCTTGTCCTTTAATAGGCACCAGCTCTTCGATAGCTTGGATGCTTGGCCCCGCATAATTGTTTGTTTTCAGATGTCTTTAATGGTATTTATTAATTTCATGTACTGATGCCGAGTTAAGCTGCCATCTGGCGACGCTTACGTTCGCAAACTGTACTACTGATATATGGTTTTTTTAATATAATGACATGTAATTAAATATCTTAGCATAGCTGTAGTTAGTAATAAAATTTTAGCATTATGTTAGTAGGTATTGATAGGAGATAACGATTGATGTTCTTTCAGAGCATGAATTCTTATCACGACTTAAATAGGTAGGTAAAACTAATATTCCTTCAGAATATTAGTTTAGTTGTCATGCCAAAGTGACGTGACATATCTGATGTCATCTCACTTAGAAATAGTGCCTGTGGCACCACAGACAGTAACTCTCTGTCTGATGAGAGGGGATGTCTATGGTTCCGCAAGTATGGCGACTGTGTGCGCCAAACCCTAAGACGTTAAAGCATAGACACGGGTCTATTTGTTTTTTGTTTTTTAATGTCAATACCAACCTCCTTGGTACTATGTTTAATGCTTTTGTAATTTTATGCTGGCAACGTATAAAGGGAATTGATTCTTTCTTGTTGACCATGCACCTTCAGTGCTTGGGCTGTCAAGCATGTTTGACAGTAGACATGTAAGGTTAACCATGGATCGCGTCTTTTATTTTTGGCAGGGTTTTTGAAGACTCGAAGTTTGCTATGGCAAGTAGCGCAGACGATGCCGATGACGCATGGTACGTCACTAACACAAGTTTTGGCATCAGATACGATATTGTCACAGGAAATTATCCTGTAGAGCAGGACGATCCCCCTTAATGTATTGTTCCCTCCTTAGGTAGTCATTAGGGTTTCGTATAGGATAGCATAGGTAGGGACCTTGCTTCCAGAGGGGCGAGGGATGTAATGAAAGAAGGATGTGGCAGTACATACTCCTTTCATTGTTTTCTTTTTTTCTATTTTGTTATGTCGAAATGTCTCGAAATCTTTTGAATAAAAAAGATTTCGAAATATGGAATGCCCGCCGGTGGTTTTCAGGGGGACGCTCGAGAGTCTCCAACGGACCGCGTTGGCATTCACATGTGAACTAATGTATATTTAAACTTTAAAATAAATGAAAGAATATATTAACACTGTAAGACGTATACTTTTATTCTACGTTGCTTAGTTAAAAGTGCGTAAAGTATTACGCTTAGGAATAGGCGCCTCCCAGGCTTACAGTACCTACCTACTAGTCTAGTTGATAGCAGTGAAGTGAGCCGCGTGCGAGTGACCGGTCGCTTTCCGCCAAGCGAACGGAGCGTGACTCAGAGAGCCCCTAGCCTCGCGTTCGCCGGCCAAGCAACGCGCCTCGCGCCTCCACTACTCGGCTACTCGCTAGCCAGCCAGTGTCAGTCCGGCCGTCAAGCGACGCACGCACGCGCTCTCTGATCTGCACGCTCTCTGCTCCTCGCGGCGCGATCAAGGCGGAGTGTTTCGGTTACGCCACTGTGTTGCGAAAGTCAGCGCGATGATATACAAGTGAGAGCCGATATCGGACGCCAGGGTAACGCTCATCGCGTACGGTGAGCCAGTTTATTCGACGAGAGACATTCGAAACGCGCCAGCTGTGAGAGAAGGGGGGCGAGCGACGCCGTCGGTCGCACACGCGGGACCAACGTTTCCTAACACATTCATTACTTTACTGTGAGAGAGCTACGGAAATCAATTTTTAATGTGTCAAGTCAGTATAGCTCATTGCTGCTACGTCAGATCGCTGAACGCCTCTAGCAGAAATTACAAGGTTATGCAAATGAGTTCTGAACGCTTCTATACTAGAGGTAATCAAAAAACCATTCACAACTTTAATAAACTTTAACGTTCTGGTTGTACCGTACGGTAGTCTAAGTGCTTATCTATCGTTTCTCTATCCTCGTTCGGTTTCGCGATCGCTAATTGCTAATTACTTTGGGAGTCAAGTGATAAGAAGTCGGTGCGTTATCTGAACGGCGAGCTCAGCGCGACACTCCCGCGACGGCGCAGGCGGCGACATGGCGACGGCCCAAGAGGAGACCCTGCTCGCGCGCTGCGAGATTCCCATAATCGACCTCGCGCACATAGGTAAGCACGAACTTACTACTTTCGCTTGCTTATTGTCACTTCGCGACGGCGCATTTACTTTTTCGAAACACGGTCGGCACCGAAGCGGAACGCTACCTGAAACTTACAACAAATATAACGCCGGTCGATCACAATTTTCTAATCAATAAGACGAGAAAGCGGCCGCTTGTAGCCCCAACGAGGACGTTTGTTAACCAAAGCGTCAGCTGTTCTCAGAGTTTCTCTACCTGCAGTGGGTACGTTTCATATCCTACCGACCGACCGACCGAGTCGAGTCGCCCCACTTTCATCCCGCTACGCTCTCGGGTTCAAAGACCGCGCGCCAGTTATTTTGAAGAGGCAGTCAAAAGTTCAACTCTGTTCGTCTGCCTAGCTCCTGAATCATCCAAAACACTAAAACTAAGTTCGAGTTGACATACATACATACCTAGTAGTAATCTACCTACGATTTTTCCTGCGCCCAACATGTGCAATAGCTATTAAGTTTGAATGTGGTTTAAATACCTACCTAGTAAACAACGATTATACCTACCTACCTAAGCATTAAGCAAGCAAGTACGGTACTACGGTATGAGTCAAATTAACAACAACAGAATCATGTCATCCTTCAGAGAAATGGAACAAAGCAGATTTTGAGAAGTCTAATTTTTATTAATGTAGGTAAAGCCTGACAAGATTCTATTTGGCCCTATTTCAATACAATTTTATATGGAAATATAGGGCCAAATAAAATCTTGCCAGGCTTTACTTAGGAACCTACCTACCTACTTGAGTGTGGTTCTTCACATTATCTTTATAAACAGGTAGTAAAGGTTTTTAAAAAAGTAATACCTATCTATAGTCTACAGATTAGATATGGATAGGATATCTATTCCTATTCCTATCTGTAGTTAGTCTGCATCAAAGTAGGTATAGTACAGGTACCTATTTGGACTTTTGTAGGTACCTTGTCGCGTACAGTCACGTAGGTAGGTACCTAAGCAATGTCAAACAGATGGGCTAATGCGATAAACTACAAAAGTGATCAGCTAAGTTCCACTCTAAAATCTAAATGTGTAACTAGCGTAGGTAGCTAGCTATACCTAGCTTACGCCACTTAAACATTTATTTTCTGGAAAATATATAGTATCTACCTAGGTAGTACCCAGTAGCGTGTTTCGCTTTTCAGTTTTTTTTTTATGAATTTCGTAGAATTCTTGGTCCTATTTATCTAAACGAGTAAGGTAGGTATATAATAAATATTATAAAAATAAAATTTAAAATAATAAGGTACCTAGTAAGTATTTAAAATTGTAATCAAAATATTTGGTAGGTGGTAGGTACGAGTAGGTAGGTACCTAGGTATTGAAGGGTTGTGACTTTTTGACCCACGCTATTCACCGAAGGCGCAAAAGGCAGAAGATGGTGACGGTGGTCGATATCATTAGTGTTTGGCATAGGTAGGTACCTAAGTTGACATTGAAGATAGTTATTTATTTGTTCGTTGTTTTTGGATAAATACCCATTGTGCTATTACCTTGAAATTAGACACACGTAGACCTTTTACAATATAAAAAGGCAGGGCGTAAGATAAATCTGAAACAATGTGACTATTTTTCCATACAAATGTGAAACACCTATAACGGTAAAGTCGAAGTCGAAGTGTAAACATATTTATGACTTCGACGTACCTACATCGTAGGTACCTACCTACCTAATCATGATATAGTATTGTTTGCTGATGATACGTCACTTGTGTTCAAAGTTAAACGACAACAGCAGTTTAATGTCGATGTAAACAATGCTATATCAAAAGTAGTCGATTGGTTTAGTGTTAATAATTTATTACTGAATGAGAAAAAGACGAAATGTATAAAGTTCATGACTACTATGTGAAAAATAGTCAAACTACTGTAACTATTAAAAATGACAAACTAGACCTAGTTAATGATACAGTGTTTCTTGGTATAACGTTAGACTCCAAGCTCCAATGGGGTCCTCATCTTGCTGGATTGGCGGGTAGACTCAGTTCTGCAGTTTTTGCAGTTAATAAGATTCGGCAATTAATAGACTTAGATACCGCTCGATTAGTTTATTTTAGTTACTTCCATAGTATTATGTCATATGGTATTTTAAGGTAACTGTACGGAATTACGGAATATTAAGGCATTTTTGACTTTGTAAGCTATTTCTAGTAAAACCTGAAATCTTACCTAATTGAAATCGGTTCACTAGTAAAGATTGGCTTTCAGAGTATAAAATGTTATATAACAACTTTATATTAAACTGTGTTTTGTATAACTAATAGCCATTTTTATGAACCTCTTAAATGTCCGGTATTACGGATTAAAAATAGTCTCTGTCGGTAATTGCGTAAATGAGTGCACGTAAATCCGGTAAATTCAATAAATGCCCCTTTCCTTCAAAATTAATAAAATAGGAAATATAAATTAAATATAACGTGATCAGAAATAAAATGACATTACATATTTGACAAAAAGGATTTATTTTCATTATTAGAGGAGATGGGGGTGAGGAGATCCCGTCCAGACAATTTCAGACATGTCGGCCTGTAATAAAACAAAACATTGAAAATCAGGTTGTATGCTTTATATCTCTCTCCATCGTACTTTGAACTAAGTATCCTAAACGTATTTATCTATGTATGAGGTGAATAGTTATCGAACAAATCTAGGTATTTGTGTACCAGGTTATTCTAGCTTAAGTAAGTAGTCCTCGCCCTTGTGAAACGATCAGTTGTGAA
This sequence comes from Acleris holmiana, assembly GCA_949316455.1. Lineage (NCBI taxonomy): Eukaryota > Metazoa > Arthropoda > Insecta > Lepidoptera > Tortricidae > Acleris > Acleris holmiana. The sequence continues at coordinate 21,125,992 of OX438762.1, forward strand.
TGTTGATGGATGCGCGTTTGTGCTTAATTTTTTTCATTATTTGATATTTGGGGGACATTGAGGTTAAACATCAATTGAGAATAAAACAGATTGAAGGTTGCTGTCTAAATAGTCTGACAATGAGTTTAAGAGTATTTTAAATGTCCTCAAAATCTTAACGTGGAGGAACGGACGGACTGGAACAACCTGGCAAGTAACGAATTTAGGAGACACCGAGGAAATTTTAATCTTGTAATTTTATGATAATTTTAGCCAACTGCGACAATATTAATTTTGCCCAAAAACACAAAATTAAAAAAATTAGGGCTTTTCTGTTCCGGAATTATTTTGGTGCCTAAAGGGGACAAATGGGAAAAATGATTCCCGTTTATCCCCATTTTTCATTCTTATTTGTTAGAGTAGTAAAGCGGAACGTTCCAATTGACCTTAGTCTCCCCTACTTTTGTTGGGACAAATGGGAGTGACCTTTTCCCAGTTGCCCCCAGTGGAGACAAATAGGAAAAATCTGATTTTGAATTTGAATTTGTCTCCACTGGGGACTGATGGATCCCTATCCTTATGTCCCTACATGAGTCCAAAAATCAGAGTGTCCCCAATTTCCCCTAAGTGCCTAGTACGGTCATAAAACTCGATGTGCGTTATAAAGTTAACTAAATATAACTCAGAAAATACTGAATAATCATTTGAAAACATAAGCCAAACTACGCAATTATTTTAACGCAATTAGAAACACAGCCCAAAAACATTGTAGGGAATTGCGGAAGTCAGAAAAGCAGATGTTTTTAAGAAGTACGTCTTTTTACCATCCTGAAATTACTTAAATTCTATAGTAATGTATTTAGATTAGTAGATTTATCAAAAAGTATATTAAAACATTGAACTGTAGCAATATAATTCAACTATTTAGCATGTGGAATGTTTGTGGTGACTGTTTACAAAGTAGGCAAAATTGATTACTTTAGACACCTTATTTCATAACAACGGCCCACAAAATCATAATACGTAATTTGATTATATGAAAGTATGGCAAACATAACGCTCGTAAAGACAGAGTTTGTTTGACTCTCTTATCTGAATTCCCGGCAAAACACAAAGACTAAACCCCTTTACTTTCTTCAATTGCGTAATTTTGACGCTTTTCGGGACAAGGTTGGTTTTTGATGTATCTAATTGCGGCAATCAGTAAATCGACCGTAAGTTACTAAATACTAACTGATTTTTTATGAAAATTAATTTACTCGGTTTGTTATGAAATTCTACACAATTATTGATACAATTTATAATGAAAATGCTTACCCATTACTTGTGAAATCCTTAGTAAAATCCGTGTCTGCACTTACGCACACGCGTTCACTACCTATCGTTCCGGCGGTTTGACGCGGACTGATCAAAACAGATTACGTAACAATATACCATATGTTCACAGTTCGTTGACCTCTTGTTCATTTGACGCAATATGATCGACACTTTATATGTATATATATATTTTTTGGAAATAATTGATAGTTTTCTTATTTTTGGACCTTAACCGATAAATTCCGGAATTCCGTACGTTTACAGAATTCCGTACAGTTACCTTACTGTGGGGTAGTGCTGCTGATGTAAATAGCATCTTTGTTCTGCAGAAGAGGGCTATTCGTGCTGTCTACAAGATGGGCCAGAGAGACTCGCTTAGAGATAAGTTTAAAGAAATTTATATATTGACCATGCACAGTCAATACATTTATGAAAACATTATGTATGTTCATAAAAACATCGCTAAATTTAGAAAGAACTGTGACATACATAATGTTAATACCAGAAATAAACATAAGCTCGCAGTGCCCTTCACGCGGCTCCATAAAATAAAAAACTCTTTTATGAGTAATGGTATTAGGTTCTATAATAAGCTCCCAAGTAATGTTACTGAACTATCAGTAAATAAATTTAAGAGTTACGTTATGCGTAAACTAATTTCTAAAGCATATTATAGTATTAAAGACTATATTAATGATAACAATGCTTGGGACTGAATTGCTTGTAATAAAATGTTTAGTCCTTACGACAAAAGGTTGCGAACGTCGAAAAAAAAAAGACATCCGACAGAGTTTCTTACAGGTTCTTCTCTGATCGGTCGCGATTTGAACCTGCAGTCAATTTTAGGCTAAGTCGCTACTATGACGTTTCAAAAGAGTTTATTATTTGTGAACCTACTTGAATAAAGATTATTCTGATTCTGATTCTGATTCTAATAAATAAGTAACCTACGATGAACCTGCGTCAACTTTTAAATAAAACGTAACATTCGATCTCATTCGAGCCGCGTAGACGCAAACATGGCGGAAACGATCATTTCTAACTTAGGGAGCAGATAGACGTACAAAAAGGAACTTAAGGAACTTCACGATGAGACGAGAGGGCAACGGCCGACCGCTGCCGCGGGCGAGTCCCTTCCACACGCGACGCTGCGTTAAGCGTTTCCCGTCTCGCACTCGCCCTCTCTCCTACATTACGAGTATGCCTACGCGTAGGTACATTTTTTAATCCAAATTACTGTCACGAGCGTAAATTTAGGACACATTAAAAAAAAAAACTCCTTAAAGTTGTCAATGTACTTAGAGATGTCAAGTCATTTGTAACTTACAGGAAACTGAACCTTATTGCTATAGAATGTCAGATTGACTTTGAACCTAAGCTGCTAAATAAATAAATAAATAAATAAATATTTACATGCTTACCAAAATATTAGATTCCCACAATACCAGTATTTTTATATATTATTATGTTCCTTTTTATATCAGTTTTATAAAATACGATGTTCTCAATACACCATGTTCCCTATAAAACCTTATACCGAAAATATTAAATTTCTAAATCACAAGAATCTCAAAATACTGAAATACTTTACAAACCTGATTAGGAAAACACAATATTCTCGAAAGGACTTGATCTCGCCTTAGCATGATCATGTAATACTAGATTTTTCAAAGAGCAGATTTCAGACAAACCATATTTTCGATATACCAGATTTAAGAACACCGGATCCCCAGAATATCAAATATCATACAAGTACGGTCAGGTGCTTCAGGACTTCGTTTGCGTTAAATACCTACCAACTTTGTCACTCCTTTTCTCTTCTTTTGGGGATGAATTGTAAAAAATGCTGAAATACATGTCTAATGAATTTTATTCAAAGATATTCAATCCAAGATTAAAAAAATAGGTAAAAAAAAACTCTTTCACCCACTTAGTGTTTGAATTTCAAAAAACCCCGTCTTTTCGGATCTTTTAAGCAAATCCAAATCTAATGTTTCTAGCTTCCGTAGTATTGGCTGGGCGACGATGAATCAGTCATTATTGCTTTTACAATTTTGTTTGCTTACAAGCTTGTTTTTCGCTTTTCAGTTGTTTTTTATAGCAGTCGGGTTTTTTGTTTATTTTTAATAATTTAATTTATTTAACTCTTTTTAGTTTTTATTAATAAAATAGTGGTTTAATTAATGATTACGAAGCGATATATGAGCTCTGGAGCTCGAATTTTTAATGTCGCGAAGTTATAAGTGACAAATTACAAGCGAAACTCTCTTTGTAGCAAGGAGTTTATTACTTAACATTTACCTACGTATTTTTTTGTCTTTCCTGTCAAAATGGTAGCATCAAAGTGTTATAATGCATAAATAGCTTTCATTTGATACGCATATTGTCGTAATAATAAAAAAAAATGCCCCTTCATTATTTTTTTGCTGACGCCTTTTGAAATATTATGTACCCTATGTCACTTCGGCAACTAAGACGAATCGAATGACACCTCTTATGTTAAAATCCGTCAAGCCGTTTAGGCTGCAGAGCGTGCCCAGAAATAGACATACATACATACATACGCTCGGAAAACATAACCCTCCTTCTGACGTATGATAGGAGCATTTACCTTAATTAGGTAACATACGTAAAAAAAGATTCCGGGGAATTGCGAACCACCTTCTTTTTTTGAAGCCGGTTAAAAAATGTGTATATTTAAATATTTTGAATTCACCATATGTTTTTTTTTATTACTTATTATTTTATTCGTAGACTGTATTTGCCATTTGCTAATGATAAAGTTCAGTACCTAGTTATAAATAGATGACCATAAAAATTTGAAATTTACGGTTGGTTTTGTTGTCTAACCGCACTTATGTAATCTACCAAAGTAAAAATCCGGTGTTTTAGGAATTTACGCATTCGGAAATCAAGTATGATCAGCATCTGGTGTGTTGGGAATTACGTAAACTGGCAATCTCATATTTTGAGTATCTGGTAGCTTAAGAAACTGGGTGTTTCAAGTACATTGTGTTTTGCCGGCCTAGTGTTATCATAATTAATATATAAATAGTGTTATCATATCAAAATCTGGTATTATGGGAATTCGGTTTTAAAGAGAAGATGATGTTTTGAAAACACGTTGATTTGGCAATCCGATATACACTCACGGTCAAATGATACTGGTCAGAGTGCGTTTTTCATACAAATGAGGCTATTTCGAAGCCTTGGTTCCAGGCCAGGGGTTGTTTTGAGAGAGGCTTAAAGGTGGGTACTCCGAGGTTCATTAGAGGAGGCCAAAAGTTTTTAAGATACCTAACTGATCGCACAATCAGTTAGGTATCTTAACAACTTTTCGCACACCACAGCGAGAGAGTTTTGGTCAGCATTAGGATTTTCTTACATTTTATTGCCATTTTATATGTTTTTCTGAACTTGTACAATTTCGGCGTTAACCACAGACTCAATCAGTTGAGTATCCTAGGAACTCTGGAAGTACTGTATCGATGCTCCGGGTTTTCATCATCAGATTTCACTAAAAGCATCCCCTGGCGAGGAACCAAGGCTTCGAAATAGCCTCTGTAGTATGAAAAACGCTTTCTGACCCGTATTTATTGACCACGAGAGTAAAAAGAAACACGGTAAAAAGAAAGTCTGGTATTTTGGGTATTTCACATTTAAGTAAACGGGTAAATCGGCAATTAGATATTTGCAATTGTGGTTTTATGGGAACGAGCGAGTCTTTGCTGAGACCCATTCGATTACAAAGCATAACTAGTCCTACCTACCTCCATTTGTTTACTGGTTACTTTTACTAAGCAGCCAATCAGCGCTCACGTTTCAGAGAGATAAGAAGCATCTAAGTAGATAAAACTATTATGGAAGATACTTTCGCTGTCTCCTGAGAAACCCAGTTAGCTCAGCGCGTTATTGCGTTGACTTGGAAACCGTGCGAAGCAAGTTCTAGTCCCGATGAAGTTAGGATCTTTTTTGCATTTTTTTTGTTAATTATCATTATTTTATAATTAATACACAACAGAGAGAAATAACGTGTCAAAAAATAAAAGGACATCAAGCAAAATAGACGGGAAAATTAAAAAGTGCGGAAAATGCGCCCAGGACCTAACAAATACAGAATCCATGAACTGTTTCCATTTGTGTTTTTTCGTATCATTTGGATTGCACGAATGTCACATTAAAACGTTTTAACGTTTTTTTCTGATGACGAAGCAGTATAAAGACGCTTGGAAATGCAGCCGATGTTTGGACATCGCACAGGCGACACCGTCATCTTCCGGAATAGTAAGAAAAAATCAAGTCACTGAAACAAACAAAAAGCCTCTGGTGAGCTCCTTACCGGACAAGAGTATAATATAGACAACGTCAACACCCAACGTAAAAAAAATCGGATCGGCTTGGTGTCTCATCTCTGCGTACACCACATAGTTCATTTGAAGGATCGATAGATACATCTTCTAACAACAGCGTGCAAAGCATCCCTAACCACATGGAGAACTTCCAAATTTCTGATCTTAAAAATACAATCGACTTACAACCCAACTCACTAGTGCTCACGAGGCAATCATAAATTTGAATACCGATATCACAAGCCTAAATCAGATTGACCTGGAAAGGCAAATGGAATGGCGACCTTAAAAAGTCTTCTTGGTGAAAACACTCCTTTACGCAACTCTACTCCGAAGCTTAGAAAAAGGATATCAAAAGGAAACTTACCACAAAACCCACTAGTTGAATTAAATCTGACGAAAAGTACAAATACGAGTACCTACAGGAACTAGTCGTAATAAAGAACAAACGAAGACTAATGTGGAAAAAAATGAAGACCTAATATTGCCTGCAATACAGAAACAAAAGGACACTAAATTTATGTTCGGTGGCAGCCAATGCGCGGGACTAGCCTCTACTCTACTTCACATGCGTCACTACAAAACATACCTGGTCTCATCGTTGGCGAGGCCGGATGCATCTACGTCTAGTATAATTGAGGAAATTAAGTATAAAGTATTCCCAAAAATTTATAAAATTGTGCTGTCGGTGGGAGAACATGATAAAAATCCCATAGAAATAATTACTAGTTTTAATGATACGTTGAAACAATTAAAAAATAATTTTGTATTTGTATTGTGCGTGAGAAATAGCAAATGTTTGATTAACAATATATTAAAGTTTTTGCTGCGTTACTGTCGTCAGGAAGAAAATTGTAAGTTTATTGAGGTTCCTCAAACTATAAAATCTAATAAAAAAATGTATTCCCATGATGTACTCATACAAATACTCAAAAATGTAAATACTTGATTACAAAATGGAATATTACAATTTTGTAGATGTTGGGCCATTACACCACTATGAATCTTGAATTAGTAAAAAAGCCTAGTTACGGAAACAAAATCGAACCTGGCACCTAGACAGAAAACGATAACAGACTATTTTGCTGTTTTGACTCGAAAGAGCGTTTGGAGGTGACACTCGAAACCAAACAAGGAACTGCCAGCAATCAACCAAAAGAAGACCCTTTTTTATCTTGAATGTCAAGCAAGGAGGAAACCACTACATAAGAATGTTTCATCAAAACATTGCTTGTTTTACTTATAAAAGGCATCTGTTAGAACTGACTCTCTTTAAATTAAAAGAAAGGAATGATGAACCTGATAATATTTGTATGTCAGAGACATTTGTTAAAAGTGGTAATGAAATAATCATTAAATTAAGTGGTTATCAGCGTCATATTTTTCAAGAGTCAAACCCCGTGGAGGAGTCTGCATTTTTACTAAACTAGGCTTAAAAATTAAAGAAATTTCTTACATTAATGATAGCCTGTGAAAAGGACTTTGAGTGTTGTACTGCGGAAATCATTGAGCACAAACTTATTGTGGTAAGTATATACCGTACACCGTCTTCAAATGTCGGAATATTCTTAAGCAAACTGGAGTCTATTATCCACACAATAGCTTTAAAAAATAAAAATAGGAGAATGGTAGGTACTGGCTGGCGCCCGTGTGGTATTTCTGTAGCTCTGCCTACCCCACTCTGGGAATGAAGGCGTGATGTTATGTATGTAGACTCGCGAGCAAAAGTATCGAATAACTTTGCATTTTTTCATGTGCATCCAATATCTTTGTAATTTCTCACCCGAATCTAAAAATTATGGTACCAAATAAAAGCTAATAATGTAACGCATTGGAAAATGTGCTTATTTAATATTCAAGGCCCAAAGGCTGAAAAAAAAAAACGCGAATAACGGAAGTAGCCTGAAAATACGCTAAAAATAAACAAGGCGAACTTGCAATAAAAGGCTCGTTTAACATACAATACGATTTATTATTATTAAATTAGTATCGGGTATTGCCACCCCTAGCCTTGCTGACACAGTTTAAGCGATTTTTCATCAATCTAATTAATTTTCTAACATAGTCTTGAGGAATAGCATCCCATTCCTCCAGCAAAGCTATCTTCAACTCGTCAACAGTGGCAGGAGCAGTATCCCGATCCCGAACCTTTCTCTTCAGATAGTCCCACATGTGTTCAATGGGGTTAAGGTCCGGACTCATCGCTGGCCAGTTCATGGACTCGATGCCCACCTCGAGGAGGTAGGCAGCGGTGACCCTTGCGGTATGACAAGGGGCATTATCCTGCATTAGCATGAACCCCTCATCAAAAATACCAGCATAAGGGACGACATGCTCTTCCAGAATTTCCTTTATGTACCTGGCAGCAGTCAATCCACCGCCACGACCACCGCTAGGCACGAAAACCAGCTCGGTCCGCGCGTCGTACGAGATGCCGCCCCAAAACATAACAGAGCCACCTCCGTAGGCGACTCTTTCGGAGAAGCAGCACTGAGCATATCGTTCTTCTGATCTCCTGTAGCCTCTTCCCCTTCGGTCTCAGCCATTCAGACATATTCTGCACTCGTCCGAGAAGAGAATTGGGGTCCATTGCTCAAGGGTCCAATTCTTATGAATTTCTGCAAATGCTCTTCGGGCTGTACGGTGCCGTGCCAGTAACCTGGGCCCCGTCACAGGCCTCCTGGGTGTTAAATTCGCTGCCTTGAGACTTCTTCACACTGTCCACTCGCTGGCAACCACTCCTCGCACCTCACGCAGACGCTGCTGGATGGTAACTCCAGTCTGGTGACGATCTCTGAGAGATATTGAGACAATGAAGCGGTCGTCGCGCTCTGATGTGCACCTTCTGCGGCCGCTTCTTGGTCTTGAAGTAAAAGACCCAGTTTGGTGGAACCTCTGGTAAAGTTTACAAACTGTAGATTGGCTCAGATTCACCTCGGCAGCTACTGAACGTTGACTACGGCTGGACGACTACGGCGACTTGAGCTTCAGTGGCTTCCATTTTTTCCAGCTGTTCTGCACAGGATAATTTGTGGAGATGTGTACCGGTCGACTTCTGATAAGTGACTGATAAGGAACCCCCTCTACCCCCGTTATATAGGGGTCAAGGGTAGTGCAAGTCGTGCACGTCGTAACGAGTAAAGGCTCACAAACCGGGAAATTGCCCATAATCTGAAAAAATTATAAAGCTAATATTTCAAGAAACGTAATTACATTTAAGTAATTTAGAAAAATAAACCAATTTACAAAGATATTGGGTTCACATGAAAAAATGCAAAGTGATTCGATACTTTTGCTCGCGAGTGTATGTGTTATGGTACTGGCTGGTGACTTTAATATCAATACACTACAACTACTAAACAACATTACCCGTCGTTTAACTCATATATTGACTTGTTATAATATGGAAATGAAAATAAAGAGTCCAACGAGGTTACAGTCTTGCATAGATCACATTGTAAGCAACATAAAAGAGGCGGTGGGCCATGTCCTTCACCTAGGATTGTCAGACCATAACGCACAAAGCCTAGTTGTACCAGTCCTTAAGAAAGTAATGCCTGCCAGAGCCAAATTTTTAGTAAAGAGAGATTATAGTCAAGAAAATACAATCAAGTTTAAGGAATGTCTAGCTAGTATATGAATAAATGGAATTCAATGAAGCGTTCTCGTGTTTACACGACCTGTTATCTCTTTTTTACAGGTTATGTTTTCCAGAAATTAGAATAATACTTTCCAAAAAGGCTAAAACGTTAAATTGGATAACAATAGGGTTAAAAATAAGTTGTGGAAGTAAGAGGAAGCTTCGTTTTCAATATTACTTAAAAAAATCCTCAATAAATAATAAAAACCTATGAAACGTATTCAAAATTACGTCGAGATTGTGTACATAAAGCACATAATATGTACAACAATAAAATAATTGTAAATTCTAAAAATAAGTGCAAAACAAGCTGGAAAAAAATGATTAGCGATGAACCAACTGACATTTCAAACTCCCAATTTATAGATGACATGAATGTAAATGGAAACATTTCTAGTGATCCATATGAAATCGCAAATTAATTTAATAGTTATTTTACACAACTAACAAATAAGACTAATAATACATTATTACCACGAAACAGCTCTTGCCCTTATTTTGTGAAAAAACTATTTTTATTGACCCTTTACGTATAAATAAAGTAATTAATATTGTCCGGTCATTAAGAAATACGAGTGCAACCGGCTATGATGATATTGCCACAAAAATCTTAAAAGACGGTCATGAAATTGCACCGATTTTGACTTACTTAACAAGTAATTCCTTCGAGCAAGGTCAGTTTCCTGATGCGTTGAAGTATTTAATAGTTAGTGTAATTATAGACCTATTACGCTGATTCAGATATTATCCAAAATTCTTGAAAAAGCTATGTATAAAAGAGTCTTGTCTTTCTTATCTAAATAAAACATTCTTAAAAAAGAACAAAACGGCTTTCAGAAAAAAAAATGTACCACGTTAACAACATTCAACTTGATTAACAACGTTGTTAAAAGTAGGTACAGATAAGAAAAAACCAACAGCCGTTGTGTTCTTTGACATGACTAAAGCTTTTGATTTTGTGTTTCATAACCTATTATTACATAAGCTTCAGAAGTACGGTATTGGAGGACTAGCATTGAATTGGTTACAATCATACTTAGATAATAGGTTACAATGTAAAGAGATTTCGAACGTTCACAACTCTGAGATCCAATGACTTCGGAGTACCGCAGGGCAGCGAGCTCGGACCCTTGTTATTTTTACTATACATTAAACGATCTCCCTGACGCTACTACTCATAGTGATATTCCACTTTAAGTAGCTTGTGTAAATAAAGATAATTTTAATTCTGAGATTAATAATGCGTTAAAATAATTGTAGAATGGCTTGAGGTTAACAATTTAAATGATAATCTAAGTAAAACTAAATTAGTTCAGTTCTGCAATATTACTAATAAATTTTCGTAAATAAATATTACTAATAAGTCGTTAAACGTAGGTTATAATAATAATAAAATAATGGAAGTGGATAAAATGCCATTCTTAAGTTTGGTTTTGGACAGACACTAATTGGAAAGCACACGTTGAACAAGTTTGTTGCAAAGTGAATCGGTTTGTGTATGTTATCGGCAGACTGCGCCGGCCTTCTAATATTAACACTGTCCTGTTGGCCTATCACGGCTACGTGGCATCGGTACTACGACACGATTTGTTGATATGAGGTAACTCAAGACATAAACAGAGCATTTGTTAGCCAAAAAAAATGCATAAGAGCTATCTTTGGTATATCTAGATTCGATTCATGTAGACCTTTATTTAGACAATTTAACCTGTTGCCTTTGCCCCGTATGTACATTTTTGAAGTAACAGTGTTAGTGCGGAAACACCCAGAGTTATTCAAAAAAGCGAAAGAAGCGTGTAGTATTAAGACAAGATATGGAAATAGGCTTGTGATGATACAATGCCAAAAACAACATTAGCGATGAAAAACTGTTTTTGTATGTGTACATTGATTTAATATATACACAATCAGCAGGAAAAAATGGCAAGTCAAAACTACTGCCTTTTCGACTTGGGCAGTAGTTTTGCTATTAGTCTTGTTCCGACCACACACAGTGGCAGTTGTCAATCATGACAAAATGAAAAACTGCAAAAATAATAACTAGAAAACGAAAAAAAAGGATGGAATGTCTTATTTTACGTAAGTTCTACTTATTTATAAACAGATTCTTGTTAAACTTATGGCTTCGAATCCTTGAAAAGACTGCAGAAAGTTTAACAAATAAAGTGGCGCTGTTCTTTGGTAAAGGTGTTGTAAATTCTTTGTTCAATTGATATGAACCTGTCGTAAAGGTTATCGAATATCTAGAAGATAAATTATTTGCTTATGAGTAGATAAGCACGTACAAAATCCGATACGACGAATGTGTCATTGATACCGCAGATAGAAAACTTCGACTCACAAGGCGTACATTGTACATAATGTATGTAGGTACATGCAATAATATTCTCGACTACTTATACTAATGTATACTCACTGGAGTATACATTAGTATAGGAATGGCGGATGGTGGACTTTTTGCAAGGTCCCATTAATTCACAGAGCTTACAGTTAAGCTCTGTGAATTAAGGGGACCTAAAAAAAAACCCAAGTTTTTGACCTTGGAGTGCTAACGCCGCTTCGGGCCCCCTGTAAATACGCTACTGCTCTAATTGCGATGTAGACTTGGGAAATATTAGAGGGACAACAATGACAAGACACTCTAGTTAACTCGATGGACCCGGCTTTTTCATGAGTCCGGTCGAAAAATTCGTCCCTAGAGTTGTGACGGCTGGAAAAAGATTGAAGGGAATGGGAAGCGGTGCGGATGCGCTTCAAGACCCCGAGTGTTACGAGTACCTTTGTACCACGCGCGCCAGAGTGGAGGTCGCCGGACGATCAGCTTAATAATGAGTATCTTGGCTTTGTTTTTCCCGAGGCATTCACCTAATGACATAAATTGATGCCTATTGTCTTTTTACTAAGAAAACTCAAGTTTTAATTATTACTGAATAACCTACAGTGAGATAGATACGATTTATTACAGCGAGATAATTTTTAAATACATGTACTAAGCTAGAATGTTTTGCCTGCATGTAGTCATTTACCATCCTTGCTCCAGCACAGTGTTGGGCAAAAATTAACTTGAATAAGAATAAAACAGAAAAGTTATTCTCATTCAAATCGATTTGAATAAGAATAATTCTTGTATCTCGTTAGTTGAAATGGAATACTAGTGAATAAATCATGGTACTTTTATTTTAAATGAAGAATAAAATTTGAAATAACTATTTTGGAAATGGGATTATTCTAACTAACGTTTTATTCCACTAACATGTTATTTGGAATAAAATTAATTTTGTAGTACAATAAATATTGGTGTTGGCACATTTTTTCAATGTACTTACGTGTAAGTAAGTTTTATGACGTTTTTTTTGGTACCTTTGATACGATGGTGATGAAGTGAATCCCGGAATTCTTTCATGGCTAAATGAACCCTTCGCATTAATATATCTTAAGTTTAATATGTTTTGTTTGTTTATATGAGTCGAATACATTATTTTGATGTCATTGGTTTGATAATGAAAAGTGAAAATAATACGAGGACCAAAGCATATAACGTTCGATTTACAAGATTTAATTAAGATAGCATAGTGGGTATAAATTAGACCAGAGTACTAGAGTTTCTACCTGTGCTGTACGTAAATATTACGTAAGTTACATTTACCTACTGTATTCTTATTCAGATACTTTTGTTCAAAATAAAAAATCATGAATAAATGTAATTGACTAAGAATAAGTTATTTTTATTAAATTTTCCCACGTACAAATTATTCCCGACGAAATTATTTGAATAACTTTGACAGGAATAAAATCGAAATGATTTTATTCTTACGAATCTTCATTCAAATAATGATTTTATTCTTGAGTGCCAGCACTATCAGTTTTAGCCCACCTTACTTCTATATCTCATTTTAAATTGTTGACATTATATTCGCACTTAATTGGTTGATAATAGGAGCTATCGTAATCTTAACAACATGAGATATCGCAATATAGAAACAAGATATAACCACGGTATAATACAGACATGTATTAAGATCGAACAAAAAACGGCAAATAAAACACGTTTGTTGTATGGGAGCCCCCCTTAAATATTAATTTAATTATTTATTTATAAGATTTCAAGTGTCTATCTGTTGCCGTTATTAATATCGAGCAAAAGTGAGAAAAAAAACACGTTTGCTTTAATATTTATTATATTTTGTTTTTAGTAGGTATTTGTTGTTACAGCGGGAATAGAAATATGTAATTTGTGAAAATTTTAACTGTCTAGCTATCGCGGTTTCTTGAGATACTGCCTGGTGACTGACAGACGGACGGATAGACAGCGAAGTCTTAGTAATAGGGTCCCGTTTTTACCCTTCGGGTACCTAAATACCACTTCATTGCACCTTTTTTTATTACAATGTAGAGATGGCATACGAGCACACATGCCTCCTGATGGCAAGTGGGAACTGAGATCCATAGACATTTTCACTCTCAAGTTCAATGCAAATGCGATGCTATTCCTGAAGACTAAGACGGCATTCCATGGCATCCTCAGGGTTGCTCTATGCTAGTAATTTCACCGGTTGTCTTATCCCCACACCTAACTGCTACTCAACAATCTTCTGCTTGGCGATAAGTTAAAGGAAAAGAAGGTAGTAGCGATCCGGACGGACCCTGCAAAAGGTCCTAACCTACCACCACTAAAAATTAATTGCGGCATTTGCGGCATCATTCCGAGGACGCTTGCAGCGTTACCCCGCTGCGCTGCGATTCTTAATTTTTGAATAAAAAATAAACCTCCCCTGTCGTCAACTGGTCACCACTCCCCGGAGACGCCGATTATTTTGTCTGACACTACTTTTTTAAACTCTTTACAAATCAGACGACCACGGTTTAAGAGAATTCGAGCTTCGAGCAAGAACCTTAATTAGGCTAAATTACCAAATGTCTTAATTTTTACTTATTACTAATTGTTAATTGTTATTACTAACTAAACTGTTAAGAAAGAAAGAAAGAGAAAAACATTTATTCGTGACAACAAAAAGTAACAAACTGAAGTAAACAAAAGACCTGTGTTGTCACGAAATGGTTCCAACTCAGCACTATGCTGGCATTCAAACCAGCGCAGCGCTGATCTTCCGTTGGAACCATGTTACTGGTTATCTAGACACGCGGGAGCGTGTCAAGCCAAGTTCAAGAAACAACTGGCGAGCCGCACCGTGTGTAATATTACACGAACCATTTGGAGCCACTTTTGACCCCCTCATAAATCAAAAACTTTTTTACATAAACGTATCAAATTTGGCTCATATATTGAGACTTGCGAGATACATATGTGTTCTAAATTTCATAAGCTTATCTCAAACGGTTATTTAGATATTAATGTCCAAAATTCCTCATTTTTATCATTGACTGACCTATAGACCAAAACTCTAACCCAGTTCCAGATGACCTAGAGAGTTAAAATTTGGTATGCAGATAGGTAATTAGATGAATACAAAGGAATAAATAAAAAACTGGCAATTTTTAAATAATTAGATTCTATTATGAACGCTTAACATAAATGGGTCATTCTCAGTTAAGAGGTAAAAACGATGTCCCGGATAAATAATCATACTTCTATTGAAAATTAAAAGAATATTATATCACAATCTCTTAATATAAGTGCTCAACTTTATGGACAATCAATTTCAAATAATTAATTAACTTAGTTTTGTCACAATTTCACCTCAAACATGCAAAACTTCTCTCCCCTGGCCTGTCCCCAGCTAGTATTTACAGTAAATCAGTAAGTTTACGTGATCTTAAAGCCATGGAAACATTTTAAGTTAGTCTGTATTAGAAAATAATATAAAGAATGATTGTAATGATGTAACCGAAGTAACTAATTTTTTTATTTTAATAGAATATATTCACTATACATTTTGTCGCCGGAATTTGCGTCTCTTCCCCTGGCATTCTTATAATCTAAAAAATATTGTATTTGCGATCTTAATTATTGTAATATGAATGCTAATCATAATTCATTTGATCCACAAATATAAGCCAACGTTGTAATAATGATCTTTTTTCCACATTTTGTCACTCGTATTGATCCCTTTGTTCATCAATTTTGATGGTATCTGGTGAAATAGTCTCTCCCCTGGTCAGCTTTATTTCTGGATTAATTTTTCTAAATACTTAATTATATATTTATATTGACTTTAATTTACTTATAGATAACAAACATACTTCATTTTATTAACTAATATTAAATACTTTTGAGATATTATCGATTTTCTTACTGAAAAGTCTCTCCCCTGGTTTTCTCTCCCCTGGCACAACATTTGCAAAAATGTTCAGCAAACGTATAAATATTAAGAAACGCTAAAAACGCTTAATTAATATGTACATTATTATTATTAATATGGAGCATCACGTTGTACGGTAGCGAAGCTTGGACACTAGCACAGAGAGAAAGAGAAAGTTTAGAAGCGTTTGAGATGAGGTGTTGAAAAGAAAACCAACGAGGTTTTGAAGATGGTGAACGAGAAATAACTTATTTATACACTTGATGCAGCAGGATAGATTCTGATTGAACATATTGGAGGGTAAAGTCGAAGGAAAAAGAGGAAGAGGAAGACCTAGGCAGGCTTACTTACTTTAACCAAATAAGACAGAAGGCCGATGTCGTATAGTATCAGGAGGTAAAAAAGCTGGCACAGAATAGAGAAAAGTGGCATTTACTCCACCGTTAAAAACCTGGCTCTTAAATTTACAGATGATGTGATGACGGGTGGATCAAAAGTAAATTGTAACATTTAGGTAATGAAGGTTGTCTTTGCTCAGTTTTTTTTTCCATTTGGCGACGTGACCCGTGCTCTAAGCTCCTAGCTTTTACACAAAATGTACCTCTAACAGATTGAGGTTTCTGCACTCTCTAAGTGTCTATAAATACTTAACTTATTTAAATATTCATGGTCGAGTGTTTTATTTTCAGTATATACCGGAAATGAAACAGTCAAATCATTTGATAAAATTATTTTTTTCGGTGAAGACAACAAAAGACTACCAATCGGACGATGGTCTCGACAGAGGCGTTTATCCATTAGGGTAGTTTGGGGAGTAAATGGAATGGTGTTAATAAATAAAAAAAATACGGTTATTAACCTAATAAATTTAAATAACTGCATTGACGTTAAAAATGATCTAGTCAATTGATCAAAATTATCTTTTGGTGTATAACTTCAAACCATACATTTGTACGTTAAACTGGTCTGTCAAAAGACAGACAAAAAGTGGGCGACCCAAAAAAACGCCACTTTAATGTACGTACAAATGTATGGTTTGCAGTAATCGAAAGATAACGTTGATCAATTGAATAGGTAATTTTTATCGTGAACGCCTACTTAGTTATTACAATTAATTCGGTTAAATCTGACAGTTTTTCGTTTTAAATAACACCGTTCCATTCAGTAAATGGAACAGTGGAACATAATTAAACATATTAGAATTACCTTTATCAAATAATCAGTTTTAACCTATACAACCTAATTAAGATATAAAATATCGTGAATGCCTGATTATAAATATTGAATTCCGTAGAACACCAATAGAGTAGAGTAAATGGAACGGTGTTAATTAATAAGGTAACCTAGTCTTACCTTATTAATTAACACCGTTCCATTTACTCCCCAAACTACCCTATTGTGACGTCACTTCGCTTGGAAACAACCAACATGCACATGGATTCTTTGTTCAGAACCATAGAGAGTGTGAGATTGTCAGTAGGTCGTAGCTGACGGATGTGAGTGGAACCTAGAAATTGAAAAATATATTATAGGTACTCAGGGATTGTTGATCGTAAAGATATTATAAAGAAACAATGAAATCTAATTGAAGACATAGAGTGACACTATTCTAATCCGGCAACCCTCGGGGCAAATTTTCTATAAAATTTGAACATGTTAATTATATTTTTACACAAAAAAAATTAAACCGGTGGTAAAAAGTTATTCATACATTTTTAGACGACATTTACAGCAATCAATTGTAATTTATATCTTGTAGACGGTAAAACGATTCGTGAATATCCGATATTCTAAACCTCTTACAGAAAAATTCACAAAACAGTCGCCGGTTTCAGGTCTATTAATCAAAATAAAAAAATAAAAAAGTAGCTCTTAAATTCGATGAAAATTGAAATTATCTTTCGTGTTGCGCATTAAAATTTGTAGAAGTAGAGTATTTCACCTGTAAAATCACGTAAATCAGCGAAATCGGCAAAACTTCGAATACGGCCTTTTAATGGTTAAATAAATTAGTTTTTTGATATGTTTGTTAGTAGGTATGTTGGTAGAGTCTGATTAATTATACCTACGTGTCGGATCAATAAACGTAACCGCCAAAACTAGATTTTTCAGGAAAGCCAAAAAACGATCACGTTTTGTGGCAAAAAAATAAAATGATGTACATATATGACAATTTCTTAAAATCTTGAGGTTTTTTTATTTAAACTGAGTGCATTCAGCACTTGTAGTTACTGAGATGACATGGCGGTTACATTACTTTTTTGATCAAATTGTGTCCTACGTTAATAACTTCTCTAAAAGCAAATACGTGCATCGACGTAACACAAAACGACAACGACACCTTAACGAATGTCACAACAATAATTACATTTTTCACCTCAGCACCTCAAAAAACGGTGGTTTTGCTGTTTAAAGACAGTGAGCAAAATTAGATTTTGCTACGAGCGTGAGACAAAGCAATTTTTTAATTTTTGTTCACAATACAAAGTTGGCCGTGGTGCGGCGCACGGTCGGCTGGGGATGTCTTTTTTTTTTACCTTGTTGTGTTTTTACCTTATAGTAGTTAGAAGTCATCCATCATGTTATAGATGTCATTGCACATCACTTTGCTTTAATCTAGGTCTTTCCAAATCTTAGGAAATATAGTAAAGTCATACCTCTTTTTAAATCGGGCGAGATGAGTGATTTAACGAATTTTCGTCCCATTTCTATTCTTCCTGTTTCAAGTAAAGTTTTTGAGAAGTTAACGTTAAAAGATATGTTAGGTCATTTCAATAGAAATAAACTGCTTAACAGTAATCAGTTCGGCTTCACCAGAGGATGATCCACAACTGATGCAGCATCTGTACTCATTAAATATATATAGGTATATATAACAATTGGGAGAAATCTTGTGATGCAATAGGATTTTTTTATGATCTCTCCGAAGCTTTCGATTGCGTAGATCACGCGACTCTTATAATGAAATTAAAACATTATGGGTCTGTCAAATGATTCTCTAAGTCTTATGTCTTCATATCTTAGTGATAGAACACAAACAGTTGTTGTAAACCAAACACAGTCTGTTGGAGCAGCAGTTAAATTAGGTGTTCCTCAGGGCTCTATATTAGGTCCTTTCTTATTTTTGGTTTATATTAATGACTTACCAACAACGGTAGATAAACTTTGTGATATTGTGCTTTGTGCTGATGATAAGTACATCATTAATTTTCAAGGTAGACCGATCCGTCGATTACAGTAGGATAAACGGTAGGTACAAGTACTTAGTTGGTTTACTTGTAACAATTTACTACTCAATGCTAAAAAAAAAACGTTCACTTTGCCTAATATTAGACCGGTAGAATCAAGCATAATTCTGAATAACGAGTGTTTAGAAATGGTAAATAAGACACTATTCTTAGGGATAACTATAGACAAAAACTTGTAATGGAGTCCCCATATAAGCAGTACTAGCAGGTAAATTAAGTTCGGCAGCTTACGCTGTTAGGAAAATCAGGCAACTTACCAATATTGAGACAGCTCGCTTAGTTTATTATAGTTATTTTCATAGTGTTATGTCGTACGGTTTTATAGTTTAGGGAAAAGCGGCTGATATACAGCCTATATTCGTGTTACAAAAAAGGGCCATTCGTTCAATATATAACTTAAAATCCCGTGATTCCTTGTAAGTACTATTTAAGGAAATTAATATTTTAACTGTAGCGTCACAGTTTATTTATGAGAATATTATTTATGTTATAAAGAACCATGACTCTTTTATTACAAATTGTGATATTCATAATTTTAATACCAGAAATAATAATAAAATTGCCTTTATAATATTAGTAGGATATAGTACCTAAAATTGTGAGATTAACACATCACAAAATCTCTGAATCAGTCATAGGTACCCGTGGGTAACAATGGGTGAATCCCTACTTTTTTTACCTTATTTTTTATTTCTGAACTTTTGAATAGCTGTGTTTGACATTGATTTTTCAAAGTATGTATATAAATGATAAGTATTTTTTATCAAGAAACTTTTAAATTAGAAATAAAAATGTAAGTAACAGCACGAACAACAATAATATGCTCTGTTTTACTTTCACTATTCAACAACCACTTCTTTGAACATATGATTGTAACTCTGAAACTCCTTTATTCGCGTTATTCAGTTCTTATTCCACAGTATTATTAAGTTTCACATTTATGAGGAAAATAGTGTCCTATATACAACGCCGCACTCATGAGAAGCCACTTGTACCTACTCCTGAATTTTAAATGTTTAGCACTAATTATTTATGAAATGAAACGAATTAACGTTACCTAAAGTGTTCGTGATGTGTTTGAGTAAAGTAATAGCAAACATTAATTTCACATGATCAAGTCCCGTTTGTTTATACAGCACGTCAATGCACATGGGTTGTGCAATTAGTTAATACTGGAGGCCGCTAATGCTCTCTTGTTTACCCGTGTTGATCTTATCTCATTGCAATGATGGGAGCGTTCGTTCCAGTTAATATGCGTGGAAAACACTGACTTTTTACACTTTGGAATGACAGAAATGGCGCCGCCAAAATAGACGTCGAGCCGCGAAATGAGCGATATTATCGCAGGTGATGACGTCATTACAAAACCCAGAAATATATGTATGTGATAAGACCTGCGGCACCGTTATCAAATCTTGTGACTATTAGGTATCAAATTAATTCCAATAACTAACTATAAGAGAAACACACATATTTCACAAACGGATGCCTGATTCGAAAAATTGTGTTTACAATCCCTCATTATTTTTGAAAGGCCTATTCAACGAAACGCAACACCATGGGGTAGACGAGAAAAAAAACCATCTCCACTTTACGTGTAGGGGAGGTACCTACGCACGGGAGATTACCGTAAAATTCTGCTGAGACTGGGAAAAAGGCCGTAGCGAGACGAGTGTGAGCCTTGACTGCATCCTTCCAGGTGCATAGGCTTGTATAGTGGTTTTCTCCAACTATGCGAGAAAACTTAACACAATTTTAAAAGGTAAATCTGTTTGATACACTTTGAAATACACTGTAAACGCCGTTCGTAAAGTTCAACCTTTTTAGTCTACGAGTATGTTATTTTAAAAATACGATCTACAGAAATCAGTGAGTCGTCATAATTTAAAAACCACATACGTTTTGATTTATTACTTTAGAATAAATAAATAATTAAACTTGTCATTGTATTTCATTTTACATACCGTACGTTTTCTTTAAATTATTCTATGAATATTCAAAATATCAACACTGGTTGGTTTGCAACAGCACAGATAAGGCCGAAACGGCTCCTTTAAAAATGAATGGGCTCTTTGAGTGTTTGGTTTATTACCCCTATTGTTAACGTTCAAATGGAAACGTGTCAGTTAATATTGAATGCAGGCAGTATACGACTGTTAACTGTTTGGAGTTAGTTATCCTAGTCCTAACTTGGTATTAAAAAGTAAAAAACGTGGAATACAATAATATTTTATATATTTTTCGCGGCCCGCTGCCATTGGTATTTTTTTTTAACTTTGCCTTTTTCTAGCTTGGCAAGCTTTAGTTTTAAGTTATTATGTCGAAGAAATTTTTTTTCACCATTATGTTCTGTGTTTTATTCGGTAAACCAATACATCAGCTAAACGGTGTCACGGACAGACGTCGGAAATGACGTCCCATTTACATGTAGCAGGTGCATGCAGGCGCATTGAGCAACCGATTTAAGTTCAAACTATGCGAGAAACATCATCTCTGACCATATTTGTTTAATATTATTATCTCTCTGATGGATTCTCCCATCCGAACCGCTAAAATATGCGAACAAGCTACACGTTTTACAACCATGTATGAATCGAAAGACCTTGTTAACTAGACATTTCAATAAAACATCAGCAGATAGCTTTGGTTAAGGTCAGAACACTCATTTTTGTCCTCAGGGTTGGCAACGCATTTGCAGTCTTAGGATTGTAGTCTTGTGTTATAGCCTTGAAAATGCAAATGTCTACCTTAGGTAGGTAAAGTCAACCATTTTGCCTTGCACAAGGTCGAGTATCAGCCAATTTTAAATACCTCCTATGTTCTACAGGTACCTAAAGGCTATTATTGTCCTTATTAAAAATCCAAATTTCGACCTTCGGGTGATGCTGCGGGCTTAAAATATGACTTATCCTAAAATTTTGGTTCTATAGCATAGGGGTCCTATTATGAGTTCCTATTTCCAGCCAAATCCCGCCAATAACAGAAAGGCCTGTGAAATTCTTATAAGGAGCTCATTAAAAGCCATTCTTTTTCAGGACGTCCTATTTTAGCTACCTGGCGTAGAATCGTATTAGGAGGTCAATCACAGAATAAGTAATAGTACTAGGTCAATTGACGTTTAGTTTACGCTAAATAGCGCATACTTAAGTTGTCAAGTTGTGGAAACTAACGGACACAATTAGACAGGCGTAGAGGTATGTATGTATGTGTTGACTTCTAAACGCGCAAGAACTAAACGCAATCACTGAATAGTCAAAGTATTAAAAAAAAAACCGACAGCGCTAAGTATACTTAACGTGACCATACGTCCCGTTTTAAACGGGACCATCCCTTTTTTCGGTTATCTGTCCCGTCGTCCCAAAATGAAGCTCCGGGACGCACAATTGTCCCGTTTCCCGAAACCGCGCGAAAATCCGCGCACACCTGACGCGAGCGCTGTGCGGGGGAGGGAGACCGCGTCTTCGACACTTCGACAGCCGATTCACCGCACCCCGCGCGCCCGCTATCGGTTACCTTACAGCAGGACACAACTAATATGGCGCGCCGAATCAAGCAATAATAGACTCTTGGTTAACAGGTGTAAGCGCTTCGACGCGTGCCTTATTAATTATGTCGTGTACCAAGCAACGCGCAACGCGGGTAAACGGGTGAAATTATTGCACTATTTGACATTTAATTCCTCATTACTCATTAGATGGCCACGTGTACTTGTCGCTTTGTTTTGTTGTTGTTTGCTGGTCGTGTAGTATTTATTGGTGCGTGAAGATTTTTGTTTCGGAAACTTAATTATGCCGAAACGCAAGTGTTCGTTTAATGTTGGCTTACAAGCAAAATACCCGTTTATTAAGCAAATAAATACTCCCTCGGACGTAACATGCGAAAAGTGTCGCACAGAATTTAGTGTTTCCCATAGTGGTGCCGGTGATATTGAACAGCATTTAAAGTCTGAAAAACATAAAAATGCCGATCGTGCCGCCGCTTCAAGCTCTTCAATGTTGAACTTTTTTAAGAAATCGGACGCCCCAACTTCAAAGGATTTGGATATTGCCGCGGCCGAAGGCGTCTGGGCCTATCACACGATACAAGAAAACCACAGTTTTCGCTCCAATGATTGTGCGTCGAAATTAATCCAATCATGTTTTGAACAGAAATTTACATGCGCGCGTACGAAATCAGAAGCTATTGTAGTAAATGTTTTGGCGCGTACAGCGATCAAAGAATTAAAAGATGAACTTGCTAAGTCCAATTGTATTACAATTTTAAACGACGCTTCAAACCACGGTAATAAAAAAATATATCCTATAGTAGTGCGCTTTTTTCAACCTTACGAAGGTGTGCAAGTAAAAATTTTAGACCTCCAAGACCAACCAGGTGAAACTTCTAATATCATTGTCAATTATTTAGTCCAAGTGTTGACAGATAATAATTTAACAGCAAAAGTCGTGGCATTTTGTGGGGACAATGCCAACGTCAATTTCGGAGGAGCAGCTAGGCGAGGAATTAATAATGTGTTAGTGAAATTACAATCATCTCTGGAAAAACCCTTAATAGGTATTGGATGTCAAGCTCATATAATTCACAATGCAGTAAAATCTGCTGCAGATGGACTGCCTTTGGATTACGAAAGCATTATTGTAAAGATATATTCATTTTTTTATATTTACACGGTTCGAGTTGAAGCTCTAAAGGAGTTTTGCGCTGAAACTGAAACAGAATATCACCAAATGCTCGGCTATAGCAAAACCAGGTGGCTTGCGCTTATGCCTGCCTTGGAAAGAGTCTTAAAAATGTATCAGCCATTGAAAAATTACTTTTTGAGCATTGAAAAATGTCCCCAATTATTAAAAAACTTTTTTGAAGATTCCACATCAGAATTGTGGCTTTATTTCTTACACGCTCAGTCAGCAAGTTTTCACCAAGCTGTATTGAAGGTTGAAGGTCAGACTTTATCGGCAATTGAAGCTGCGAAAGAAATCAATCAACTAAAAGACAATTTGGCTCAGAAACAGACCAATCAGTTTCTTCCATTTACGGTTCGTAGTTTAATGGCGAAATTAAAAGATAATGGCATTGATATTAATGAAGAGTTTGTGTTAAGTACTGCTACAGAATTTTATAAAACAAGTCGTGAATATCTGGAGCAGTGGACTTACTTTCTTACCAAAGAAATGGAGATATTTTATTGGGCAGATTTAAAAAAAGTACCCGCATGGGAAGACGTTCAAAAAGCACTGGATGATTTGATTGAAAAGGGATATATTGATTGTAATAAAGATACAGAAGTATTTGACGAATTTTCATTAATTTCTAACTATATCACGTTGCAAAAAATAACCGAATGGAATAATCTAAATGTTTCCACGGAAAATCGTTGGGTGGAAGTATTTAAACACTTTCGCGCCAACAATCTTCAACATGAAAACTTTTGCATTTTAATTGAATATATTTTATGTCTACCTGCTACAAATGCTCCAGTAGAAAGAGTATTTTCTTTAATGAACAAATTGTGGACGTCTGAAAAAACCCAGTTACAGATACCAGTTCTGAAGGCGATGTTGATAACTAAGGTGAACATAAAAAAAAGTTGCCAAGAATTTTATTCCTATTTAAAATCATCACCAGGTGTATTGAAACAAATTTGTTCCTCTGACAAATATAAATATAATATAACTAAGTAGATATTTTTATTTATGTTCCATACATAATAATTTTAATTTGTAATAGTATCTAACTTCATATACCTACTTATAGTAAAATAAAGGACATTAGAAAAAATGTTGTTAGTTTTTCATTTATAACCTGCTAATTAACGTAAATAAACCGATGTCCCGTTTTGAGTTGAAAAAAAAATGGTCACGTTAAGTATACTGTAATTCTATGGAACTTGCTAACTATGTAAACAAACAATATATTGAAATTGACATCTAATGTCAATTTTAGTATGGCGGCTTGTTTACATAGCAAGTTCCATAGAATGACACTTTAGTTTGCAGAGCGTCAAAGCTGTGGGCTTCCGTGAAACTCGCTGTTTAGTGCTAGATAATGCTACCACGATACCAGAGCAGATTAGTAGGTACTAGTACGCTATTTACGATTTCATGGAAAGTGAAGTGCCTAAACCCAAATACAAATGCCGGCCATAAGGTGTCATTGTAATAACAATGTGATGAACTGTAGAAATTATACATAACAATATAGTCTGCTCTATTATGGTATTTATGGTGGACATAAAGAATTATATGTCCGGCACAGAAAATCCGTACAAGTATCAATAAACCAAGGTACGTAATCTAATCGGTGGGATTTGCATTAAAGGGATTATGTGTCGATTGGAAAAATGTATGGAACTGAAGTAAGCCACCGAGATGGTCACGTGGCAAATCGGTCAAGTTTTCACTGTGTGTTTCCGCTATCACTTGCGCTAAGAGATAGAGATGGTTTCAATGACTACGAGTACCGGCGTATTGCTAGCCAATTTCACAGATGACAAACGATCGTGTTGAGCGAGTTCAATTCGGCAACTGTTCGTACTCTCGCTGATGGTTGGGACACCGAATGGCAATTCTGACAATAAGTGTCAGTGTCTCTTACAACGAGCATAACATGATTTGTTCCTGATTCGTCATATTCCAAATTGGTCATCTTCCAAACTCGACAATTTCCTAACTGGTCATATTCCTAACTCGTCATATTCCAGATTTGTCATCTTCCAAACTCGTCATACCTTGTACAACCTGCTCAAATTTATTATAGAAATCCTCTGTGGTAAATGTGCTATTGTTCCATTATTTGCCAATTCTTTTGGACTCCGCCTTAAGTTAATTATTGTCTACTAGCCGTAGTACAAAGTATAACTACTAAGTACAATCTAAGTAATACTTACTATTCCTGTAAGCACGTGTTCGCGATTTAATTTGACTGTACAATGAAGAGTTTGGAAGATGACCAATTTTGAATATGACGAATCAGGAACAAATCCATAACATGCCTAAAAACTGTTTAGATTATGTATATCGTATTCAAAACAAGCAAAAAATAACCGGGGAAGAGCATGTCGGAGCATGCTCAGTGTAGGGTTCCGAAGCCGTTAAGTACTACAAACTTAAAGAATCATCAAGTAATCACTAATTTTCTATTTAACGTCAATTGGTGCCGTCGTAGATGATTTTAGTAGGTATAAACACTTTAATCGCCTGTATCTCAAGAACCAATGATGTCTACTTAGTCGTGATAGTTTTCCTTTCAAATTGGTTATATGCTCTTTCATTTAAGTTTTTTTTCAGATTTTTAGTATTTGTAGTTTTGGCTGTAGGGTGGGAGGAGGGGGGGGGGGGACTTGAGTCTAACAAAAATTAGCGCTTTAAAGCTTAATATTTCATAAACGGATTACTTAATTAAAAAACTGTTTTCGCAAACCCATAATATTTTTAAAACACCTATCCAACGACACCCCACACTATAGGGTAGACGAAAAAAAAAATACATCCCCACACTAAAAAACACACAAAGGAGGTACACTAAAAAATTTTTTTTATTGTACCACTTTGTTGGGTTGACTAATATGCATAATTCATGCCAAATTGCAGCTTTCTAGTACTAATAGTCATTGCAATAGGCTGCGGACGGACGGACGGACGGACGGACGGACGGACGGACATGGCGAAACTATAAGGGCTCCTAGTTTGACTACGGAACCCTAAAAACCGGGCTAGAGCATGTCGGACCATGCTCAGTGTAGGGTTCCGAAGCCGTTAAGTACGAGGGGCGGCTGAAAAGATCGAATCCTAAGGTGGAAAAAACAATTTAGAAAATTTAAGTTATTTTTATTTTTCAATGTAATCCCCCTCTAGTTCGATGCATTTCTTACATTTATTATACTCGTATAATGCTTTTAAGCCGTTAAAACGTTTGTTAGTCCTTTACCTCAACAGCATAAAATCCTTGTAGCGATTCACCGAATCGCATTTCACCTCGAACGCATATTTCACTATCGCGTTGTATCTTGATCATCATCATTCTCCTGCCCTTATCCCAACTTATTTGGGGTCGGCGCAACATGTCTTTTTCTTCCATACTTCTCTATTAGTCGCCATCTCGGTAGTCACTTCCTTTCTAGCCATATCATCTTTCACACAGTCCATCCATCGTTTTTTTGGTCTTCCCCTAATCGTATAGCCATCCACATTCATACTTAAGACTTTCCTGACGATATTTTCCTCATTCCTCCGCATCACATGCCCATACCATGACAACCGATTTCCACACAACTTTTCAGTCACCGGTGACACTTTCAGACTTCCTCTTATATACTCATTTCTTATTCTATCCATTCGCGTAACACCACACATCCCCCTTAGCATTCTCATCTCAGCTGCATGCAATTGCCTTTCATTCATTCCTTTCGTGGCCCAACATTCTGATCCATACAAGACAGCAGGTCTAACGATTGTTTTATAAATCTTCCCCTTAAGTTTAAGGGGGATGCAGGAGTCGTAGATTGTTCCCGTGACCTGCCGCCATTTCATCCATCCAGTGTTAATTCTGTGCTTAACAGCCCGATCTACTTCACCATCGCTTTGCACAAGTGAACCGAGATACCGGTAGTCGGAGCAGACTGGAAGGAGAACGCCATGAAGCGCTATGGCCTCAGAACTGGAAAGACCGCCAAAATCGCAGAACATAATACTCTGTTTTGGTTTTGCTGATTTTCAAGCCAACATTCTCCAGATTCCGTTTCCAATTTTCCAATCTGCTCTGGATCTCAGGTCCATCTTCACTAACAAGAACAATGTCGTCAGCAAATAGCATACACCAGGGTGCTTCTTCCTGTATCTCCGACGTCAGAGCGTCCATAATCAACAGGAAGAGGTAAGGACTTAAAGCCGACCCTTGGTGCAAGCCTACCGCAACACTGAACTCGTCGGTGTTGCCAGCAGCCGACCGGACGTAGGTACAAGATTGACTGTACATAGCACAGATTAACTCAACATACTTTCCGGGCAATCCTTTCACTTTCAAGGCCCACAACAAAACATTCCGAGGTACCCTATCATACGCTTTCTCCAGATCAATGAACACCATGTGCAAGTTCTTATGTGCACGTCTGTACTTCTCGCACAATTGGCGGAGTGCAAATGTGGCGTCCACTGTTCCTCGACCTGGCATAAACCCAAACTGGTTTGGGGTAATTTCAGTCTCCTCACGCAATCTTTTCTCTATTATTTTCTCCCATACCTTCATACTATGTGACATAAGCTTTATCCCTCGATAGTTGTTGCAGTCCTGTACATCACCTTTATTCTTGAAGATGGGCACTAGCGAACTATTGCACCATTCTTTTGGGATCGCTCCTTCATGCAACAACTTATTGAAGAATAAAGTCAGCCACATACATCCATCCTCTTTTAAACACTTCCATACTTCTACTGGTATATCATCTGGGCCCATGGCTTTTCCATTTTTCATACTTTGAACTGCCTTTCTTACATCATCCATGAATCTTCCACAGGTAACGGCTAAGAACTGCCATTAGTTTTCAAACTTGCCCGGCCATACTGCCAGATTGTACCAATTTTTAAAATAAATTTTAATAAAAATATTATATTTGCATACCTGATATTGAAATTAAGAGAGACTTCAACACCCAAGCCAACGTGGAGGAATCCGGCACACACCTCAATGAATCATAATCTTTTTTTTTCTCAGGGGAAATATTAGCCTTATCACTCGCACCGACTAAAACCTCGGAGTTGTTCCTTCTCCCACCTTGGACGAGGTCGCGGGAGTGGTATTCCATCCGCTAATTCGTCTATCGGCGTTTGCCCTTAAGGGCAATACAAACACAGACAGTTAAATACCCATACACCTAATTGGAGGTTTTTTTTTTTGTAAAGGTGATATTGATAACGCTTATCAAATTACTAGTTTTCAATTTCAGTTGGTAATTAAATATTTTAATACAAAATTACTTATCGAGAACTAGAATGGTAAGTGCTAGAGTCCAACTTTGTTTAAACTTTTTTTCTTAAACTTCCAAAGTAATGGTCCGGTAATCCCATTATTTACTACTCGGAACAGCAAGTTAAGAATGGAGAATGTATATTGTGGAATGAAAGCTACCTATGTTGTCAGGGCACAATCCAAAGTCCAACTGCGAAGTTTTGGGCGTTGTGTGAGGGCAATACGCAGAAAGCAAGCAACAATTTTTTTTTATTCATCTTGTGTGTTCTTTGTTCCCAGGTACGGATGTATGTCCTATGAAATCTGTGGTGCGGCGAATCGGGCAACAGCTGTTCACGGCTCTCAGTGGCAAGGGAATGGCTCTGTTGGTGAACCATGGCATTGCCGAGGACAAGGTAAATTGAATTGAACATTGTTATTTTTTACGTAATAATATAAATGCCCAATTTCTGGCAAACAACGTTTTAGCCTCTGCTCAAATTGGATGTAACGTTGGGTCCCGCGGTAGGTACTAAGGAGTTCCTCCTCATAGACAGGACCATTTGCCAGCTAGTCAGACGCAGCAGGGTGGCCTTTCCGACTGCTTGGATTGACTATAAGAAGGCTTATGACTCGGCGCCTCACTCATGGCTCGAAAGGATCTCGGAGTTGTATAAGTTGATGCAACTTTGAGGTCCTTTTTAGGTGTGCATATGAGGCAATGGTGTCTCACTCTCCTTCGTCAACTAGGTGGGCGTGATGTCCCATCTTGATTCGCTTAACTTGATAATGATTGAAAGAGGCATCTTCCTGCAGGGCGACAGTCTGAGTCCTTTGTGGTTTTATCTAATGTTGAAGAACTGAGAGGAGTCAGTTCTTTGGATTTCGGGCTAGGCTATCGACTTGGTAAAGAGGCCTAAGTCATTTCTCGCTTATTTAACATGGATGACCTCAAACTGTTTGCATCGAAGTGAAAATATTGAAAAACACCGAGTTTAGTAATGCCATCAAGTTCGGTGTATACAAGATAAGTCATCTTTCATGCATGATCAGTCTGGGAGTTGTAATTTCATCGAATTTGCAGCTTTCTGAGACAGTGACACTCAGACCTCTCTTCGAAGTTGAAAACTTTAAATATCTTGGCATGTCAGACTTTGGGTATTGCGGACGACTATGTCAAGCAGTCAGTGAAGGACCGGTTCGTCTGCCGCTTGACGAATGTTCTTAAGTCTTTTGTCGGGTGGCAATATGTGCGTGCCTTCAATGGCTGGGTGATGTCGCTGCTCACATAGTCCTTTGGCATACTAAGGTGGTCTCAGACTGAGCTGGACTAAGCTTGTGCGTCCCGCGGCTAAACCCTGAATCCACCCGCAGCTTATGCAATTTTTGCCTTTGACAGTCATGTTTTGTTAGTTTTAAAAGATGACTGTAGATTAGAAAACCTTTATCAGTTCAAAATACAGGTAATTTCTAAGATAAATACTCTATTTGAACTTATGGGACCGCCTGTCCCTACATTTAAGTAAACTTTCAAACCTTCGTCGCCTCCACCGCAGTTACACACACCACTACGACAATAGGTACATACACTAAGTTATATTTCACTGGTTGAGGCTCATATGCTGAGTAGGGGCCCTTTTCAACGATATTGATAACCACATAACTATATCGATATACAGGGTATTTTTTTAATCGGTGCACAAATTTTAATATTTGCTTCGCTATTGTTAATCAATAACACAATGACATGTCATGTCATGTTGTGTTATTTTTACTCTAGCTTAAAAAATATTAGAGATATTGCCGATTCAATGATTCCACTAACTTAACGATATTCATGGACCCTCTAATGCAGGGGTGCGAGAAGAGGGGAGTGTTGTGAAGTAAGTTAATAAAATGAAATTTCAAATTTAGAATATCAATACAGTGTATCGCATACCTACAGGGCTGGGATTCTACACGGTAATAACGATATCGTATTTGACATGTTTCCGTATTGTCAACGTTTTGATAACTCTTATGTCATTTACAATAATGGCGACTGTGACACAAACGATTCTTAAACGTGTCAAACACGATATCGTTTTAACTCACCTGAATAGAGGCCCAGCTTGACAACCCATGTCATCAATTCATCATTTCTAGTGTGACTTTGTGTCCACACGAGAAGGTAAAAGAGAGATAATTCGCAACATTTTTATTTTTTATTTTAACTCGTTTTACCGTCGTAATGTATTATATTAATGATACAAAATCGTATGTTAAAATTTGTGCACTGATAAAAAAAAATACCTGTAGAAGGAAAGAGTGTGTACTCGTACCTCGCGTGCTGGAACGACGATTAAAAAACGGGCAAGAGCAGGTCGGACCATGCTCAGTGTAGGGTTCCGAAGCCGTTAAGTACTATAAACATAAAAATCAACAAGTAATAACAAATTTTCTTTTTAAAGTCAATTGGTGCCGTCTTAGATGATTTTAGTAGGTATAAACACTATAATCGCCTGTATCTCAAGAACTAATGATATGTACCTACCTATAGTCGTGATAGTTTTCCTTAAAAATTCATTTTATGCTCTTTCAGTAAAGTTTTTTTTTTTCAGATTTTTAGTATTTGTAGTTTTTGCTGCAGGGGGGGGGGGGGGGGGCAGGTCCAACAAAAAGCGCTTTAAAGCTTAATATTTCCTAAACGGATTCCTTAATCATAAAAATGATTTCACAAACCTGAGTTGGAGTGAGTTATATGCAATATTCATGCCAAATTACAGTTTTCTAGTACTGAGAGTTTCTGCGCTAGGCTGCGGACGGACGGACGGTCGGACATGGCGAAATTATAAGGTTTCCTAGTTAGACTACGGAACCCTAAAAATCGTCGTTGCTCGCCGCGATGCTCAGTCCGCTCTCGACCGCTTTCCGCGTGTAAGGTTCAAGTGTAAAAACAAAATGGCCCCTTGCTCGATAACAAACTGTTCAAAATATTTCCTTTCATTGGTAAGTACACTTTACCCTAAAATCGCAAGTGTTATATAGGTTCGGTTTTATAAAGGCCCGTTAGTAAGTATGTGAGATCAAATATTAGTAACTTCATACGATTTTTGACATTCCTGATCATAATTTGATCTAACTGATTTTTATAAAACCCAGCCTAAGTCTAAGGTTTTATAATGCGAAACTCTTTGTAAAAACGATTAAAATCCTTTACTGCGCCTTCATCAGTAAGCTTGAGTACGCTTCCCAGATATGGGATGTTTTAGTGGTGGTAGGACCCTGTGCAGCGTCCGTCCGGATCGCTACCACCATCTTATCCATTAACCACCCGCCAAGCAACAGTGTTCGCATTATTGTGTTCCGGCGTGGGGATAAGACAACCGGTGAAATTACTAGCATAGAGGCATTCCATCTTAGTCCTCAGGGTTGGCAACGCATTTGAGGTCTTAGGATTATAGTCTTGAGAATTCAAAGGTGTATGGGTCTCAGATTCCACTTACCATCAGGTGGCCTGAGTGCTCGTGTGCCTTCTCCTTAACATAAAAAAAAAAAAATATTCATTGATAAACAGTTTATTGTGTAATCGCGACTATGTGTGGTGTAAAGCACCAAACTGTGTAACTAGTACTACCTTACTTACTACCTTGTAATTATCGGTGAGAACCTGTAATTAGCTTTTTGTACTCGTCGATTAAAATCTGTGTATTAAGATTTCATAGAGAATACTGTAATGTCACTCTTTTCATCGTTGAATAGTCTATGTTACTTCCGAAACAACCGAAATGACTATTTCGATACGCTCTAGACAACCGAAAAAAAACATGAAAATAGAACTTCGTATTTAAATAATATGTGCCTTTGTTTAAAGAGACTCGATGCAGTACAAAATTGCCAATGTATGGCGTTTTGGAACGTATCAGCATCGCGTCATCTGTCAAAAATCTACTTAAACTTGCTGCTGTATCCAGGGCATAAAAAAACTATGTTTTGTGAATGGGTAGTATTTTTAGCTTGGCACAGTACTGCAACATTACGGACGCCCCGGTGGTGTGATAACTTTTCTTTTCAAAGCTAAGAAGTTTACTTTTTTTATGTGGGGATTAAAATCAGACCTAAAGCTTAAAAAGTTAAAATATAAACTAAGAAAATGATGGCCACTCAGCAAGCTTCGTGGCCTAAACACGGTACTCCACTTAAAAGCTCTCTATTATAACACGATTGTGAAAAATATAATTTCGTATATATTTTAAGTTTTTTGTTTTACAGCTGCTGGATTTTCTTAAATAATTAAATAAAATCGATCAGCTCTTCAAGATAATTAGGTCCGTTAAGTATATAAATGTAACAGATGTTTAAAAAGCGAGATCGGTCATTATTAATAGTCAGCGGCGGGAAATTATTTTGCTTGTCTATATCAATAACTAGCGGCCCGCCAGGGACTTCGCCCCGCTGCAAATTTTTAACTTTCCCGGAAATTATTCGAATTTTTTTCGTCGTTAAAACCATCCATGGACTTCAACGAACATTTAAAAAAAGGAATTGGTAAAATTGGTCCAGGCGTTGTTGAGTTATGCGCTTACCACCACATTTTGCGTTTCATTTTTACATTATAAGATTTCGTACCGTTCTACGGTAGACTCGAACGAAATGCACATCAAATTGAAGAACGTAAAAAATGAGTTGATCCGAGTCGACCACTTATAGGCGGAAAATTCGGATTGACGTATATTTTTAATATATAAACATGAATAAATTGCTATATTCAACTGAGTGCTGCATTTCATAATCTACCGATTCGGTTTATAATTTACTGATCACTGTAGCCTCAAACACTGGCAAAGTTGTCCATTTGGACAGAAGCCATCTCAGCATTTAAAAAAAAAAACTATATAAAGGCGTTGTGAAGTAAACATGGAAAAAAGGGCGGGAAACTTTAAGTTAGGTGGCCGCGTTTTTTTAATCTTAAAATAAATTTTATGGTTTTTTAGTTAATTAGTGATCAGGAGAAGTCGTATGTATATATTTATTTATTTTTCTTAGTGTATATATTGTATATAAACTCTCGTCTCGTCAGACTTACCCTTTTCTGTTTTTTATGGACGAGAAAGAGCCTCCGGACCCCGGAGGTTCGGTGCCCCCTGCAGCTTACTATGTCAAAATTTCCAACGAATCTGTAATGGAGACAGATGGATCTGCGTCCGGAATTCCTTAAAAAGATTGCGTGAATCCAAGAAAATACTCATGAAAAAAAGGAAAAAGGATTTGACAAAGTCGCCGCCCGTGACATCATCTAATAAGGAAATAGTTAATCCTAGTGTTACAAATGGTACTGCTCTGCCTGCGGTGTCATCTATTAAAGAATCTCCTTCAACTCCTCAAGATTTCTTAAATCCTCTCCTTCCTCCTCCAATTGGCAGGACAGAGAACAATGTATCTGCTACTGGTCCATACATAGTTAATGTGAAAAGGGAACAACAATTGCCTAATGACGGCACTAGGCTTTATCCCATCACTTTTGGTAGGTTCCTTAAAAGACGTAATATCTACAATGTTGTAAATAAATGGTAGCATCAAAAGAATAGGTCGCAATGGATTATCAATGGTTTTCTTAGAATATACTGATGCCAACCTTTTTATTAGACACAGTAGCCTTGTGTTAGAGAAATTGAAAGTATTCATACGAACATTTAGTGTCACCCGTATAGGACTACTTGGGGGTATACCTGCGGAATGGACTGAGCAAGAAATTGTGGAAAATACCACCTGCCTCCAGGTTGTGGTAAGATACTTAAAATTAGACGTCTGAATTTTAAGATTATTGTAAATGAAGTCCCTGTGTGGAAACCTTCACAATCGGTTGTCATCACTTTTGATGTTCAGACTTTGCCAAGTAGAATCTTTATCTGCTATAATTCTCTGGTGGTTGAACTGTACAACTATTCAACAATTCAGTGTGACAGATGTTGCCGCTTTGGTCACACCAAAGTGCAATGTAGATCTAGGCTGCAGTGTTTTAAATGTGGGCAGGAGCACACAGGTGATTCCTGCACTGTACAAGAAGGGTCAGGGTCATGTTTTCATTGTGGAGGTATTCATTTTGCCAAAAGTAAGAGTTGTTGGTATCACCAATTTGTTGTCCAGCCACCTACCAACAACAGACAGGCCACACTCTGCTATGTTAAAAACAGTATCCCATGTGCCACTGTGAAAAAGTACAACGGTATCATCCGCGTAACAAATTACTTCAGCATCACCCAGCCTAAGTTTAAGGATGTCATCAATGTAAATGAGAAAGAGCGTGGGGCCGAGGATGCTTCCCTGCGGCACTCCAAAAGAGATTGGCAACTCGTCGCTGCTGAACTCACCAACTTTAACTATTTGTCGTCTGTTTGTTAAGTAACTGCGGAACCACTCGAGAGTTACCCCTCTTACGCCCATTGCACACAGTTTACTAAGCAAGATATCCGCCGACACAGTGTCAAACGCCTTACAGAGATCCAAAAATACCCCAAAACATTTATCACCGATATCAAGATAGCTGGATATATTATTCGAAAGGTGAATTGCTGCGTCTTCCGTAGACTTTCCCTTCCTGAAACCGAATTGGTTGTCTGAAAGAAGTTTGTTCTTTTCTAGGTAAGCTGTAAGGCGAGAATTGGCAAGCTTTTCTAGTATTTTGGAGAAGACAGTCAGAAGGGATATCGGACGATAATTGTTGGGGTCATTTTTTGATCCGTTTTTGTAAATCACACGATACAGATGTGTGTTAATGGCTCAAGAATAATGTCCTTAATTTCTTTAATGAACAGTGGCTTGGCAGAGTCCGGACCTGGCGCACTATCAACTTTTAGTTTATTAATGATTTGATCCACTTCGTTGACATTGGTTGGAAGGAAGAAGAATGAGTTAGCAGGAGAATTGCAAAGTTTGACTTTTGAAGCTAAGGACGATTCAGTCTCTGAAAGTTTAGAAAGGATGTCAACAGCCAGCTTTTGACCCACCGTGGCGAAGTGTTGATTGCATATATTCAAAGAGTCCAACGGAGAATTTGACAAAATTGTCAGTTCAGAAGAGGAATTTTTAGCGCTTTGGAAGTGACAGATATTTTTTATAGATTGCCATATTTTTTTTGGATTTCTACTAGCCTTAGTTAACTGTTCACTATGGTATTCGTTTTTTTAAATTGTACAATAGATTGTCAAGAAAGTTTCTATACCGCTTATAGATAGCATTAAGGACGTGGTCGCCTGGGGCAGCTCTAGCTTTGCTATGCAGTCTATCCCTATGCCTCATACACCTAATTAGACCAGGTGTGATCCAGGGTTTCAGGTTAAATTTGGAACGGCTGACTTTTACCCGATTGGTGTTACTATTTATTGCAGTAGATATTATATAGTCAAACTGTGTAACTGCTTCATTAACGTCTACAGAGTTGGTAACCCTAGACCAGTCGGCTGTTTTAAGATCCAGTGCAACTGTGCGAAAATTAGTTGTGGTTTTCCAGCGCGACTATACTGCAACTGGCAATACTGTCTAGCTTGCTCTCTCTCTTCACTGACAGCTTTAGAAGCTAACTGAAACATTTTAATTTACACAATTTACTTTTCTCCCAAATAAATTTGTTATTGTTTAAGTGATTGTGTTGTGTGCCAATAAAAGGTAAAGTACAGAAAGGTCCATCGGTTATTCGAGAAGGCATTCTGGAACGTTTGGCGATTGGGAGTATAAAAGGTGAGGCGCGCGCGAGCGACGATTCATTCCTTACTTGGAGAGCGAACAGTGCGTACCTACGAGTGAACCGAGCGATCATCTAAGTTTATTGTGCGATAATTATTTGGAACGATTAAGTGAGTGTGTTAATTAAAGTCTGCTCTTAATTATCGGTGTGTTCGTGCTTTTCTATCAGTTACCTACCCCCACGTACGTAACATTTGGTGTCAGAAGTGGGATAGAAAATGCCTATAACTCCGCGAGATCAAGAGCAGGAGGGGGCAAACCCGAACACAAACAGCAGCAGAGGACTCGGCGGCCGGCGCTGGTACGTCGACCGCTACTGCAAAGGAGCCAACTAAGCCGGAAATTGACCTCAAAGTGATCTTAATCCTCTTGAAGGAACAATCCAGAGCCCAAGAGGAACAATCGAGAATTATCCAAAACGAACTACTCAGTCAAAAGAAATTCCAAGAAGAACAATCCAGAGCCCACGAGGAACAATCGAGAATCCTCCGGAATAAGCTACTCAGTCAGAAGAAACTTCAAGATGACCAATATGGAGTTCTCCAAGAAGTTCGAGAGGCGGCAACAGAATGGAAGAAGGAGATGACTGAGGTTCAGGGGAAACTTGCTGACATGGACATTAAGTTCGAGAACCGTCTCCATGGAGTTGATGGAAAAGTTGAGGACCACGAAAATCGCATTAAGACCATAAGAAACGAAATGAACAAGCTCGAAATCAAAGTGGTCAATAGTGCCTGTGGACCCGAGACATCTATCCCGGTAGCCGGAAGATTTAAGGTACCTCCATTTGATGGTACTTCGTCATGGACGGCCTATAAACTGCAATTTGAGTCTGTTTCTCAGGCAAATGGCTGGACCAAAGATCAGGCGAAGACGGCCTTAACCTTGGCGCTACGAGATGAAGCCCTCACCATTCTGGAAGCTCTGGGAAAAGACAGAACATACGACCACCATCTTGAAGCATTGGAGGCACGTTATGGTGACAGCCATCTCGAACACGTCTTTAGAGCTCATTTAAAAGACAGAACCCCGGGACGTAACGAGTCATTACAACATTGGGCCCTCGAGATAGAAAAATTGGTCAGAAAGGTGTATCAAAGTGCATCAGGCACATTAGTGGACAGCATGCTCGTACAGGCCTTCATCGACGGAATCCGTGATTTAGAAGTCAGAGCTGCTGTGCGACTAGGACATCACGGGAGCCTGAAAGATGCAGTTGCCCACGCCTTGACTAAACACAAGAGTACACAATAAACGTCTATAATAAAATAACTTTAATATATAGTGGACAGGTATTAAGTTTGAATGAGTCCTTGTAAACAGCAAAACATTTAGTAAGGCCAGTCGTTGCAATACGGAATCGTCAGTTATATAAATAACCCTTCATTTTTGCGCATAAATATTAAGCAAACACGCGTCCTAAAGTACGTATAATGGCGGGTGGGCGCACATTGGAGTGCAAGTCCTTTTGTTCTGCTTGAAATCGGCGAACTCGATGAATCATGTCAATTTCAGTCTCTTGAAGGGTGTAACCGACCCTAAGGCATATGTTTCGAAGAATGAGAAACAAGTTTCCACCTTTAAACTAATGGTACACCTGAGATTTCGATGTTATTCAGCAACGCAAACTGTTTGACATTGTTATTCTCAGTATTTGACGCTTTCTTTCATCTCAACAAGACTGTCGGCGGCCCAAATAATTACTTTTTACCTCTAAGTAAGAAACTCTGTCCTTTCATTCTGTTTATTCAGACTTCATTAGAGATTGTTCCTCCTTTTTTCAGTAAGTGGCGTGATTGAAGTTACTTGGTTATTCATGTCAGAGAAAAGCTCGCGCTGCAACACTTGCATACATTAATTTTGCGCAGTACTAAACGAGGTCAGAGTTGATAAAAGCTCGTTACTGACGTCCGCCAGGGAACCGATTTTTGACTTTAGAGTGTTTGATTTCAAAACCCAGCAGTAGAAAATATTCGAATGCGACAATCTTTCACGCTTTATTTTCGAATGGTACCAAATTCCATATTTTTGAGATTCTCACTCGAAACTGAGGGATTGACTAAATAGTACTGTTAAGTTGGAACGCGTTTCATTATACGCAGTAAGTCGATGTTTTACCGGTTTTTTGTAATTCATATTTTGAATGCGAATAAATGTGTGAAACTATCAAAAGTCGAAATTATAACAAGTTAATTATTATTTAAGTGTGAGTGAGATTTATTACGCTATTTTACAAAAACTTGACTGGTTATAAATTTAGGTTAAATGAAACGCTTCCTCGTCTGTGGATGTCTATGTCATTGCTAGGTTTCTTTCTTTCTTTCTAGATAATAGTAACTGGTTAGAACATGCAATTGTTTTGTAACATAATTGCAAAAACTTTAGACATGCATACAATATTTGGATTCTCGTATCTACTTACTTAGATTTTCTATGCTTACTTATACAGTCTCCTTAATCTGATAGCGTCGATCAGTGAGAATATGTCCAAAAGTTGTTAGTATTGTTTTAATCCATTCACAGACACGGTTTAAATAAAGAATAGGGAAGTAGGTAATAAAAAGGTCATTTCTGTTTTTATGGTTGTTTATTTCTGGTTAAAGGTTTTAGTCATGGCTTATTTATATTATTTGGTTGGCAGTTAAAAGCAGTGTATGCGGACTTGGACAACTTCTGTGCACTGCCGGTCAGCTGCCAGGCGCAGTACCTGCGGAACCCGGAGAACAACCACGGCTATGTGCGTCCGGGCACCGAGCAGTTCGACACCACCATGACTGTGAGAACTGTACATATTCAGCAAAATACCGGTTATATGCGAATCGGACTCGAATATTGGAAACCCTCGTCACCAACGTCTATTTCGTACGAAATATTAGAAACGTAATAAAGACGTATTATTTTTTTAGAAGCTCCACCATATGGGCATATTTACGCTCTTTAAAGCCGTAACTTCCATTATGTTTGTCGACAGACTTGCCAACCTTTAGTAGGTACTTTGATAACTATCTTTAGTGGACGTTGCACATCCGTTAAAATACGAGTAATTAAGGAGGATGGCATGGCAGTGTTATCTGATCCCAGGCCAGTGATGTGACTCACGGAGTGCCACAGGACTCTATACTTGGCTCATTATTTTTTGTCATAGTGCAGATATAGCTAAGTCCATCAGGCATTGCAAGTATCACATATAAAAGGATATTGCCTGATGTTTATATCCTCATAATTTTAATGACGCAGTTTACAAGATGAAAATGAATATCTAAATCGTGTAGCAGCTAGGGCTGATAGAAACCAATTATTGCTAAACCCTAAAAAAGCAATTTCATGGTTTTTGGATTAAAAAATCATACCTCGATGATATAAGAGCTTGTACTTTCACGTTTTTATGAGGTCTAAGGTGGATTGATTCACTGTAAATACCTCGGGCCAAAATATTAAACGAGTCGAGGAATGGTCTCGCGTTTGATAGCAAGTTGCGATTTGAGAGCTACATAAACAACTATTGTTAGCTCTTGTTCATGGGTTTCCATAATTTTATCAACATTTCTTACGTCGATTTTCATGTCGCCGAAAACTATTTCACCATTTTCATTACGTGTTTTTTTAAATAACTTGATCGTCAATTCATTGCTTTTTATATAATCGAACTACTTTTCATCGTTCATCTTTTCAAATTTGTCTTAAATCGCATCATAACGGTTCATCGATTCACCCGTCATATAGACCAGGGTCGATAATTTTTGAGACCAAAAAAAATTATAGTAGGATGAAACCCATTGGAAGAGGTAGAGAATATAACAAAAACGAAAGGAAAAATAAATTACTGGCGATCTGAGGTCGGGAAGGGGGAGGGGGTGAGTTTTTAAGGGTAAAAAACGGTAAATCTCGATTTCCGGTAAAACTGCAAGTCTTATGAAAAAAAGTTAAATGGCAAAGTTGTAGGTAATAAAAAGATCTACAACTTTTGTATCGACACTTTTTTCACATAACCTCAAAATTTATGTGAAAAACTCGAATAACCGAGTTTTTGATTTTGATTTTTATCTTTAGCAAAAAAAAATATTTTTTCACGAAATTTGGTGAAAACTTACCTTTGTGTGTCCCAAAAATACAGTAATTTTTTTGATTTAAAATGTTCGTTAATTTTTTCACCTTATTTTGACTTAATATCGAAAAAGGACCCTAATTTTCAATCAAAAATTCTCACTTCAAAATAACTGCTTTTTTTAAAAAGTTGGTGTGTTTTTTGTTCGTTGAAATCTCTACTTTCTGATGGTATAAAAAAAAATATACATTACTATGGTAAATATTCTCAGCAAATAGTGAAAAAAACTCGAATCCGAAATTTTTTTTTTAAACATTATGTATAATTTTGAGCTATTTATTAAAATTTACACTTTAATTACTAGAAAAACGTAAGATTTCATGTTATATTGATAAACAAAAAAATTGCTAATCCATAAAACATCAAAATTGTAAAAAACATGCGAAAATAGTTGTCATAAATATTAAAAATAGGATTTAAAAAGGATTTCATCTAAAAAATGTGACTGCTGCAATTTTTTTTCAGTAATAAAGTTGATTTATTAAATTCTCATTACATTTATGCCATAGAAAATCTCATAATAGATAAATATACATGCAAATCGTACTATTGAATTTAAATACTTTTTACTGATGACGTTATTTATTATAATATTTTCAAATACAATAATCTTTTTATTTATCAATACTTTATCTTGCATTCTAATTACTTCTCCATAAGTTTTTGTCTCTTTGATGGCATTTCTTCATCGTTAGATTCGACAAACCGTCCCGATTCTAGTGGATCTTCGAAATCTTCGAGACCATCACCGTCTTCATCTCCAAGATTATTTCCGGTCTGCATTGGTTCTTCATCCACAATTTCATCCGAATCATCAACTTCCTCGTTTTTTTATTTCATAGACTTGCTTATCATCTGCCTTATTGCAGATTATACAAACAGATTCATCCATACTGATAATCTGAAAAGTCAAAATCAAATTAATAAAGCCTTTACAGTTTTATCATGAGTATATCTAAATCTTTGATTATTTACTCTCTAGATAGAACTTCAATGACATGAATGCGTCGAAAAAATTATCAGCTAACTGTTAGCCTATAAGTAGCTTTCCGCTCCTTAGTGTCAATTATGTTGTCAAGGGATACGGTCGTGTTACGTGTCTTAATTTATATTGCTAAAAAGGCACTAAAATGACGAGTTGTGTTATTAAACTTTGTCGAAATTACAAAGGACGTATGAAATCAAACAGCAAAGTGACCTACCACCGGTAAGTAATTCAGAATTCATAGTATTTATTTCAAAAATCCATCAGTTTAATATGTCTAATTAATACGATTCCATCTTGGCATTATTGTTGGTGTTGCCAGTTTTGTAATACGAAATTCCCTAGTCCCTACTGGTGTGAGTGTCGAAGTATGGAAGTTACGTTAGGATATTTACGAGTAGGTATTATAAAGTTAATAATAGAAAACTGCCAAGTATAAGTCGAGAATAGTGGAAATTGATAAAAATAAATTTTGACTTTCAAACTGTAAATTTGAGATGGGGTCAGATCATTTCACATATAGCTTATTGAAATAAAACAATTTGAAAACGGCTAAGTGTGAGTGGAGAATAAACGATTTTGTAAATAACTTATTTTCATTTTGAAACATAAGATTTGTAGGAATGCATAAATAATATAATCAGAAATAGGTCAAGTGCGAGCCGAGAATGGTACAATCGATATGAAAATGTATTATGTTTCATGGGTCAATAATAAATTTGCCTTACAATACATTATTTATTTATAGAATACCTAGTGATCCTATAATGCACAATCGATGGGTAGACATTATAAGAAGCAGTCGTGGAGAAGATTATACAAACAAAACAGATAGAGAAATACAATACGAATAAAATTTAAGTTTTGTGCAAAATTGTATTTCTCTATTATACCTTCTATCCCACTTTACTCACGGCATATTAAGCGGAACATAAATGAAAAGTCTACATTTCTAACGCAAACACAACAATATTTATTTTTTATTATACTTAATTAATGACGTCTTACCAGTTTTTTTTTAACAAATTATAAAACATTTTACTCGGGCAAAAAATAACTTTTTCACAATGTCTTCCTTTTATTTTGTTCGGGTAAATTTGCCGGTGAGTGTATTTTATGAATTGAAAACATTAAAGTCAACCCATTCCAATTCGAATCGATAACTATATTTTTAGTTTTTCAAACACTTCACAATAACTAAACCTTACTATGATCAGTTTTCCCTGTAAATTAGTAAATATGTCTTTAGCTGGCATCCCCATGTATGCCCACAGAGATAAATAGAATGACGTTTTGCGAGTGTCAGACAAAGAAGTCACGCACACAAGCATACAAAAACTGGCCTGTTTCTTTCGTAGTGATTACAGGGCCACACTCTATCTAGAGAGTAAATAATCAAAGATCTAAATTTGTTTGTGCAAAATAAACGAAATTATTATTAAACGAAATCTTCTACTAAAATCTCATTCGATTTTAATTTTTTAGGTTATGTTAGGTTAAACATACTATTTATGAAAGAAAATATTACTATTTTTATATTAGAGCTGATTGGTACAGATTAAAATATAGGTAGTATTTACCTTGCTATGAAGATTCCTCAAGTTTATTTTAAAGTTAATTTGTCACAATTCTCTTCAAGTAATTTAGCCAGCACGTGTTTTTGTTTTACGAACGATGTTATTCACTGCTCTGTATCTCGAATACTGGCTAACAGTTTTTACAGCTGCTACGAAATAAAAGGTAGTAAGCCACATACTATGGATGGTAGTGTACAGTCACTGTATGTAGTATGTGTATAGTCTCTATACCCCATACCTTCCTAGCCCTTTCCCCTCTTCTCTATGAAATAACTTTTGACGGGCTAACATTTTCCGAAGGTCACTCAGGTATATAAGTAATCTTAAAATAGAAATAAATAGGTCTCTACGCATATAATTTAAAGAAGATTCGAAAACTTTCTCAAAATATTGTAGATGTCTTATTAAATATTAACTTTATTAACTTATTTGGTTGTTCATTATAGTAGTATATTTCGATTAGCAGTTTTTTTGTTAATCAATATAACATGAAATCTTCCGTTTTTCTAGTAATTAAAGTGTAAATTTTAATAAATAGCTCAAAATTACTTATACATAGTGATTTAAAAAAAAAAACGGATTCGAGTTTTTTTCACTATTTGCATTTTCTGAGAATATTTACCATAGTAATGTATATTTTTTTTTATACCATCAGAAAGTAGAGATTTCAACGAACAAAAAACACACCAACTTTTTAAAAAAAGCAGATATTTTGACGTGAGTTTTTTCGATTGAAAATTAGGGTGCTTTTTCGATATTAAGTCAAAATAAGGTGAAAAAAATGAACGAACATTTTAAATCAAAAAAATTACTGTAATTTTGGGACATACAAAGGTAAGTTTTCACCAAATTTCGTGAAAAAATATATTTTTTTTGCAAAAGATAAAAATAAAAAACTAAAAACTCGGTTATTTGAATTTTTCACATAAATTTGTGAAAAAAGTGTCGATACAAAAGTTGTAGATCTTTTTACTACCTACAACTTTGCCATTTAACTTTTTTTCATAAGACTTGCATTTTTACCGGAAATCGAGATTTACCGTTTTTTACCCTTAAAAACTCACCCCCTCCCCCTTCCCGACCTCAGATCGCCCGTAATTTATTTTTCCTTTCGTTTTTGTTATATTCTCTACCTTTTCCAATGGGTATCATCCTACTATATTTTTTTTTCACTTTTTACCATTTTAAAAATTATCGACCCTGGTCTAATATAATAATAAGTTGTATTGATGGAACACTAATGGCCGCGGGCCCCCAGGAGCTGCGGCACCTGTTCAACGTCACCACGCTGTCGGCGGCGGCCATGCCGGCGCGCGAGGTGCCGGAGTTCGCGCAGCACGCCGCGCCGCTCGCGCAGGACCTCACCAACCTCTCGCGCGTGCTGCTGCAGGCTCTAGCTTATGCTTTCGGTAAAAACATAAACTAAAACTACTACTAGCTGCCCTTTTGTCTCACGCCTGGGTCATACACACTCTTAAAAACAAAATTTGTCTCTCTTGTCGTCAATACTTAAATAGCTTGTGTGCATATAAGTTATGTTTTTATATGATAGGTCTAAAGCAGTCCTGACGGCGTTTTTGCAGGAATATGCTTAGCCA
Source organism: Acleris holmiana (assembly GCA_949316455.1). Lineage (NCBI taxonomy): Eukaryota > Metazoa > Arthropoda > Insecta > Lepidoptera > Tortricidae > Acleris > Acleris holmiana. The sequence continues at coordinate 21,170,711 of OX438762.1, forward strand.
GAAAATAAGGCCTTAAAAACGTTAACTTTCGGTGTGTCCACAGAAAAACGGTAACCTAAATCTGTGTATGATCCGCCTAAGTTATAACAAGGTTTAGGGGATGTGTTATGAAGTGTTAAAACGTGCCGATCGCCAGGCGGTAAACAGGGCAGATATATGTAACTGCTGAAGCGCTCTCTTAATGCCTGGAATTTTGCAGGATTAGACAGTTCATCATGATTACGGCCTCGGAATAGGGATATCATAACGATTATTCAAAAAACGGGCAAGAGCATATCGGAACATTAGGGTTCCGAAGCCGTTAAGTACTACAAACATAAAAAACAACAAGTAATGTTAATTTAGTGTTCGCATTGTTGTGTTCCGGTGTGTGGATAAGACAACCGGTGAAATTACTAGCATAGAGGCATTCCATCCTAGTCCTCAGGGTTGGCAACGCATTTGAGGTCTTAGGATTATAGTCTTGAGAATTCAAATGTCTATGGGTCTCAGATTCCACTTACCATCAGGTGGCCTGAGCGCTCGTGTGCCTCTTCTCCTAAACATAAAAAAAAACATAAAAACATAAAGTAATAACGAATTTTCAGTTTAAAGTCAATTGGTGCCGTGTTAGATGATTTTAGTAGGTATAAACACTTTAATCGCCTGTATCTCAAGAACCAATGATGAACTTTTAAAAATACCTATTCAACGATACCCCACACTATGGGGTAGACGAGAAAAAAATAATACATCCCAACGTTACGTGTAGAGGAGGTCGCCAAAAAAATTTTTTTTTACATTTTGTTGGCATGATTAATATGCATTTTTATGCCAAATTACAGCTTTCTAGTACTAAGAGTCTGCGCTAGGCTGCGGGCGGATGGACGGACGGACGGACATGGCGAAACTATAAGGGTTCCTAGTTTGACTACGGAACCCTAAAAACGGTGACATCAAAGCTCTTGCCTATCGCGTTTTCGACACAGTTCTAAACTTTACATACGCGCACCATGATGCCTATGGTGAGCCGTTTGCGTTACAATGATTACTTAAAATGTTTTGTGTACCCGCTATACGATGCTGGAACTCTGTAAAACCATATTGCTTTTGACATATTACCGTAAGATTACGATAACTCCTATTTACTTGACAGTAACGGCGGCGGCGGCCGAGTTTACATCAAGCGTATTGATGTAAACTCGGCCGCCGCCGCCGTTTACCAAGTTTACCAAGTACCGTTTTACAAAGTAGAATAGTCTCCACAGTTATATGGAGTCTCCCTGTTATGGTTTTTTAAATGAATCTATGAAATAATTAATTCAATTTATAATACAAAGCAAAAGCGTCTGGTACTTGGTAGGTACCTACAAAACGGGCACCTACGGTACCCGTAGTAATGTGCTATTATTCTGTTCTTATGCGAATGTTCTGTTTTCTACAATGTATAGTTTAAAAATTCCCAAAGTTTTATGCTTGCACGACGTCATAATAGACTTAACAAATTTTCCTGTCGGAGCTACCGTTCAGACTGAAAATTTGTTTATTGCGCTAACCTGATTTCTTCTTCAACATAACTACTTATTTATCGTGGAAAAGATCTAGGGGATCGCGATAATGGCATCAACATGTTCCGAATCCTACCTGAGCTCCAAGTAAATGTTCTATCTGCTTCGCTATGACAACATGATGTGATACACTCAATCTCTTTTGCTTCCTCTCCCGTTGGTTTAAAGGTAAACATCTAAACATAAACACCAAGTATAGGCCAGGCTAGGCCGACAGGGGACAGGGACATTCTCAATTACCAATTTCTCAACAATTCACTCGTTTTCTTCTCTCATCACTTCACCGCACGCGACGGACATATAGCAGTGCTCTCTTTACTATGCACATAAACCAACTAAAAATGTAAGGATACGCTCACACGAACTTATCATAGATTCGCGGTTATATGCGACAAATGGCTTTCTTTTTACCCGATTACGGCAAAGCCAAAAGGAAGGGTTATTTTTGTAACTAGGTTAACGGCAAATAATGAAAGAAACCCCTGAATGTCTTCAATGCATCGCAGCCATCAATTATTATCGAACGCACTTTGACCATTCGCGTTGCGTCAATCAGGTTCAATGCCTAAGAAATAAATCAGCGAGAACCATTAATGACCGCTTGTTTCAATATCTTTTTATAACTGATGCTTATTACCTCATTGCGAAATGTTCATTGGTTTTTGTGCCTCCACACGCTAAGCCAGACATAAATTATAACCGCTCAGCCTTTGTATATGTAACTATGCGATAGCTAATTGCCATGCGATTTCGAATTTTCACGGCTCAACGAATTGAATTTCAATTGATTTTATCTATGCTGACGCCACACTTGGCCTTTCAAGTACATAATATTATGTTCAGTCAGCGGCATAAGGTTGATATATGTTAAAAGTACGGCGTCGAAGGGATTATATCATGCAATTTGATGAGATTGTGGTAACGTAGGTCTGCCGCCGACGACGTTGCTCGAGTGCCACTCGGGCATGCTGACGAGCGAGGGCCGCAATCCGTCAACGATGCGCTTGCTGTACTACCCGCCCGTGCCGCCCGAGGACGCGGGCCCCTGCTGCCACGACGAGGTGCACTACACGCGCTGCGGCGCACACGCCGACTACGGCACTTTCACGCTACTCGCGCAAGACTCCGAAGGCGGCCTCGAGGTATTTTCACTTATCAAACTGGTGTTTTTTTATTTGAATTAACGGTTGATATTGTTCTCTCACTTAAATTGGAGACATTGTCAACGCCAACGTTAACAGCTAAAATATTGTTTTAAATAGCACTACTGTTTCTATCGGATTTATACATATATAGTAGTATTTGTAGATACTCAAGTAACTGCTTAGTTCACAAGACATTTACGAATGAAAATATATTTACTTCGAGCTCGTTTCGATTTCAGGTTAAGCTGGCTGGGAGCGATAAGTGGCGGTCAGTCGGACATCTTCCCGGCGCCATCTTGGTGCAGACCGGTACGCTGCTCGCCTCGTGGACTACCAACAAACTGCCGGCTCTGGTAAATCCATTCAGACGCAAGACATTAATCTGTTTGTAGTACCAACGGCGAACCATAAGTTAATTCTAATCAAGAATGCAGTAATTCTTGATTAGAATTAACTTATGGTTCGCCGTTGCTAAAACATAACAGTAACAGCAAAAACCTGTCGTCTGCAGTATGAACTTGGAATAATAAATCCATTCCGAATATTGAAACCTCGGATAGATTACGTTACTTTGGGTTAAAGTTTAACGTTTTCCACGTATAAGATGTGTCAAATTGTGACCCGAAGTATCATATCTATCCGCGCTTTGAATATTAGGAATGGGCACGAGGCGGTCACTCCAGTCATGCGCAGCATTTCCTGCTACTGCTACGAGAATCTTGGAACATCGTGCTACTATATTTTTAGGTATTCGGTGGTTCGGCTGCACCAAAAATGTTAAATTGATTCGAACATGCAATGGCACTTAGACCCAAATATTGCCATTGTGCGATCAAATGTCTTATCGTGGATCACGATTCCCTGGCTTCAATCGCCCAGTTTATTTATTCTAGTACGTTTGGCCTTTGCTGGAAGTTACGAGTCTCAGAAGGGAAATACCTACCATGCAGGCATGCATTCTATTTGCAGGTGTTATCTTATCACTATAACGTTACTGCAGCTTAGTGCAATATTCTGAATAACAATCGAAAGAAGGACTTAAAACGTATATTCAGGGCGGCGCCGGCGGATTACCGCGTACTGTGACACGCTGGGAAATATAAACAGTTGCTCGCTCCCATGAGTCACGCGGAAGTGTGTTTCGTCTGGTATCAATTATCATAATATTCATAATATACTTCATACCTTTGCCATGGTAGTACTACAGCCGCTTGATTTGATATTATGAGTGGGTCAAACCCAAATCTTGCTAACAACTATAGAATAGGAGCTGGGGCTCTACTCTACCAGGTTAAAACGATATTCCGTATGACGTGTTTTAGTATTGTTTTTAACTCGGCTGCCATTACTGTCAAGTAAATAAGAGTTACCAAAACGTTGAGAATACGGAAACACGTCAAAGGAAATATCGTTTTTACCGTGTCGAATCTCAGCCCTAGTCGTGAGGTCAATATCTCCGCTGTAGTTATTGTTAATTAACTGAATTTGAACTTCATACATCGGCGTCAATCATGCATCTTGAATAATAATAAAGGAAAATAAAATAAGGTCATTGTAAAACCTCCTTTTCCGGGTCTCGTAACAAATACTGAACAACGGAACCCTTGCAAGATAACTTTTTTTCCGGTCTTGTCCTGGTATGGCAATCTATGGGATTTGTCAATGTCTTGTATTTTGTTTGTAGAACATTTTTCGTCTTTAATCCATATTTTTGGCTTCTTGTGGTATTTTGAGTGCGTCTAAATGGTGTTTTTTTTTTTTTTAATTTTGGTAGTTTTATATAATGTTTATTAAAGGCGGGAACCATATCACGAAACAATAATAATAAGATTTACAACGAGGAAACAAAGGAGAGGAATAAAAAGGATCAGGAGAGTTTAAGGGGATAAACGTGGATCAGGAGAGTTTAAAGGGAAACATGTTAATAAATTTACAATTTTAAGTAGTGGAATCTAATAAAATGGGACAAGATACTATATACAGATGTATTGCAATGGTTTTCCATCGTATTTTTACGGAAACGTACGAACGTGTCTTGCTATTTCAGTCGGTCACAGTACAGAAAAAAAAGGCCAGTGAACGACTGAAATAGCAAGACACGTTCGTACGTTTCCGTGAAAATACAAAGGAACACAATTATGCAACACCTGTACATAACTATTATACTGTAATAAGGTAAAAGCTTTTAAAGTGCGCAAGATAACTTTGTTGCCCATCTCTCTTTCTGCCTGTCAAGATCCATATTTTTCTGAAACGACTGAGGTTTCGGACTGGCATTTGAAATGTCTGTGATATTTAGTAGTCCAACCAGAGCTTCATTATACGAAATTTGAAATTGTTAATTTCTGCTATGACAACGAGTCACCAAAAACAAAAATTGTTCAAACCTATCACGTGAAAAGTCTCAAGTTAAATAGAATCAAAATATTTCGGTTTGATTTTTAAATGATCTCATTTGGAATATTTGCGTATTTAACGTAAAACGCAAAAAGACACCTTTTTTGTTTCACAAACTAAGAAAATTACAGGAAAAATAAAATAATTGCTAAAGAAAAAGATAAAAACTGTCACAGAGCAAACTTTACAAAATACTTAGTCTTAGTTATTTTGCGATGAAAGCAAGCCGCTTTACACAGTGCTAGTAGAGATCAAAATAAGTTATTTTACCCACAGCAGCAAAACTTTCACCCCTTATGAACACAGAGATGGCGCCACTTCAGTTTTTAAATAAAAAAAATCTACTGGGTTAAACGGCATCACCGATATTAATTATTAGGGTGACAATAGAAATAAAATTAAAAATGTACTGTAAAAAATATACATTAAAATAAAATACATAATCGCTATTAAAAACCCCACTTTTTCGGATTTCTTTTTTTTACCTGTTAACCTTTTTTTATTTTATTACACTTAAAATGCAAGGAAGGGGTATTATTTTATTATCTAAGCTAATGGCTCGGTTAATAACACGTTTAATTAAATAAACTGCATATTGACGATTATATGATGCTATGCGACGATGAGGGTCATTGACCTTGAATCCGCGCGCCACTCCAGTTTTGGTCAAAATAATAAATTTGATACCCTTCACAAAATCGAAAGCATAAAAGTTAACGTCCCGGATACTTTTCCAATCACGGTGCATGCTAGTTACTGATCAGATTAGTTGACCAAATTAGTTAATTTGTTGTATTTGTTTCATTAGATTTCACAAAAAAATGTATTACACAATAAAGTAAAATTGTTTTAGTTACATAAATATATTTTTAATCCAATAATGAAACCGCATCGAAATCGGTTAAGTGGTTTTTATATAATATAGCGACCCGCCCTCGCTTCGCTCCGGATTAAAGTATTATACATATAAACCTTCCTCTTCAATCACTCTATCTATTAAAAAAAACCGCATCAAAATCCGTTGCGTAGTTTTAAAGATTTAAGCATACATAGGGATATAGGGACAGAAAAAGCGACTTTGTTTTATACTATGTAGTGATACCTATTAATTGCAGAAGTTTGCATATCTCCTCTAATAATTTGTGGTTTTTGGTAAGAAATCTGAGAATGACTAGTACTTATTTTCAATAAGGAACTTAAGTTACGTATTTTACTGGTTAAAAATAGTTTTTAAATTTGAAAAAATAACTTACTAAAAAATATAAAAGTCTTTCTTCGGTTTAAAGGTTTAACTGAACAAAAAAGAACAAAATATCTTTATCATGAACCAAAAACAATACTAAATTACTTTTAATAAAATAAATCTTATAAATCTTCCTACGTTTGATTGCTACGTTACAGACGCTGTTTAAAATAAAGCTCAGTTTTCTAGCGTGTTCCGTACTTTTGGTTACTTCCGATGCTGAGCTACCAGCGGCCGTGGCGGTGTAACGGCACGAGCAGCGTCGTGAATGTAATCAAGTATTTGCCATTGTGTGTGCTCTACTATGTATATGACCTGAACAATTTGATCACTTGGCTGCGTCAATGTTAATGAGTATCCTGGATGTTTCCAACTATTTGATGATCTTAACTGCTACGTACAGTGAACGTCAAAAGTAATCGATCAAAATCAAGGTTTAATAACATCTTCTAGCATGACACTCCAGATATAACAGTTATACCCAGGTGTTAGTTATAACTCATGTTTTAATTAGTCGGTAATCATACAACAAAGTGACAAATCAATGTTTCAAATCGAAATATTAATATCACGACGTCATAATTATGTATGTACTGGAAATTTCAACAAAGAATAATGAAAACATTTACTCGTAATACTATAATTGTGTCAAGTAATTAACGAAAGAAAAACAAAATTTCGAATTGTCGGCACCAAAGAATATAACTAGTTACTCATATAGAGAAGAACGGAAACTGCATGCAACAAAAACGTCACTTTCACGTGTACTACAAGCGACAGCGTGAGCTGTAAAAGAACTAATAAATGGCGGGCTTTTCAAATGGCACCCGGAATGTCAAATCCATATAAAATTAAATGTCAACTTTTAATTTTATATGAAGAAGCGAGTACAAAGCTGAAGGATAAGTTAGCAAAAATATTTCAGCTTTATATCCGCTTCTTCAGATAAGTTAGGTATGTAAATGATTGCCTACAAAAATTTAAATCTAATGAATACTCAGAAAAAAAATACATACCGCTGGTATGCCGAGTTCCGACGTTACATTGGTTATGTTATAATAAACGCCATAGTAATGTACAGTCAAGGGCATTAATATCTATACAGCCATTGCGTCAAATATAATTATGTATAAATGGACCTTATTGCCAGTGGTACGAAGGTGTATAGATTTTTGACGTCTTGGGAACGTATATATATATATTTATGCCCATGAATGTACTTAAAACTAAAATAATGCAGTTCTTCACAAATAAAGCCAGAAACATTAGATTAAATATTACAAACAGCAATGACAAAATAGACCAAGTCGGTAGCCCAATCTTTCTGGGTATTTGTTTGGATGAGCACCTTAAATGTAATGGCCATATTGATTTGTAATGTAAAAAAATCAAATGTATATTTGCACTAACAACAGTTAAAAATACAACTTTAAAAGAGATAGCCATTACAGTATATCATGCTCATTATGTATGTTCTGTAATCCGATATGGAATTGTGTTCTGGGGAAACTCGCCCAACGCAGTCAAAGTATTTGTAGCCCAAAAAAAATGCTTACGAACTACTTGGGGCCTCAGTCAAACAGATCCGTGTCGGCCAGTTTTCTTAAACAAGAAGCTGCCAACGCAAACATGCATTTATATTTATAAAGTTGGCAATTTTGTAAAAGAGAATATGTTGCTTTTTTAAACTGAGAGACAATACTAACAAAAGATCAGCAACACATAATATGCCCCTGTCTATGCCAAGGCCTAAACTAAAATTGTACCGAAGCAATGCTTACTACATGGCCTCATTAATATTTAATGCAATACCTAAGGAAATAAGCGATTTGCCCTTACATATTTTTTGCAATAGGTTTCATTTTTGGCTGATTGAAAAATGTTCATATGCTTTAAAAGTTTTCCTTGAAGCCAGCTCCTTTAGATTCATAAGATATTAAAGCAATTCTATTATTGTGATATTTGATTTAAAAAAATGTTTACTTGCTTTATTTCTGTATAATTTCAATATTATATATTAGTCTTAATAAATTTGCGTTTGACTTATATTCAAAGTACCTAACCATAATTTAGTATTAAGTAAAATTAAAATACCTTAAAAATATTTGCGCGCCGTATTGTTGATAGAATTATGCTGTACTCACTGTTATGTTAAATATCAACTGTTTATATCGCGTTTGATGTGTTTTACAATCGTTTATGACTCGTTCGCCATTCCTGTAAATGAGTTATCAAAACGTTGACAATACGGAAACACTTCAAAAGCGATATTGTTTTTACCGTGTACCTAATCTCGGCCCAGATCAGTAACAAGCATGCACCACGATTGGAAGTAACCGGGACCTCAACTTTTATGCTTTTCAATTTATGAAATTGATCATTTTTCATCAATTTTTGACCAAAATTGGCGTGGCGATGGGGTCATTGAATTGAATGACCCCATCGCCACGAGCCGCCTATAATCGTAAATATCTCTCTAAATATCAAAAGGTTTAACCTTTTCAACGCTATGTCAAATAAAAAACCAGAGCGAATGTCAACTTTGCCCCATAGATAACCAGGTCTATTTTGCGCTGGCAACCATGACGGAAATATCCGTCAATGGCGTTCAAAAGGATAAAGGTAAACGTAGGTGACATGCAGTTTTTTGTAATGTGTATAACAGAGTCATCAGTTGAGGTAATAAAACAATACCCCTTCCTTACATTGGTTAATGTAAAACAGTTGAATAGTGTTGTAATATTGTACAACTAGCCTAAGAGCACAATCTTTGGGTAGATACCCTTATGTCATAAGACGTTGTTGTTGACTTAGCAACGAGCTACAGCGATGTAAATATATTACTACTTTTGCAATAAATAACTTTTATTTAATACAACATTCTGGCGACGACGGACGAAGCCATGACCGAACGTGTCGAGCGATTCCAATTTGACACGTTTGATAACAGAAACGAAGACTGGGACTACTACATCCAACGCTTTGAAATTGAACTGCAACTACACGGACTTGACGGAGAGGCTTCTGAGAACAAACGGAAGCAACTTCTCCTCTCTCGGATCGGCCCAGCCGCATTTAAGGTACTCGTAGATTACTACCGACCAATCGTCGTTACCACTAAATCATACGTTGACCTAAAACAGGTACTAAATGAATACTACGGCAAAAAGACGTACGTATTATCGGAAAGGGTTGCTTTTGCGACCAGATACAGAAAGCTAGATGAAACAACTTCACAATTTATTCTGGAGCTAAGATCGTTAGCAGGTTACTGCGAGTTCGGGAACACGCTAGACGAGCGCATAAGAGACCAACTAGTAGTCGGTATTAACAATAGCGCTTGGCAACAGGAACTCATCAAAGAGCACCCGACAAACAGTGCTAAACTTACTGACGTCATAGCCACAGCCAACAAACTTGAACAAGCAGAGTTACAAAGTCAGCGTCTAACAAAAAACTCTCAAATTGTCACCGAGCAGCAAACCATTAACAAGTTAAACACAAAAAAACAACAAGAAATCCAACGAAACACACACAAAACAACCATCGCAAAAAAATGTATGTTTTGCGGAAGAGATTTCCATACGAATATGAACGACTGTCCTGCAAAAGGGAAACGATGTAATTCCTGCGGTAAAGAGAATCACTTCTCAAGTGTCTGCATAACCAGTGGAAGACTGAAGCTGAAACAAAAAAACACAACAAGACATATAACAACCACAGGGGTAAATAACAGCGACAACGAAGATTCAGACGAACAAAGCATACACACATTTGCCATGAAACTACGTAACCCAACTACAAAAATCATGATACCGACTCAACTAAACGGGAAACCAGTTGAAATGCTGTATGACCCGGGCGCAGTCCATTCCGTGATTGGCAAAAACCTGTGGAAAACTATAGGTCGTCCGGAACTGAAGAAATGCAAAAACCTTATCGGTTACACAGAAGTACAAATTGAAACATTGGGAATATGTGAAATAACAGTAAACGCATTCAATACCAAGAAGGTTTTAAATGCATATGTAACACAACAGAATGACATTCCATTGTTTGGGTTGGATTGGTGTCTAAAGTTTGAGCTACCAATGCCCCCCGGAGCCAGATTATGTAATATAAGAACCCCAAAGGCAGCAGCAACCCCCTTGACAAATCTAGAACATAACACCGAAGTTCAAACCATCCTTGACGAATTTAAGCCACTATTTGATGGCAAACTTGGGACAATAAAAGGGCATAGTGCAAAAATTCACATTCCTAACGACGTCAGGCCAAAAACATTTAGGCCTCGCCCTGTGCCACTCGCCTTACGGGAACAAGTGACCAATGAACTACAGCGGCTAGTACAGGAAGGAGTCCTAGAACCAGTTGATACCATGTCAACGCCAATAGAATGGGCATCACCCATAGTCGTAGCAATTAAGGCCAACGGGAGCATCCGCATTTGCGCCGATTTCAAAGTAACGATCAACCAACATGTTCAAATCGACGACTACCCACTTCCCAGATTTGAAGAAATTACGTCGAAGTTGTCGGGTGGACAATTATTTACAAAGATCGACCTAAAAGATGCTTATCTACAGCTTTTGATTCATCCAGAATCACGAAAATATCTAACTATAGCAACGCACAAAGGCTATTTCTGCTACAAACGCTTACCCTTTGGAATATCTTTTGCGCCGGCTGTTTTCCAACGAACTATGCACCAAATCCTCAGCGGTATTGATGGAGTTGTATGCTACCTTGACGACATTTTAATAACAGCTCAGAACTTACAAGAACACCTAACACGAGTACGGACAGTACTACAGCGGCTACAAGACGCTGGAGTGAAGAGCCAAATAACTAAATGTGCTTGGTTACAAAAGAGTGTCACCTTTCTTGGACATAAAATAGACGCCAACGGTTTACACCCAACAGAAGAAAGAGTAGACGCAATAAAGAAAATGCCTCTTCCAACCAACACGACTGAATTAAGAGCATTTCTAGGTTCATTAACATACTACGGACGTTTTATAGATAATCTTCACATGCGATGTGCCCCGTTGTACAGACATCTTAAAAAGAACCAAAGGTGGAACTGGACCGATGAAGATACAAACATAACAAATGAACTTAAAAACATCCTAACGTCGTCTGACACCCTTGTACATTTTGATGAAAATAAACCTATATTTGTTAGCAGTGACGCGTCAGAAAAGGGCGTAGGAGCGGTTTTGTTTCACAAAATTAACAACATTATGAGACCCAAGGCGTACGCTTCGAGAACACTCTCTGACGTCGAACAGCGATACTCAACAATCGACAGAGAAGCATTGGGAATCGTGTACGCAGTTACAAAATACCGAGGGCCACGGTCGAAATTACACGGCCGAGATTGGAACAGACGCCGAGAGCAACGACTAAGATTAAAACCTACACATATTATAGAAGAGATAGCAATGAACGGGATCACCCAGACGGTGCCAACGACCGTGAACAGAGCGGTGACCACGGTCGACAGCCAGTGCCGGTCGCCTCCACCAGCAGAGACCACCCAGACGGTGTCGCGGCACCATCACCAACTAACCCCTCAATGCCTCCAACACCCAACGCTGCCCAGCCGGAGCCCCAATCTCCGCGCCGATCTGGGAGAACCAGGAAACCACCGGCACGTTTCGGATTTTTAGGTTTTTAGGCGAGGATACAGACTTTTGTGGGAGGGGGAGTAATGTTGTAATATTGTACAACTAGCCTAAGAACACAATCAATCACAATCAATCCACATCAACAATCGATACAATCTTTGGGTAGATACCCTTATGTCATAAGACGTTGTGGTTGACTTAGCAACGAGCTACAGCGATGTAAATATATTACTACTTTTGCAATAAATAACTTTTATTTAATACAACAAATAGTTACTAAAAAACACCGAAAACACGGGATTTTTAGTAGCAATTTTATATTTTATTTTGATGTATATTTTTAATAATACTTCTTAAATTTTCTTTCGTTTGACACACTAATAATTCAAATCGCACCGCACGAGCCGTTTAGCTTGATTTTTTTTAATCATGTGAAATAAAAGTGACGCCCTCTGGTGAAGTCTCTTATTTGGTTCCACACTATGTATGTACAGAGCAGCGGATGGATTCCATCACAAAATGCAGCTTTTGCCTTAAAGTTCGCCGTAACAACTACGATTAATAATTAATAAGTGGAGCTGGGTAAGTTGCATTAGACAATGGCTAGAGATTATGTTTCGATGGAAAATTTTATGGATAGGTACGTAATCGCTAACGACTGTCGAATGGAACATGTTTAACCCCAAAAGTTATTAAAATAGACATAATACACCTACATGAGTGGAGGTTACGGCTTCTATTTACTTTAAAAAGCGTATAGGTTTATCCCGTAGCTTCTTAAAGATAAAACTGTACCTTGGTGGTTTTTTAGAATTGTTATGGTTGGGTGACATGACCGTTTTTTAAATAATTTTAGATGCACCGCGTAGTCGTCCCTGCGGGCACATACGCGCGCGCTCGTGGCCGCCACTGCGTCGCCTTCTTCTGCCACCCGGACCTAGACGCCGCGCTGCCGACGCTGCCGCTGCGAGCGGCGCCCGCGCCTCCGCCGCCCGCCTTCCCTCCCCACACGCACCTCACCCTGCACCATCGCCTCCTGAACGCCGCGCACCACATCCAGAAACGCTTCAGGGAAACCTACGCATGACTAGCGCGCACTGGACACAAACACGCCTTCGTGCCGCTCGAACGACGACATACGGCCCCTTGAATACCATTAAAACCACGAACGGAACTCAAAGAAGTAGAATTTATAAATATCGAGAAGAACTATGGCGGTCTGTATTATTTATTAAAAACAAAAAATATTAAGTAGTTTCCGAGATATTGAATTTTAAATTTCGTATGCGGCGTGAAACCCCCGGCGGCCAGCGCTCACGGATTATGACGTCATACGTTCGTACAGGCCTGTATCTTTTTAATAAATAGGTAAACAATTAAAAAAAAAAACAGCGTACATCTTATACATATATCGAGATAAGTAATAATATTAACAAAAAATCAAATCGTATGTGGCTTAGGGGGTCGACAACTGACCGTGAAGTACCAATGAGCTTTTTAACAGAATGATTGATGCTCTTACAGTGAGGGAAAAACATCGGGAGGAAACCTTCATATTCGAACAGCTGAGTGTGTAAGATAGTTGCGTGTATACACGACAAAAAAATGCGATTTACGGCAATTGATGAACACAAGATTTCCTATTGCAGGGCTCATCCTGATGATCCAAAGGTTGATTTAAGAAATGGGGCCATTCTAAAAATGAATTTAGTTTTATCAAGTTGGGGGGGGGGGGGGGTGCTTACAAATTACCCTAATGTTATTTGTATACCTATTAGGTACATATTTGGTATCATTTTCGTGTAAAACAAACATGCTGAATTAATTTTTGAAACTAAATGTAGACATTTTCATACAAAAAAAAGAAAAAATTGGTAAGAACGCAATATTTTCCTTATAACAACTATTTTACGATAATTATTTGAAAAAGAATATTCACCTATTTAAAAACCCCATTCTTTCAACATTTTTAAAAGTATGCACTTGACATATTGTTTTAAATTAGTTACTGCTAACCTTAGGCGTTACTATACCAGGAATTTTCCATCTTGAACGGCATCATCGCTTCTCGTAAAGTGAGAATTGCGGTCCAAAGCGAGTTTTTTTTTGTAAAAACAGTAAAAATTTATTTTGCGTTTGCGTTATTTTTTTTATAGCTATACAAATAACATTAGGGTGATATGAATGGACACCCTCACCCAACTTGAAAAAAAACACGTCCATTTTTTGGATGACTCCCCTTCTTAAATCAACTTCTGGGTCTGCAAAAGGAAATGTTTTGTTCATCAAACGCCGCAAAATTTACCCTGCAGACGCAACTAAGAGGGTAATTGCACAAAATATCCTGAAGGGGTCGAAGTGTATCCAAAAGGGATCTTATGTTAACTTATAGATATAAGTTAACATAGATGGTTTTACATTTCATACAGTTTTTACTGTTATTGTATCCTGGAAAACCTCGGCCGTGCGCGAGTCCCTAAATATTCATTATAAAACACCGGATTGACGGGTGCAAAAATGTACTAGTACTACTAAATCATTAAATATCGACTAGTTTATCGACAACTTTTTTCGTAACACATGGATTTTACATACCTTGCAAAAGTTAGTCGTACCCTTTATCTTCTTTAACTAAATGATCAGCTTTCCATGAAGATAAACGATCTTTTTTATTGCGAGGCAATTTTAACCGACTTAAAACATAGAAAGGTTCTAAATTCGTTGGAATGCTAAAGAATATTGTTGTACTGAATCGGCGGTTAAAAGGCGAATTGATTCAACCGCCATTTTGGAAACTACAGAAGAGCGATTTAAAGTTTAAAGTTCAAATTATCTGATCAATTTAAAAGGATGTAAGTGCGTGAGTATGAACTATCTGGTCTTGGCAACACGATTCAAGGGAATGCGTTCAAATTATCTGATAAAGGTAAAAGGACGTAAGTGCAAGAGTAGCTTATGACGGATTTAAGAAAATGATTTCTGATGGCAGTGTAGTTATAACGTTCGTTTCGGCGATATGTTTAAATGTTCAAAGCAAAAAGATTTAACTGACATTGATATGTTTCTATGATCAAAGCAAAATAATTCAAGTGACAGCGATACGTTCAAATGTTCAAAGCAAAAAGATTTAAGTGACAGCTATATGTATAAATGTTCAAAGCAAAAATATTTAACGGACAGCAATATGTTAGGATGTTCAAAGCAAAATGATTCAAGTGACAGCGATACGTTTAAATGTTCGAAGGAAAATGGCTAAAGTGAAAGCGATATATTTGAATGTTCAAAGCAAAAGGGTTGATATGACATTTTCGTACAGAACCATTCAGAGAAAAAAGGCTTAAATAACAAGTTAAACCTCCTGTCACTTAACACCCCGTAATTAAAAATGATACCTAAATTGGCACTGGATTCAAGCGCCAAAAAAGTCCTATTTACTTCAAACCGGGCTCAAACGACTGGTTTCAACTATAAACGTTTTTTTCATTTTATAGTTGCGATAAGTATAAATAAAAGAGGTTTGCACATAATTAAAAGATATGAAGATAATTCAAACTTGGCTCTCAGTAATGATGATTAAAAATTGCCTTTTATAGATGTCGATAAACTTAGTCGGTATTTAATGAATCACTAGTTAGCACTGATACATTTTAGCCCCCGTCAATCCGGTGTTTGCATTATTCTTTATGCGCGAGTCTGAGTATAGCTGGCAGGCTTTTCGGTCGTAAAGATGACGAATCACTCATTGCAATATAATATTAACTACTTTTGATTTTGGCTTCGTATTCTACAGAAAAATACTAAACTTTCGTGCTATAAATATGGCGATTATAGAATTGTCTAATCTAGTACCTACGTAACCTGTTCCTTGACCTGTGCACCCGCTTCTACTCCCACAGACTACACCTCGCGCGCCATATGTGCCCGAGGCAGTATAGAACCTCTTTGTGTGTATTAGGTATATAATGCACCTACTGGTCATTACTTATTTACCTACATGCACTAAAGCGATGATGCCTAACGTAAAACTTCCCGTGCCCGTACAAGCGTGGGAAACGAGAGTTGCGGGACTCGGGATGCATCATCGTATTTATTTAACCTTTTTAACGCCTTACGTCAAATACAAATGCGTCACTCTTACGCCAACGATGAATTAAAAAATATGCAAAATTTAACTTATTCCATACGAAATAACGACTTATAAACTGTACCTGTGACAAGGGAGCATTTAAGTATTACGTAACGCAATTTTTGAAGATTTTAGACTCCCCCTCCCCCCCCTTGTAACGCACCGTAACGTTTTTCTGTACCCCCCCCTCCCCCTCTCTAAACGTTACGTAACACTCAAGAGACCATTTTTACCCTAAAGGCGCTAAAAGTTATGTTGTAGTTTTTGTCCTTGGTATAGTTTTAATTGCTTTTGCGGTAATTATACTAAATAAAACAAGAGATTTTTAATCGGCGACACCTGCGTATTTTGTTTTTTTTTCTATAAATTTTTGGCTTTACACACACAATTGTTTTTCTCCGTCATTCCTATCCTATTTTAGCTTTTTCTACTAATAAACTCTTAAAATACATAACATGTTTATTTTAACTTTTGGGAATGCAATTATAAACAGAAACCCAACTGAAATTAAACATTTTACTCGAAGTAAAATCGTATTCTTAACAAAATTAAAAAATAATCAACTATTAACCAAGTATCTTTCCACGTTCCACGTTGACGCCGGCGTATACAGAAGGAATAAGTTTGTGCCGCTCTGCCACGACCCAGTCATGATCAGGTAAAAGTATTCTGTATTCAATATGCATTAAAAGAGGGCCCTGACTTTTCACTGCCGGTAAACCTATTGGTACACGTGCCTTATCGTCTTGTGAGAGAACGAATACTTGCTGGGGTCCCAGAAGCGACGCGAGAGATTCCAATGACCTGATTGTAGCAGTGCAAAATTCCCCGTCCTCGTGCTTTTTGTGCATCTCGGTCTGTGGTCTTGCTAACTTTACCGGTACGGTACGTACGTGCCTTCTTCCCTCTTTTTCTTTAGTCGTTTTCCAAATTTCGTTGGCATTTTTTTGACACAGTTGCGCTGGTAAGTCAGCATGAGAGCCTTTATTGGCCAAGATCAGCTGATTATACAAATCTCCCTCTTTTGAGGACATTGCAGTATGAACACTATGAACTTACTTTAATAATACCGACTAGAGCAATGTGCTTCTGCATAAACTGAAACGAATACTGACAACGAAAACAACATTAAATGACGTTCAATACAATCGAGGGATTCCCGGTGAAATATAAACGAAAAGGTTCGCCAACTTGCAAGAACAAATGAAAAATGACGACCAGACTATAATACAATCGAGGGATTCCCCGTAAAACGTAAAAGGGTTGCCAATTTGGGAGTTTTAATTCCCTTAATATTTATTAAAAAAAGATACAATGTTACGTAACGTCTTGTAAGAAAGACCCCCTCCCGCCCCTGTAACGCATCGTAACGTTTACGAGACCCCCCTCCCCCCCCCCCCCCCCAAATTGCGTTACGTAATACTTGAATGCTCCCCAACTATAGGTGTCGGTGGCGTTGTAGGCACGACAGCTCATGACTACTTTACACGTTGTTGGCGTTCACAGAGTTAATCGCAATATACACCGAAGTACCAAGACTATTTCTTGTACACGAAATCACACAAGTTACCAAGATATGCCCATGAAACGTCTCAACACTACGTACCTACTTGCATCAGCTGGAGGCCGGCAGTCCGCAGTGCCTAGCAAGGGCGTTGTACCTATCTAAGTAGCACGAAATTTGAAATTTGGGGTCAACCAAAGTTTTACTTCATACTCCTATTTATGACAGGATTCGATATTTTAAAGACTGAATTTTAACACCTAAAGAAGAAGCCGTTTTAGATGACGTCTTTGTTTACGCGGCGGCATCCATTGACAAAAAGTGGCCCGCGCCAAGGCGACGTGATATAAAGGCGACGACACTATCTAAGCCAATAGAATATACAACCTTTTTATAAAAATAGTTTATAAAGTATACATATTTTTAAATTTCTTGTTTGGAAGAGATTTTCGGAATACTTGACTCTAACAAAAAGTAGCGCTATAAAGCTTAATATTTCATAAACGGATCACTTAATCGAAAAATTGTTTTCACAAATCCGTTATACTTTTGAAAGACCTATCCAACGATACCCCACACTGGGGTAAACGAGAAAAAAAATCATTCCCACTTCACTTGTAGGAGGTACCCTATAATAGTCTGGGATAATATGGCGTCCTATTACTAAACAAAGTCGGTTCAATAGTTCCAGAGAAAGAAACAAACGTATGTTTTTTACTCCTTTTTTAGTGTATAAATAGGTGTCCGTTCCCAACTGCTGCCGTGATACCAAAGAAGGCAGCTAACTACATAGTAATAGTATAAGCATTTTAAATCTAATGTGGTTGCAGTAAAGTATATAATGCTTCTACTACTACATTTCAGTTAGCCGCCTTCTTTGGTATGACGGCAGTAACTATGCTAACTGCGAATAGTTGTAGATTCCACAAAATAATGTCAAATTAACCCTAAATGTCAAATCTATTCCCAATATGCTGCGAATGAATATTACATTCAACAATGTCAATTGTATACGCCCAGATAATTTCCAGGTTATATTTCTGTATTATATTTTTTATTATTGATGAAAAAGAAAAAGTAATCCCTAGAAAAAGCATATGATCGTCACTAATATGAAAAAACCTCGTATCTCATATATCGATTTTAAACTTATTTCTCTTCATGCTAAGGTTTAAAATCGTACATCCCGAAATACGAGATAGGAGGTTTTTTTCAAGTAGTGGCGATATGTCCGTTGAAGTTATTATCCTCCATATCTGTCATTAGAAAGAGCTAAAATAAATGTGTTTGATACGGTTATCTCGAGATGGATAAATCAGCCCGAATTCAGCCCTAGTAAAAGATTAATGCTATAGAGGACTTTGGCATGCTTGTTTCATGGTATGGACTTACCAGATTCTACTGAGAGGCGCGTTAGGTTGCGTACGTACGAGTAATACAATATTTACGAGTAGGTACCTCCTATGTTTGGCGTTGACAAATGTAGGGTACACCGCACAAGGCCCAAGTGCAATATAACATTTAACAAAAAACACTGACCACATCAATGTTATAATGTTCAAATTCAGCTGTTGACAGTTTACGTCACATATCGCAAGTCAATCAGTTCTAAGTAAGTTTACTTTTATATTTGGTACAAGTATCGTAACGACCCATCTTTCAAGTTGCGGGCTTTCGAAATCATCTCTTATTTCATGAGTTATCCCAATCTCCCGCTTGTGATTCAAAGCAAGGCTGTTTAGTCGGATTTGTTGTATAGAACAGTGCTTAAAAAAATGAGTAGAGGTCGGGTCGGGTACCTACTGTCATTATTTGAGGCTTAAGAACCTTGATTGAGTCCCGTGTACCCGCGGTTGACTTATGCGTCTGGATAAATATGCCACAGAAACAACGCTTTCTTTAATTAGAAGAAATTAAAAATAAGTGAATGAATAAATTGTTAAATTAATTATCATTAGCCGTAGAGCGTTGACAGCAGAACTGTCTTCAATTATTACCAAAATGTGTTCTGCTAGATTTGTAGTATTTGTAAGTACGGTTACATGTATACGTTAGATACGTTATGTTTTTTTGTAATTTAGAACTTTTCCTGTCCTTAATAATATTAGTAAATTAATAACAATCTTAAATTGTAATTGCGTCATCCTAGGGTTCTCGCAATACTGCTTTTTATACTTACCTGAGCAAGTATCTTTCAGGCATTACGGTCCCAAATCTTAGGACAAACACTACATATAATGGTTCAGAAATTACTATAATGCAAATTGAAGCCAGTGCCCGTTGTTTTTCATCGTTAGACGTATTGTTAACGATGATTGTCAAGTTATAATTATTTTCATGTATGATATGTGTTTAAAATAATTAACCACTATTTGGTGGAAACAACCAAGTCATAACGTTTCTTTGTCATAAACGTACGGCATCGCGAGGAAACTGCGCTAAATAACGAAGTACTGTGTCTCCGCCAGCTGCATCTTGAAGGGCCTCGAAGAATAAACTCCCAATATCATATTGTAATTAATTTTACAGATATTTTTTTAATGAGTAAACCTAATATTTTTACCTACTCATTTACCTTACAGTAAAATTTAATAATAATTGCTAAGGTCCTAAAAAAATAACAATATATAATAAATTAATATAATAATTATAATATCTAACAATATAGTCATATCGTGGACTTGAGAATTTAGCAAAATAGGTTAATGTTAATGACTTCCGGTACGGTACGTAATGATATGAGATACCGAATACAAACAAAAAACGATTATGGTAAAAAGTATCAAATGGGCTTGGGTTCTTCCGACCGATCTTTCAATCGAAACCAAATTACAAGACAAGTGTATTCTTGCCCGAGGTATATAAATACAAAAATAAATAGGCAGTTTTTTTGAGAATTAATGTACTTGGGTCATACACACTCTTAATAAAAACAAAAGTTGTCTTTCCTGTGGTCAATAGTTAAAAGCCAGTGTGCATATAAGTTTTGTTTTTATATGGTAGGTCTAAAGTAGTCCTGACGCCGTTTATGCCGGAATAGGTTTAGCCAGAGAATTAAGCCTTAAAAATGTTAACTTCCGGCGTGTCCACAGGAAAGACGCTAACCTAAATCTGTGTATGACCCACTTACTATTTATGTAAGTATGTATCCCTGTCCATTCCCAAACAACTAAGCATTTTTATTAAAATGTAGGTAAATGTGACGTTTCATTACCTCCATCGCGGGATTTTTACCATAAGAATAAATACTAATAGAAGGGTAACTTCATCCCCACCACGCTCGCTCCCGTGTGGCCTATCAACAATCCAAGACTACGTATTGCAGCAAACACTAGCGGGTTGCCATGCCACCCAGAAACGGCGCTTGAAGTAAACTAAACATGCAACAATATTTCAAATGAAGCTATCAAAGGCGCCACTGTCTACGCAAACTGGTTTTACCATATGAAATTGTTAGTTCCGTATTTGACCACGTGCTTTATTTACCTGTGAACTTTTTGTTAAGAATTGACAATACTTGTTTTAAAACAAGTGTGTGGGGCGCTGTAGGTAAATATTTGACGGCTTTGCTGTCAAATCCATACAACGACGCCGAAGATGCCCTTCTAATAGTATTTATTCTTATGGTTTTACTGAGGAGTATTGTGTAGTATTTTTTTATTTGTTTCGACTTTTAAGAGTCATCATTTAGAATATATTTTTAGTACTTAAATAGCAATTAGCGACGTGCAGTCGTGCCTTAGATGGTTTTCTTGCTTTATGTTTCACTATGTACTTAATTAGGTATAGCATCTATATTTTATATTCAACATAAAATAGGCTTCTTGCTTCTGCATTTTAGCCGCATTTGACTGTATTTGCCTATTTGCTCGACTAATACTTTCTTTTAAATAAATCGTGTGCCTTGTAGCTCCATTTTCGCTCATCGGATCGGTCCTACGTATCGGCAGTAGGTATACGCTTTGTTTCGAATTTATAAGATAATAGAGCAAAATCTTTACAATCGTACTTAATATTAATTAAATGATAGGTATAAATATCTAATTATACTTCAAGCTTAAAATAGTATTCATAGACAAGTCAAGATGCATTCTGCGAACATTATCTTTATCAAAAAAATGTATAATGTCAACTTTTGACAGTTTATGAAAATCGGTAACGCTGTATTATGTATGAGCCCAGGGCTGGGATTCTACACGGTAATAACGATATCGTATTTGACGTGTTTCCGTATTGTCAACGTTTTGATAACTCTTATGTCATTTACAATAATGGCGACTGTGACATAAACGATTCTTAAACGTGTCAAACACGATATCGTTTTAACGCACCTGAATAGAGGCCCAGGGCCTCTATTCTACTGCGTTATAACGATATCGCGTTTGCCGTATTTCCGTATTGTCAATGTTTTGATAACTGTTATGTCATTTACAATAATGGCGACTGTGACATAAACGATTCAAAAACACGTGAAACGCATATCGTTATAACGCAGTAGAATAGAGGCCCTGTCTAAGGGCCCTGTTCTTATTAGGTCGTTTCATAAGAGCTGCTAGAACGAACGAAAATTATGACAATTATTGTGATTGTGAGGCGCCGGCCTTTTAACCAAACGAAGATCGATTTTCAAACCTAAAACGTGGTTATTTTTCACAGATGTATACTTCTGATTCATTTGTGGCACCTCTAGTGAAACCGATATCATAAAACCCTTTTACCACAGTGTACCTACTCATATTTGTTTTTTTTTGTCATTTCCACAATCGTACTTATATAGATTGGCCAAAAGGATAACTATGTTTGGAGTGAGTTTGAAAACATCACCTAACTTTTCCCAAAGAACGATAAGTATTAGGGTTCTACTCGCCACCGCGCCCGACTCGTTTCATCATTCGTCGTATATTTTTATGGTTTCCTTTTCAGTACAATTATATCAGTGTAGTATATCTTTAATAGCATGTGTGAAGCTATTGACAGTGTTCGTACCTATTCCTAAGAAATATATTGTCAGTATAAAGAGCAGTGTTTAAATTAGTTGCTTATGTTATGTATATGACACTCCTACTCGTAAAACAAAATAATTAAACGATAATAAAACAAAACTATTTTTTTTTTCGTATCACGCTCTAATAAAACCTAAAACCTACTTGCCCATCTCAGTAATCAAAAACTAAACACAGACCAATCATATTATCCTTTGTTAACCGTATAGGTGAAAAACTTAAGTAAAGGACCTGTTGTATGTATGTACTCGTAGTTGTAACACATCTGCACAGACTGTTTGACATTTTATATTTGAAATTTGACATAAGTTCCTTATTATTTTTGTACACAGCCACATATAACAGGTCCTTTACTTAAGTTTTTCACCTATAGTACTCCCGATAGAACCACGTACCAGTGGTACCTTGCTTACCTTTACCTAACCTAGGTACAACCGGCCGGCATGTGGTACTATGGCTATAACCTTCGTATCGTCTTGATAACTGTACCCTTACCATGAGTTACAGTGATCGTACTCGCCGTCGTACGTCGAATGCTCTGTGCCTCTCACTCTTTTACAAATATAACAATACTTTGAGATAGAGCATTCGACTCGTTAGCGACTACAGTCACTGTAACTCATGGTGAGGGTACTGGGTGGTAAAGGTGAAAAACTTAAGTAAAGGACCTGTTGTATGTAGTAGTAACACATATGTATGACATTTGACCGTTTTTGCTGTTTGACATTCTATATTTGAAATTTGACACAAGCTCCGTATTACTTTTGTACATAACTACATACAACAGGGGCCCTAGTCGAGATGCGTTCGCTGACTAGCATTTTGATTCGTTTTGTTTTTAAACCAATCGCGTCATACAAAAAGTCACGTGATGTACCAGTGACGCGATTGGTTTAAAAATCGGCGAGAGCATGTCGGACCATGCTCAGTGTAGGGTTCCGAAGCCGTTAAGTACCTACTACAAACAAAAAAAATACAACAAGTAGGTACCTAATAACTAATTTCCTATTTAAAGTCATTTGGTGCCGTCTTAGATTTTAGTAGGTGTAGGTATTTATACACTAAAACCTGTATCTCAAGAACCAATGATGTCTACTTAGTCGTGATAGTTTTCCTTATAAATTCGTTATATGTGCTTTCATTTAGGATTTTAAGACTTGACTCTAATAAAAATAGCGCTTTAAAGCTTAATATTTCATAAACGGATAACTTGATCGAGAAACTTTTGTCACAAACCCACAATATTTTGTGAAAGAGCTATCCAACGACACCTCACACTATAGGGTAGACGAGGAAATAAAAATACATCCCCACGTTACGTGCAGGGGACGTATCCTAAATTTTTTTTTTATATTTTACTGTAACATTTTGTTTGCGTGACTAATATGTATACGGATGTCAAATTACAGTTTTGTAGTACTAAGAGTCTGCGCTAGGCTACGGACGGACGGACGGACGGACATGGCGAAACCATAAGGGTTCCTTGTTGGTCTACGGAACCCTAAAAACCAAATGAATAGAAACGCTAGTTAGCCGACGCATCTTGGCTGGGGCCTTAGGTCCTTTACTTAAGTTTTCACCTATACCACGGTTACTGTTACCCAGCCTTGGATAAACCTGCTGGAGTGTGCTGCTACGGTTGATAAGATAAAAAAAGAAAAAAGTTGTTTATTCAGTAAGGACCCCGCACGGACACTTTTACACGTCAAAACTCTACTAGCGCTTCAAAGAGACCTCTTTAGTAGTAGAGTTTTGACGTGTAAAAGTGCCCGTGCGGCGTACTTACTGAATAAACAACTTTTATCTTTTATCAGTGGTCACTGCTGAGAAGAAGCGCCACAAAAACTCAACAGTCAGTCTTTTTTTTAAATATTGCTTCTGACAATGATATAACTTAACCTAGCATTATATAAATTAATTAATCATATATATATATATAAATAAAAATATATATCATGCGTATGCATAAGCAGGAAAAAGTGTAAAAACTTCTAATAAACACAAGAGGAATTAATTAAATTAATAATAATATTAGTTGTATCTTTCGTAACATCTTGATAACAATCACAGGGCCTCTATTCTACTGCGTTATAACGATATCGTGTTTGAAGTGTTTTAGAATCGTTTATGACTCGGTCGCCATTATTGTAAATGACATAAGAGTTATCAAAGCGTTGACAATAAGGAGACACGTCAAAGACGATATCGTTATTACCATGTAGAATGCCCCACTGCCCTGGTGTGTGTTACTTAACTCAGTACAATGGTGGTGAATGATATCAATCAGTTTTCAAGTGCCCTACTACCTACTTCGAAATGTGTTCATTAAAGTGTTTTACATTTACAAAGATAATAATAAGTTACACGTTTTTTAATCCTCAGTGCAGAAACAGTAAATTTCTTTTTAACCGACTTCAAAAAACGGAGGAGGTTCTCAATTGGTCGGGGTTTTTTGTACATTCAAGGGCATTACTACAGGTCGCGTCACGTAAAAAGAACGCTGGCGGTCAAGCTGCGCATAGGCGATTTATCGGTCTATTTGGCGGTATGAGGTGCGGCGCGGGGCGGGGGGGGGGCACGCGCCGCATGCTTGCCGGTGCGCTATTGGTTCGTCAGTCGACCTTTGCTTTCTGCGCTGTGTCCACGTTCCGTTCGTTCTCAAAATACCGTCGCGCACAAAAGTTTTTAACTACGAAATGGTTTTACAAAGAAAAGTAAGAAAAATTATTTTTGACGTATATTGTTTTATGAAGAGAGAGGCTGATAATAACGCAGTTGATAATTTAAAACAATGTATGAAACGAACCGCAGAGGCAACCAAATGTTCCGAATCTACAGTGAGACGAATTGTAAAAGGTTCAAAAGATTCGGAATTTCTAACTGTCTTCCGAACTCCCGGCAAAAATAAAAGAATCAAACAAAAACCAATAACGAATATTGACAGCTTTGACCAGGGTGTTATAAAAAGAATCATCCACAATTTCCACGTCACTGAAAAAGAATTGCCTACCATAGGCAAATTGCGAAGGAAGTTACAAGATGACCTACATTTCCGAGGATCTGCAGCAAGTCTCAGGCGAATAATAAAAAAAATGGGTTTTAAGTGGAAAAGAACAGAAACCAATAGAAAAATTTTAATTGAGCAGTCACAAATTCGATTTCAAAGAATTGAATATCTGAGAAAGATAAAAAAATACAGAGAGGAAGGAAGAACTATCATTTACACCGATGAATCATACGTCGATAGTTCCCATTCGTCTCACCATTCTTGGTCAGACGGTCCCACCAAAGGCATTAAAAAACCTCTATCTAAAGGTAGCCGCTTGGTCATAGTGCACGCGGGTGGTGAAGCAGGATTTGTGCCGAATGCTTTACTGACGTTCAAAGCCGGTACAAAAAGCGGCGACTATCACCACAACATGAATTCAGAGAATTACGAGAGGTGGCTCCGTACTAAATTGATGCCGAATTTACCGCCTAATTCAGTTGTGGTAGTCGACAATGCTTCGTACCACAATAAACAACTCGATGCTGCACCAACGTCCAATACAAAAAAAGCTGACATGCAAAACTGGCTCCGTCAAAAAGGAATTGAATTTGAAGAATTCATGTATAAGCCGGATTTGTACAACTTAATAAAAAAAAATAAAGAGCAATTTAAGAAATTTAATATCGATGCATTCTGTACTTCGTTTGCCCCCAT
Organism: Acleris holmiana; assembly: GCA_949316455.1. Classification (NCBI taxonomy): domain Eukaryota; kingdom Metazoa; phylum Arthropoda; class Insecta; order Lepidoptera; family Tortricidae; genus Acleris; species Acleris holmiana. Next base: position 21,197,009 of record OX438762.1, read on the forward strand.
ATCACCCAGACCTGAATCCAATAGAAATGGTCTGGTCCCAAATAAAGGGATATGTCGGCAGCAAAAATGTAAGTTGGAACCTTACACAAATAACTGACCTGGTTATTGAAAAAGTAAATTTAATGGGAGCAACAGAATGGGGGAAATTGTGCACCAACGTAAAGGGAATAGAGGCTAATTATAGTAAAAGCGATCATGTGGTAGACATGATGACAGAAACATTTGTTATTCGCGTGGGGGATGATGATTCTGACTCAAATGTTGATGAAAGCTCAAGTGAAGACAGCGACGACGATGAAATGGCCACCTCTAGCACCAACACCGCGTCCTCATCTGGTTTTCAAGTCACCCACGACGACTTAATGGAAGGAGTTTCAACATTACTTTGATTTTTTGTAATTAGATTAAACATTCTACACTAAATCAGACATGTTTTTAATTCTATTTAATGATATTTTATCTAATATATTTTTCAACGTACCTACCAATAATGAACATACGAAGCCGCGAGCAAAAACGTAGTTCAAAATAAAACAGTAGGTCTAGTACTTTCGTGCGCGAGTGTAGCCATGCGCAAACACACCCCCTCCACTGGCATCCAGCGTTCTTTTTACATGACGCGACCTGTATCTATACAGCCATCGCGTCAAAAATAAGTATTCATGGACATTACTAAAAAAAAAAAATTCCATTTCGTTACGAGAAGTAGTCGTAGGTACGAAAATTAACGTATCTAAATAGATACGTTAATTTTAGTGACGAAATGGAAAATGCAAAGTTTTCTAATTTTGCCCTTAACGATGTATTCGTACACTTACACTTTTTTTGGAAAACGCTAAAATGTGAGTTTTTGTTGAAAGGGTTTACTTTCTAGTTGGTCTCATTGTCAACGCATCAGGAACTGATGATGTGATCTTAGAGAAATCTAGGGAACTCCTGAAATATAATTGGAATACAGCGATTTTAGTATTTTCAGTAATAAGTCCAGCGTATGCATTCAAAAAGTATCATTTGGTGAAGTGGAACTGATTATGAAGGAAGACCATTGATGGCAACCGCAATTTCTTAAAGGTCACCTACCTATTCCAAGCGTGGCGATAAGATATCTTGATCAAGATAGTGGAGCGACTATAACTACTAGGCACATTCAGATGGATTAAATAATATGAGCATGAGCTTCCCGCGGCTTTGCTCGTTTCTTATCAATTGAGATGTGGGACAAGGGACGACATGCATAACAGTATATTATGATGACTTACACGTTAGAAAGAAGTTATTATTACTTTTTTGCACGACAGTTTTCTGTTTTTTAAACATTTATTTTATTAGTTTATTCCATAGTAGGTATAAGAACTAAAGTCATAGAAGTAGCCTTAAAACGAAAGCGCACGATCTATACCTGTCTCGAAAATTTAAATATGAATGTTTAATAAGTTAAAAAGGAAGTGTAGGGGCAGTGGTCCAACTGCTCTGTCCAACTGATCAAAATTAGCATCGTAAATTCATATTTATATGAGGAAGGATTAGGTTCTGTTAGTTCTTCAGCAGGCCCGGAGGGCCAAACCACCCAGAAAATGGAGGTCCGCCGCGGAGCTCCGTCGAGCCTGATAATTAGATATTCAAATGGAAATTATTGATCAGCTGGGCAAAGCAGTTGGACAGTGGCCCCGAACGGAAAGATTATAGTGTCCAGTTCTTGCTAAAACTAGCCGTACACACCTAGTCAATTGGTCAACAAACTGGCGACCATCATTTCACCATGGGCGTAAATTCATGGAAATAGTAAGTATTACATACATCTGGAAGGTGGACTGTACTCAAACTTAGTGCGTCCCTTTCTAGAAAGGTGACCATAATTTTAATTGCAATTTGCGGACAAATCAGTTTTACAGGCCGGTGGGGCACTAAAACGAGCAATTTTTTGTTTATTTCTAAGCGTGAACACTGCTCTAACAATTCCGATGGAAGCATTTAAAGTAAAATTTGGTCGCCCAGCACTAGAAGCACGATAGCTATTGGTCACCGACGAACATTATGTAGGCGATGAAGGCTAGCTCTGCTAGCCCTGCTGGTATTCATTAATTTTATTGCGTAAAACAAACAACAATATATATTATACATATAAACATATCATTTATTTATTAAAAAAAGCTAAGCATAGCTAAATAAAATGGTTTTATGTAGTTTATGTCGTAAAGTACCTCGAGGGCTTATTATTTTTTGTGACTACTCTTTTGCATGAGTTGTCATCCTCATCGTTAAATATCAGGTTTATTTTATTTTCAAGCTTTTGTGATATAATCTTCATGAGCTTGAAATGCAAAAATACTATACGACCGAGTTCTTAGGTACTTTTCTGGGAATCGCCTCAATCCATTTTTTTATTATTTCGACATTCGCGGGCGGTCTGAAATTCGCAAACAATAATATTATTAATGCTTGTTCGTCGTCACCCTACTAACAGAAATCACACAAACTTGCCTGTGAAAGGATATCCCACAACCTGTATAAGATTGTTTGTTGCAGCCACTCACAGCACAATTCGTTTTAACCATAGTTCTAAAATAAAGACACGAAAACTCACAAAATCCGAATTAAGTGTTAGTTCCTTTCAAAAGTGAAGTAATTTGAAAGTTACTGCTATTTTGATATATCAGTGTTGCAAGTTTGGTTTTATAATCTCTTCTATTACCATGGATAATCAATATTGAAGCGGGTTAACTTAAATAATAATTAAATATGTAGGTAATGCATGCATTCGCTGTGCCTAATTTTACTTGGCAGATCGTGTGCCAAGAGAATACGGCGGCTAGGTAGGGTCACTTGCAACACACTTTAGGCTAATTAACACTCATCCTGCCCACGGTTTTGAAAAAAATTTTTTTTTATTTTATTTCGACATTTCCCAAAAGTTCACAGTTTTCTTTGCATATCTTTTTTTTAATGTCGCAGCAAAAAGGTATTTGCATTTTTTTATCTCTAATTATTTATTCTATTAACATTTTATTTGCATTCCCATAGTAAACAAAAAAAAGATATGTCCCGATAGAGTGTGAAAATTAGAAAATAAAAGTCATCAAGCTCAACTTTACGGCACAATTAAAAAAGAAATAGGAGCTCGGATCTACCAATTTCACAAAAACTTCTCCAATTTATGACCGCTCCAACAATATACCTGACTTTTCTGGCAAAAAAATGGTTTTACTCTAAAATGGTGGTTTACATCACCTACTTCTTTGAGGTTAAGTGAACTTACTTTATGTAATATATAAATAAATAATAAATGCACTCAATCAAACAAGTTACTTTGACAAACAAGTATAAAAAAACGGTAATTAAAGTTAACATTTATTTTCTCCGCTAATTATTTTTTCCCAACTTCATTGCATAATAAATTACCTAATTGAACAGCTATTCATTAAAAAAGTTAGCTACGTGGGAAAACATTTTGTTGTACCTACAACCACTTTAACGGTATATACCATATGTCTTAAATCACTATCAATTTTCTAGCAAAAGATGGGTTCACTCTAAATAAGTGGTTTTACACGGTCAAGGCATCCAGCCTGTTAAATGGGCTGAATGCATTTTAAAACAAATGCAATTTGGTAAAAACGTATTTATTTCAATAGTTAACTCAACTAATTGTACAAGAAATATTTTCCCACGCATCTAACTTTTTTAATGAATAGCTTTTTTAATAACTAGTACAATTAGGTTTTTTTTATGCAATGAAGTCGGGAACAAATATATAGGTTCTTTTTGGTCGTAAGTTGCGCATTGAATATCGTTAAAGAATAATTTATTAGCGATGAAAATAAATGTTAACTTTTATTACCGTTTTTTTTATCATTGTAGATAACGTTTAATGTTTTTTTTAAACTTCAAAGAAGTAATAGGTGATGTAGACCACCATTTTAGAGTGAAACCTTTTTTTGCCAGAAAATTCATAGTGATTTTAGACATGTGGTACACCGTTAGAGTGGTCATGAATCGAAGAAGTGTTTGTGAAATTGGAAGATCCGAGAAGTTCCTATTTTTTTTTAATTGTGGGCCTTTCCAAACAAGAAGGATTCCAAGAAACGCCCCGCTAGAAGCGGAAATTACAGAAAATTATGACTTCCCATTCAAAACGGGCATTTTGCGTCTGAAGGTAAACAACTGGAAAAGACTAGGAGCAGACCAATCACTTTTAAACATAATAAGGGGGTACAGAATACCCTTTATCAAAAAACCTCCTCTAATAAATCTTTCCGACCCAAAAACCAAACTACTGGAAACACAAACCAGTCAGGCCATGAAGTTGGAAATCCGGGGCCTGCAGACAATTGGGGAATTGAGCCGGCCTCGGCTCCAACGAGATTCTTGTCCCCATTATTCCTGAAAAAGAAAACGGACGAAACCTTCGACAAATATTCAACTTAAAAGCCCTCAACGAATTTCTAAAACCAAAAAAGTTCAGACTCACAAATTGCCGAAAAGTTCAAAGCTTCTTACAACCAAGAGAGAATCAATTTTACTTGCTAAAAATAGATATCTCCAAGGCCTAGTTTCATGTGTCAATAGCGGAAAACCACAGGCGATTTCTCATGCTGAAATTAAAAGACAATATCTTCCAAATGACTTGCTTGCTGTTTGGTCTAGCTACCGCACCCCACATTTTTGCCAGACTGACGAATTGGATAGCAAGCGTTCTAAGAAACTAGGGAATTCGGGTAATCGTATACCTCGACGATTTCCTCCTAGCTGGACAAGACCCAACGTCTTAGCAAGGCAAGGAATATGAGCACGTCAGATACTGAAATACCTGGGTTGGGTCTGAACCTCGAAAAAACGAGCACGATTCCATCTCGAAAGCAGGAATATCTAGGTATAATCTGGAATACAGAGAAGAACAGGAAAAGTATTGACGTTTCGCGTCTTTTGTCGTACCCAACGGGAGACTTCACGGTCGCTACTTACAGAGGGACAACAACAAAATTAAAAGGTTTCCAAACACCAAAAAATACGATCTCTCCGTAGAAACAATGAACGATTGCAAGTGGTGGCTCAAATATCTAACAGACGACTCCCGTATCTTCCAAAAACCAACCACTACGTTTATCACAACGGATGCATCGGATTTGGGTTGGGGGTCATCGATCAACGGGAGAAACTTAAAAGGTCTATGGAAAGAGTGGCATTGCAACAAAAAAGAGTTATGGACGGTATTTATAACTCTGAACAAAATGGCACTGTACGGGAAAACTTGTCTTGTGCACTCAGACAACAAAACTGTCGTAGCGTTTCTCCAGAAACAAGGAGGCACGAAGTCACTATCTTTGTTGAGAACGACGAGGACAATATTTCATCTCACAAGTCAGTTAAACATAACGCTTACAGCAAGGAAAATCCCCGGTCGATACAACGCCACTGCAGACAGCTTCTCACGAGGTCAAACCCTGCCGGAATGGTCTCTTTCAAATCAAACTATGTAAACAATATTTTCAAAACGAGGAATCCCAAAGATCGATCTGTTCGCGTCTGCTCGATCAGCAGTCGTACCTCTATACGCGACGGAAGATGCCCGAGGGCAAAACGCACTGTTTGTGGACGCATTCTCGAGACGTTGGAAATATGGGACCTTGCTTGGATATTTCCACCTCCGTGTCTGATGCCGAGAGTATTGAGCCGTCTAAACCAAGCACAAGGAACATATTTGATTGCATGCCCGAGGTGGCACAAAGTGTTCTGGAGAGCCGACCTTAAATCCCGTGCGACGGCAGCCCCATTTACGATTCTCCATTTACAGTCGAACCTAACAAATCAACCTCCACCAGAGGTCTCTCAACTAGAGTTGGAAGTCTGGAGGGTACAGGGTGGCCCCTCTGCATAAATACTTGGCCACAAGAGTGCAAAGACCTTTTCGAAAACTCTTGGCGGAAAAGCACTCTAAAAACGTATCACTCTGCTTGGATCAGATGGAAAACATGGGCAGCTGGAAATGCTTGTTCTGTCAACAATCCGCCTCCAGAAAAGGTGGCAGAATATCTATGCTTTCTTCATCATAGAGAACATCTAGCCGCCGCAACTATACTAGTATATACACAAATCAGTTGTGTGCACCTTCGCTAACCCATTAAGGTCTGAGGTCATTACTAGTCAGTCTAGTTACCCTCTTGTGAGAAATATAATAAAAGCAATTGTAACCTAGAAGTCTAAAATCAAAAACCTATTTGGGACCTAGATTCTGTCTTAAACTGGATGAAAGAGGTTACAGTGGCCGAAGACAATCTATATGAACCGTCTAGACATACTCACTCTTACTTCTATTACATTCCGGAAGACGGATCTACGATCTGAAGTTACTAGACATCTCAGCCTGTAACTTACAAATAAGTAGTGAATCGACAATCTTTCGTTCAAATTTCGGATCAAACACAGACTGCTCTTAATTTAATCAGACCGGATGGCTTCTTAAAGCTTTAACAAACAGCATTAAAAATCTTAATTCAATATTCTGGATTCAAAGACTCATCGAATTTTCGCAGGCTCGCGGATCAGCTAGACCCTCATTAAAAAGCCTGTTTATCACCACTAGAGGCAGGGTAGCAGGAGCTAGTAGGGGTATAAAAGCTGGCTGGATAAAAAAACAGCTTTATAGAAATCGGAATTAGCGCACCTCCCGGCTCCATTCGTGTCGCAGTAGCAAGTGACAACTTCACTATCCGCAGCCTGGAATGATTCCCTAGATCTCCAATTTCCCTTCGTTAAGACGTCTTCTATATCCATAAAAGACGTCTGGGAATAGGGAATCATTCTTCAGGCACTACTATAGGCAAATACGCCAATCAGACATCAACACCGCTCGTCCATCTGCTTTTTTCGACGTGTTGTAATTATCACCTACCTATAGTACAATTATTATTTGCATCTATAGAAGTATTACACAATTATTATTATTTTATCCTTTAAATAAAGTGATTGTTGTAAATTATCTACTTCTTATAGATGAATTATCGAGAACATGGAATTGCATTTGTAGTGGTTGTACCGTTTGCAACAAAAGGAGAATATTTTTCTCTTAATTTAATAAAATTACTTACCCTTAAGAAATGGAATAAGTAGTAGTCCTCTGTTTTTTGCTTTTAGTCGCTATCATGTTCTTCATCTGAGCTGTCACAAGTATTGATAATAAGATTGTTTGAAATTCGATCCATTTCCCCTTCCTGACATCGATATTTATGTTCTTCACTTTCGACATGGCGACAAATATTTTCCCAGTCCTCAGCAGTATTCATTCGTTCAGTTGCTAAACTCATAATGCCTTGCATGTTTAAAGAAACGTTTGTCGCTACATATCCTTTTACCATGGACCAAATATTTTCGATCGGATTGAATGTCGGGTGATACGGTGGCAATCGTAAAACGGAGTGGCCATGTTCTTTTAAAATTGCATCTATGTGGTACTCACGAAACCGCTCGTTATTTTGTTTAATTAAATCATACAACTGTAGACTTAATTCTAATAAGCCCTTACCTCAGCTCGAAAGTTATGATTCTTATTCAACAACATGCCAACAAAACCAAAACGATGGCGTAGTTGTTTATGTTAAAAATACTTTGAAGCATAAAGTAACGGAAATAAAGCTCAGCCAAGCTTCTTGCCTTCAGCTAGACATCTTAAATAATACTGTTTTTTGTATTTATCGGTCCCCGTCGCAAACAAATGCAGAAGACTTTATAGAATCCTTAAAAAATGAATTGGAATCTTTGAATTTACATAAGAACATCATTATTGCAGGAGACATTAACATCAATATAAAATCAAAGCCCTCTGAGCCATTACACGAATACAAAAACCGAACAAACTATCTTAATATGTTGTCTAATTTCGGACTTCTCGCTGGTCACAGTAGACCAACAAGAGAAAAAAACTGTCTAGACCACTTTATCTTAAAAATAAATAAAGTCAGATATTCCTCCACTATAGCTATTATAAAAACCACTACAACGGATCACTTTACCACTTTTCTATCACTTTCCAAATCAAAAAATGTACCAATAATAAATAAAACTAAAACCACAATTCACTTTGAAGCCGCGTTAAAATATCTACAGACTAAAAGCTTACCTGAACTGATGTTTTGTCAAGACCCAAACATTGTAACTGAGCGCCTCATCTATTTACTAAGCGAATCCGTAAAACAAAACACGGAAACTACCGTGATACCTAGTAGTAGACGTATATTAAAACCATGGATCTCTCCTGGGCTATTACGATGTATACGTAACCGTGACAAATTACAGAGAGAACTGCGTAAAAACCCATATACCTCTAATGATGTATTAAAAGTAACCTACACACGATACAGAAATTACTGTAATAATCTTATTAAAAAACTAAAAAGAAAATACGAGAGGGAGCTTATTGCAAAATCAATTAAAAACACTAAAATACTTTGGAAAAATATAAAAACCCTAACTTATACTAGTAAACCTATTAAACTGAACCCAGAATTACTAAATATGAAAGCTACTCCCCCTGAGTCGGCAGATTACATAAATAAATATTTTGCAAATATCGGAAAAGGGCTTGCACTGAAAATTGCACCGAACTCTCATTCGTGTCCGCCACTGGGTGCCCCCCCTACTCAACCTCAATCTTTTGTCTTATTACCTGTTAGCAATGAAGAGGTTTATACTACAATAAATAACCTGAAATCCAATAGTGCGCCGGGTTATGATGGCATACCTACAACATTCTTGAAGCACATATCTAAAGAAGTAGTGCCTATTATAACTCATATAGTAAACCTCTGCTTTGACCGCGGTGTTTTTCCTAACTCATTAAGGCCCGATTCGACCAAACTTTTATGAGCATTTCTAAAAAAGTTTGTACATTTCATTCACGACTTCAATTTGCAAAAAAAATTGCAGGTTGGTAGAGTGAGTGAAACTGAGCCTAAATAACATAGTCTCCCAAAATGTCCTCATACATTTATATGAAACTTTCCTTTTTTGTTACCATGAACCAAAGAAAGTTAGTAACAAAAAAGGAAAGTTTCATACAAATGTATGAGGTCATTTTGGGAGACTATGTTATTTAGGCTCAGCTTCATTCACTCTACCAACCTGCAATTTTGTTTGCAAATTGAAGTCGTGAATGAAATGTACAAACTTTTTTAGAAATGCTCTTATACCGGGGTAAACGCTTACTCTAAGATTAGTAATGTCAAAAAATGACAGTTTTCTATGGCATTTTGACATTACTAATCTCAGAGTAAGCTTTACACCCGTGTAAAAAGTTTGGTCGAATCGGGGCTAAAACAGTCAATAATCACCCCGGTGTACAAGGGAGGGGACAGAGATGACGTCAGTAATTATAGGCCAATTTCAGTTCTACCTGCATTATCGAAAATCATCGAAAAGCTAATCAACGCCAGGCTCTTAAGCTTTTTAAACAAATTTAACATTATCTCTGATGCCCAATTTGGTTTTCGACAACAAAAATCTACTGAAGATGCCATAATTGCACTTACTTCACTAGTGACTAAAAATATGGACTGCAGCAACAAGTGCCTGGGTGTTTATCTAGACTTGAAAAAAGCCTTCGACGCCGTCTCTGTCCCCACTCTTGTACATAAACTCGACCGAGTGGGGGTTAGGGGGGCACCGCTGTCACTACTCGAGAGCTACCTTTCGGGCAGGAGACAGAGGGTGAAGCTCGGGGACGTCATAAGTGGGCTTGAAGAAGTCACTTATGGTGTCCCACAGGGAAGTGTGCTGGGCCCGACTTTATTTCTGGTATACATAAATGATCTAGTTAACATGACAATCCCAAATGCGAAACTCTTTTCATATGCAGATGATACTGCAATAATATTTGCTGGCAAATCTTGGAGTGAGGTTAAGATCTTTGCTGAAAAGGGTTTGGCACAAATAGACAACTGGCTTAAACTGAACTTACTAACTCTGAACACAAAAAAGACAAACTACATATGTTTCAGCATTTCGGATAGTACACAGCCCAAAGATGATATGTCGCTCAGGATCCACTCATGTTTGTCTCCAACCTCGTCAGTCTGTGGTTGTCCAGCAATAGATAAGGTTGCTCAAACTAAATACTTAGGAGTTATTCTCGATGAACATCTTACCTGGTATCCGCAACTTGAACAAGTCATAGGTAGAGTCAGGAAACTAACATGGATCTTCAGGGCACTGAGGCACATTGTACCAGGGAAGAACAACCAGTCAAACTCCCGTAATATCTTAAATGAAATATATATATCCTTGGTCCAATCTGTCCTAGTGTACTGTGTTTCCGTTTGGGGTGGGTCTGCAAAGAGCCGTTTTATTGAACTGGAACGTGCTCAACGTGCTCTAATTAAGGTTATGTATTTCAAAAAAATCAGATTCCCCACTGAGCAACTCCATCTGATCAGTGATCTACTATCGGTCAGAAAATTATACATCCTGCATATCGCACTAAAAAACCATAAAATATTACCTTATAAGACAAATAAAACAAATAGAAGGAAAAAAGCTGCTGTAGCAGAATACGTTAAAACAAGAACTTCATTTGCGTGCAGACAGTTTTACTCCAAATCTTCACATATTTACAATAAATTAAATAAAGAACTAGACATTTACCCGAAACTTTACCACGACTGCAAGAGAGTAATCACAAATTGGCTTAAGACCTTAACTTATGATGAGACAGAGTTTTTGTTACAATAATCTTATAAATACAAACACAACACACACACACACACACACACACACACACACACACACACACACACACACACACACACACACACAGGGATGAGATTTACATCCTGGTTTTGATTTCTTTCATGTAACATACACCTGGTTTCATGAACACCAAGTTGCCTCTTACCTTATCTTATTTTATTTAAACATAGCACACATTTTAACTTTTCAATCATTACCATGTACACCATAATTTTGGTTAACAAGCTTTATTTGATTACCTAAACATTGTAGTAGTTTAAGCATAACACATACTCATGTAACCTAAAGGAAGAGCGGTGCCACCCAACACAGGCATTTTTGCTTACCGGGTGGCTCCATCACTTAGATCATAGACAATGTGTGTTTTATGAAATAAAGAATTTTGATTTTTGATTTTGATTTTGATTTTTGATACTACTGGTTTTGTACATCAACGGGCTATATGAAATGTTGTGTTCTGTCAACCAATTCATCATTTCTTGTTTTTGAGAATTTGACTATGGAGCACGATTCAAAAGTTTGTTGTGATAGGATAGGACGCATTATCTACGATAAGTACGCTATTCAGTTTAAGGTTCGGTTTTTTTTTTTAACCATTTTTCGTAGTTGACGAAGGTCATCTGGTCATGGTAATCTCCCGTTCTTTGGTTTGCCTTAAACATTAACAAAGCGTTGGGAATAAAACCATCTTTTCCTCCTGCGTGCACTATTATTAACCGCTGGCCTGTACTGATTGGTTTTTTTACACCAAATTCTGTTCCATCGGTTCAAGCCTCTCCGGACACATGTGAAGTGTGGGTATCTTTAGACCGATATTCCGCAATTTTGGTAAGGTAATTTATTCTTAGCAGTCATATGTTGTGTCTTTCCATTAATATTTTTCGGTTGTCCTCGGTCTTTTTCCATTTAAATCCTAATTTTTGTATTTGTTTTCAAAGGTGGAAATGCCAAATTTGTAATCTATATCGGATTTTAACACAGAGTGGAGTGCCTTTAAGATTGGAAATTGCTTATGGGACAGACGAAAATTGTATATAGTTCTCCGGATGACTTCCTGATCAAAATCGTCTACTGCTGAAGACGGACAAGTACGTAACTTTTTATTTCTCGGGGAGGTGAATTTCTTTGTTGATGCGAATTTCTCACTATTGCTCTCAGACACAATGTTATAAACAGTAGAGAGACAAACACCTGTAGCTTTTTCAAGTAACTGGGCAGCCGTGTAAGGGGAATTAAAATTTTTCTTCAGTTCAAGTTAAAAATATTTATAACAGTTAAAAATGATTTGCTTATTTTGATTCTCAATCGGACCAAAATTACTCACTGCCATATTTTTTGAAAATTATGTATCTTACACTTAGTCGTACCTACGGGCTGACACAAAATTATTCTGATAATTGTGAGAATACAATAAAATCAGACGTAACAATATATGCACAGCGTAAATAATATTCACAATTTGACACTGACATTATTTTGGTATTTACTTCTTCAATATATAACATACCTCTTTTTATAATGCCTGTAAACATAGAATACTACAACATATGCAATTCCATGCTCTCGTTAATTTATCTATAACATTATTATTCCTGATACCGGTCACAGTACATCAAGCTACAATACCGGCAGAATACAAAGACATCTCAAGGTGGGTCAAGCGAATGCTCGGACCTCTAAATATGACCGTTTTTCCCCCGAAGGGGTAAAAACGGATATTTCGAGTCCAGCCGAAGCTTAAATGCCTTGCCGACATTAAAGGTACTGAACTGACAACTAGTCGGCGCGGATTGGTGTCTGTGACCTGTGACGTCGCCAGTGTTGCCAGCCCGATGAATGAAATTGTAGGTCTAGGGAAGCTTCTAATACTACGTGTACTTCTAATAGGGGGAAAAGGTCAATCGTAATCTCAAGGTGGGTCAAGCTTCGGCTGGACTCGAAACATCCGTTTTTATCCATTTGGGAGGAAAACGGTCATATTCACTTAGTTTCAGAAATGGCTCGCCATTGCTTTCGAATAAATTGACGTTACGTGGAACAATTGTTTTCATTTTGACAGCAGACTCGCCTTCGAACTGTCAAAAATGAAAACGATTGCGACTGTGAGTACGTTAGGCAATAGGCGGGCTGGGATTCTGCACGGTAATAACACTAATAACGATATCGTATTTGACGTGTTTCCGTATTGTCAGCGTTTTGATAGCTCTTAAATGTCATTTACAATAATGGCGACTGTGACATAAACGATTCTAAAACATGACAAACGCGATATTGTTATAACGCTGTAGAATAGAGGCCCTGCTGTTTGACTATATTCTAAACTAAGTAGGGCCTCTATTCAACTGCGTTATAACGATATCGTTTTTGACCTGTTTCCGTATTGTCAACGTTTTGACAACTCTTATGTCATTTACAATAATGGCGACTGTGACATAAACGATTCTTAAACGTGTCAAACACGATATCGTTTTAACGCACCTGAATAGAGGCCTAGGTAACCTTCCGGTTTTTTCTCGCTTGGGAATGTGACGTGTTTCGTTAGCAACGAAGTAAAAAGAAAACACATCTGTCATGTGCGAATTTAACATGCGTTTCATAGACATACCTACCTTCTAATCTGTGCGTTTCATGAGCCTCCTCCACTGTTTGATTTTGATTACAATGCCATAAATTGTCATCTGTCTTCTTGGTGAATAATGCATTATTTGTTTCATTTAGATTTAGTTTCATAGTAGGCGCATAATTTTCCACTGCTTTTACCATCTATATTTACTTACCATTACTTATTACTGTACCTTCTTTATCAAATGTCACTCTTGGACCTTTCTCATTCTACTTTCAATTCAATTCAATTTTTTTTTATATATATATGGCTACTGTCCAGTGGGATAATTCTGCCAGTCGTTACAAGTGATCGGTGAAAATCATTTTCCAAAAGCAGATGCAGATTCATCAGTTTCATTCCACTTTAAAACTGATAATAAATAGTGTGACAGATTTTGATTATAATACAATCCTCTATAGTTAATTTTAAACCCTCAATTGATGTGCTTATTAGTTTTCCTTTCCTATTAGCTGATAATTATCGTATTTCCATTTGCTACTTGCATCTGTGATGTCAGCCACCGTCTACTTGCGTCGTTTTTGTCCGGCCGTCAACAGGCCGTAAAATTGTCCGCAAACGGCAAAAGGATGCGGTCTATGACTGAAAGTGTGAGTCTAGGGATCCTTCAAGGGTCTGCATTAGAAAACACACCAATCCTAATTTACTTGAAAGACCTTCGGACAGCCATTACAGCTGGCCTGTCAGTGCTCTTTGGGGACGACACGACTCTATGAACAGCTCGGGGAAAAAATCCATGGCGCAAACATATAAAAGGTGTAGAAATTTATGTAATTATCTTTTGAAAAAAGTAAAAATCAATTACGGTAAAATGGAACTGGAGAAGACTGGAACAAATTCAAAAAAGATCTGGGAATTCATTAAAAAGGTAACGTATACCTCGAAACAACATATGAGCAGTGATCGGAATAGGTAGTGCAATTTCGCGAGACTTTGGTGCGTAAGTTTAGTATGGATATAGCTTGTAACCCCGGAATTACATTTACTAAGTGTTAAAGTTTGTGTTTAAACGATTATTTTGCTTGCATAGAATATCGCATTGGCGAAATATGTAAACACTTGCAATGACAAAAAGTAAAAAAGTATTTACAATAACATTGTTTTTTAGATTTCTCGCATGTTCCCATTTAACTTCAATTAAGGTCATGCAAAGAAAATATTCTGTGAAATAATACGAGTCCCGGAATCTGGGGTCTTATCCATATTAAGTATAATGTTTAAGGTCATTCACCCGAAATTGCACTACCTATTCCGATCTCTGAACATGAGTCACCCTCTGGTTTATTACAAGCGCACTCATCACATTTGATGTCTGCTAACATGGTAAATAATTTCTTTGTTAATATTGGCAAGGTACTAGCAGAAAAAAAACAGAGGTCAATGAATCATACTATAAGTACTCCCTCTACCTGTACTGCTAAGTTAACATCCTTTGTGTTACTAGATACCGACGAAATAGAGGTGGAGAGGATGGTTATAGGTCTAAAAGACAACTGTGCTGTTGGATGGGACAATATATCAAATAAAATTATTAAGCAATTTCGTCAAATATAGTACCAGTATTTGACGAAATTGCTTAATAATTTTATTAACTAACTTACATATTTAATTTATGTTTACGCACGGGACACTTTCCCAAATGTCTTAAGAAAGCTGTTTTTGTTTCTGTATTTCAATCTGGTAGCAAAATGAAGTTACAAATTATAGACCCATTTCCTTGCTATCCCTTTTTCTAAAATACTTAAAAAGATTTTAAATAATAGGTTGGTCAAATATTTGGAGGATAACTCCATTTTGTCTGTGACGCAGTATGGGTTTAGATCTAAGGTTTCAACCGCTGATGCTGTACATCATCTTACTGATTTTTTAGTTCAAAATCTTAATAATGGGCTGCACACACTGGGAATATTCCTGGACCGTGTCCTATTCTTTTGAGCAAGCTTGAATCTATAGGTACACGGGGAACCCAGCTGTTTTTTTTTGAAAGTTACCTAGAACACAGGACCCAACGTGTTAAGATAGGAAATGTCTTCAGCGACGACCAGGAAAATACATTTTTTGGGGTTCTCCAAGGAAGTATTCTATTCTTGATTTTTATAAATGACCTCTGTAATTTAAAACTAGAGCATAGAATTATCATAACATGTGCAGACGACACCGTCCTACTTTATACGGCTGACTCTGAAAGTGAAGTCTACAAGCAATCACAACACGGGTTCAATGTGGTTAATAAATGGCTTCAACATAATTTATTAACTCTTAATGCTGATAAAACTAACTATATTAAGTTTTCAATGCGCAAACGTACGTCTGCGCAAGCTGGCTCTACATTATATGCTCATTATTGCAATGTTCCCACAAATGGCCACTGTGTATGTTCTGCTATTAAATTTACTGACCGAATAAAATACTTGGGCATTATAATAGATGAAACTCTTTCGTTCAAACATCACATAGATGCGTCACATATTAGCGGACCCTAAATTAATTAGACAAGTTTATTTCTCGCTATGTCAGTTAATCCTAACTCACTGTATAGCCACATGGGGTGGGGTGGGTAAAACTCTGTTACTAACCATCGAGAGAGCGCAGAGAGCTATTCTTAAGGTGTCTACTTTCCGCCCTTTCCTTTTTCCTACTAATCTGCTTTACAAATCGTGCAATGTATTAACAGTTCGACAATTATTTATATTTAGTATAGTGCTTAAACAGCACGCTGCCTCACCATATAACTTAACTATGGTAACGGATAAGAGCTTTTTGAAGAGAGAAATTTGCTTTTACACACGTTTACAAGTTTTTTGTCTTCTTAGGACCACTGCTCTATAATAGATTAAATGCAGTTTCGCTCATTTATCTCCTAAATTTCAATAAATGATAGAAAATTCTACTGGAAACACTTCAAACTATGTCATACGAAGATACAGAGAAATTGTTATTAGGTGTAAAGTAGAGTCTAGGGTACCTACCTTTCTTTTTGTTAGTTTTTAATTTTAGGTAATCATTTAAATTAAGATACGATCATAGTATTAACCATTTATTTTGTAGTTGATAGAATTTCTTAGTTTTATTTTTACACTAGTGATTGTTTATTTATTTATTTTCTCTATTTTAGGTCTTCTAGCCCGAAACACAGGACTTCCTAGTTCGGGCTCATGACTTGTTTTTTTTAGACTATTAAGAAAACTTTGTATTTATTAAGTTATTTTGTAATTTAATTTTTGAATAAATGATCTTATCTTATCTTATCTTAAAACATATAATGGTTGTCTCAGGCCGAAGTATTTGCAATCGGAGTAGGTTCCTTGGCTTCAAACTTGACTCTAATCTTACCTGGAAGTGCCATGTTGACCAAACTGTGCGATAGACTGAGTGGTGCCGTCTTTGCGTTGCGTAAACTAGGGACGCTTATTGCAAATGCTGTATTAAAACAGGTATACTTTGCACATTTTCACTCCATGATATCGTATGGCACGCTTCTATGGGGAAACTCAACAGATGCTAACAGGGTAATGCTTATGCAAAAGCGTGCCTTACGTACGTTAGTTGGGATGAAACCTAGGCACTCTTGCAGGGGCCTTTTCGTAACGCATTATTCTGTTTCCAAATATTAATGTTCGTAAGAAATAATATTTCCTCCTTCGCCCGCGTTAATATTCTTGGCAAGGAGCCCCGCCACACCGGACGTTTGAGAACAGAACAGTTCCCCGTGGCATGCCACTTGGGGGTCGTATCATAATATATACAGTTCCAAATACGTAATGGTTCATAATACACAATGCTATAATATAAAATGGTTTTATTTCTGAAACCGTAAACTTTTCAGGATTTTTTAAAAGGCTAGAGAACCCATTAGGTTAGGTTGGGTTTGTTTTATAACAATCCTGAATGGTTTACGGTTATTTTTTTTCTGTAACCGTATATTATTATGAATTATGACCAGTATATATTATAACCCATTATGTACTTTGAACTTTATATATGATACGTGCCCCACTTGCCGGTAAGAACCCGCGTGTCATAGGTCCCACGTACTACGAGCGTCTACCCACCAAACTTAAAAATGTACAATCCGACGAAGCATATAAACATCAGCTGAGAAACCTTTTATTGGATAATCCATTGTACTCCGTGGATGAATATAAGAAACTTAAATTGTAAAATAATTATTGTTTATGACATTTATTAATCTTTTTGTAACGACATCGGATAACTGACCATTTATTAGATATATATTGAATTGTTGTTGTTTTAATTAGTTTATTGAATGTTATTTTGCATTCTTTGATTATTAGTATTTATGTTGCCAATATAATTTCGTAATTTTTGACATGCAATGCAACTAAAATTGTAATATTACCTACATTAATGAATAAATAAAGTAAACCGTTTGGTTTAGTTTAGTTTACTTGTATATTTATGTCTGGTATTTCCTGTATGTCTATCATGTATTCTAGATATTTCTCATTTATCATATGACATGATGCCCCCGAGTCTATTAAATACAAGTTCTATCTCTTGATCTCGTAACATGTATCTCTTGCAGTGCGAGCCTGTGCCGCAACAAATGATATAGTATTATTATCTTTCTCTTGTTCCTGTCCAACATTTGCAGCAGGTCTCCTATGGTGTTGAAAACCTTGTGCCCTGTAACCTCTGCCCTCAGTTTTGTCCTCTTTTGGAGCAGTTACGAGCAAAGTGGATTGGCTCACCACAGTTGTAGCATTTAAGTAATAACACTCTTAACAGTGCTGTGAAAAAAAACATTATTATTTATTTGTAGGACTCGTTGGCCTTTGGTTGGCTCTCTTTGATCTCGGCATCCAACAGTTTGCGTTTTACAAATTCAACTGCCAGCTCATTATTCAACATTCCCTGTGCTGTTACTAGTAGCTGATATTCTTCTTCCACACTCAACAATAATTGACAGACTTTTTCTTTATCATAAGTTTTTATTCCGTTCGACTCAATATCTTGTATTATTTTCTCAAATTGACTGAGATGTTTTTGTATACTGTCTGTCTTCTTACACTTCATGCTCATCACATTATGGTTGTTTAGTCTCGCGTTAAACAATCTACTTTTCACTTTGAATGCGAGGAAAAAAACGACGTTCTAAAAAATATTGTTTTTTAACAACTGCAACGCACAGATTAGAAGGTATGTGCTGCAACGTACGCTCAATACAAGTTATGAACATCTATTCAAAATACAAATAGGAAAAAAAAGTTACGCGGTTTTTTTGTAAAGTGATGTTTTAAATGCTTGCATATTTAGCCAACGGATTCAAACTTGGAAACCATTTTAAAAGTAACGGTTGATAACTGATAACAAAAAAATGAGCATCATTTTCAGTAGTCTTATCTATTGTCATAGACAAAAAAGTTGTTCATGAGGTTATTTTTACCTCTTTTGAGATTCTTGATTTTCATTTGTTTTATTTTTTTAATCATTTATAATAATTATAATTGTCAAAATGACGTCGAAACAAGAAGCTCTGCGAAAACGCGTCGTAAGTACATTTTTATAATAAAAATATAAACATGGGGAAAAAGTACACAGTAGATCATTTTACCAAAAAAAATGTATCAGTTTCTACTATATATAGAATTCTTGCATCCTTGACGACAGCTCGCAAACGTGGTAGCGGCCGACCAGCTAAAATAATGACCAAGGGAAGACTGAAGAAACTCCATACCACTTTCAATGATAGTGATTCCATGAGCCAACGAGATGCCGCGAAAGTATTTAAATGTTCTCAACCGTACATTTGCCGGTCTTTAAAAAAGGTGGGTTTGGAGTGCCGCAAGAAGGTACGGGCACCGGAATACACCGATCAGCAAAAATCTAACATTATGTCACAATGCCGCTGGATGGTTAGAAATTACAGAGGAATATCGTTTATTTTGGATGATGAAAGTTATTTCCCTTTGAGCTAAACCCATATACCTGGAAATGATCGGTACTATACCAGCAATATTTCAACAACACCAGACAATATAAAACACAAGTATAAGCACAAGTTTGAGCAGAAAGTTATGCTTTATGTGGCTATTTCCGATAAAGGTGTGTCAAAACTGTGGTTCAAACCTAGTGGTTTAGCGGTCAATCAAAAAGTATATGAGAGTGAATGCTTGAAAAAAATACTTTCACCGTTTATTCGCCAACATCACCCTGATGGAGAATATGTATGTTGGCCAGATAAGGCATCGTCGCATTACACCAAAAAAACATTGCAATTCCTGGAATCCCATAATGTGCCATTTGTACCGAAAATCCGAAATCCCACAAACCTTCTACAATGTCGGCCTATCGAAGATTTTTTTGGTCTTTTGAACAGTCTGGTTTACAAAAATAATTGGAGAGCAGAAAATTGTGCCGAACTAATTAAAAGGATCAAAACTTGTGTGCGAAAAATGGACAAAAATGCCGTCCAACGGTCTTGTTCGGGCATTAAGTCAAAAATGCGTCGAACAGCTGATCACGGGCCTTATTGTAACGTTCACTGATTATTTTGTAAATAGTTAAATGTGTATTATAACCTTACTATAAAAAAGTTTGATAAAATGTTACATAAGTAATTTTTTACAGCTTTGCAAATAATTCTCATTTTTTTGTTATCACCCGTTAATTGGACCACGCATAATAAAAGAGTTCGGCCTTAATATGATTAAATAGATTCATATTCATAATAATTAATCGTGTTTCACGAAATTAAATCCTTTTTTTGTATATATTTGCACAGTTGTCATTTTGAGGTTATTTCGACACCCAAAAATATGGTCCATACACAATCACTGAAAATGGCGATAATCCTTCATTCACAAAACCCGGTATTGGTTGTTTAGGGGTTTCCAAAGTAAATTAAAATAAAATACTTTAATCCCTAGAGATTCATAAGGAGCTTTAGTCCCGATTCGCAGAGATATAAGTAGCATTTTAAGAGCATGAGAAGTGAAAAAATGTTTTTTTTTATTTAGGGATCCGTTTATGAAATATTAAGCGCTAATTTTTGTTAGAGTCAAGTGTCCAACTACGGCGAAAACTACAAATACTAAAAAAAGACTCTGAAAAGTTTTAAATGAAAGCGCATATAACGAATTTAAAAGGAAAACTATCACGACTAAGTTATTAGTTATTACTCACTGATTTTAATGTTTTTAGTACTTAACCCTACAATGAGCATGGTCCGACATGCTCTTGCTTGGTTTTTAACTTATTAAACATTTATATTGAAATTTTCGAGACAGGTATTGGTCTAGCGCTTTCGTTTTAAGGTTCCTTTTATGCCTTTATTTCTTCTTCTTCTTCTTTTTTAATTAATGGCGGTCCACACAGTGATTTCGCTAATGTCGAGTGAATAGAGTAAATCAGTAAACAGAATAAATCAAAAGTAAAAGCCGGGCATTTTTCAATAGGCCATCTACCCTACCCGAAGTTACCGGAAACCCCCTTTATTTCTTATTCTATGGAGGGAATCTATCCTAGTGACAGACGTCATATCGTATGCGCACAGAGTAGACATGATATTAATGGACTGTTGGAATAGAAAGTTTCTTTTATATTTAAATGAAAGTATTGAAAATTACAATATTTATAAGACAATAAGTTGACCGGTTGGTAGTAATGAATTGGCATATATCTGATATATCGCACTGCAAGATTTCAAAAAACTTGCTTGTTTTGTTTCAAGTTCAAAGGAAATATATTAAAGTCGATTTTTAAATACAGTTGTAATTTGAGTTAAAGCTGTATTGCTGTATTTTGAGTGTTGATCTGGCAGTGCGATATATTCTTAAAAAGGAAATAATGATCGACAAATTCTTAAAAAAAAAAAACTCATTTGAATAGGTAAAATGTAATCAGGAAATTATGATGAAAAACGTGAGGTATTAAAAAATATTCACTTTACCGAGCGTGTAGCTCAAAAACGATTATGTATTTGAAAAAGTGCAATAGGTACTTAAAAGTTATAGAAAATTGTATAAGTTTTCATCTGTTTCTTGTTTTTTTTCTTCATGACATACCATTCTCGAGATATAAGTAAAAGACCTAAAAATACAATTTTTTTGCTCACCCCCTCCGCAGCTGACCTCCTAGAAGTGGGGACTTTTAGTATGTTCACTCCTTAAGCATAATTAGCAAATTTCTGAAGAAATTGCTTATGTTCCTACTCACGTAAGTACTCTATACTCCTTTTTAGCCATTCGTTGACTGGAGTGTGATTCTTAAACATCACTTGTATTTTAGCTCGTCGGCGAGCTATTCGTCCTAGCGTTCGTCTATCGTTTCGTCTATTGGCTACTTTTCACACATCACCATAGACGACCGGAGACGAACGGAGGCCTCGTCACACATTACCCTAATTTAAGCCTCTTCTTTTCTACTTATTTACCCCTTTAGAAAATTACTCATGAAGCTTTTACGGCACTATTTGAATAAACAAAACTAAAACATATCAATTTCACCTCCAAGATGGTTTTAATCATTTTATAATTCCATACCCTAAAAAGTAAAAGCGTTACTAGCGCTCATAGACGGTAGCGGATTAATTTGTAATTTCTGTTCGTCTGACCTTGGCATTCACCGTATTCTCATACCGAAATTGTATTCGTCTTTCAGTTCGCATTCGTCGAACAGCTGTCATTATTTCATCATTCCTTCTGTCAGTTAAAAAGCTGCCTTTTTCACGGGCGAATTGCTTTAGCGTACGTTTTCACTGAGGTGCGACGAATAGCAAAAACAACCAATCAGATTGTTCGAACAATCTACGTATGTGTTTTCTACCTTCTGATAGGTTGGTTTTGAATCTGATTTGAGTGGAAACGGAACCTGAAGTCTAGGACGAATAATGGCCGCCCAAAATGTGTCAAATATGTCAAAATAGTAGTAAAATACTTCTGGGCTTTTGGTTACTTAATTTAATTCGTTTTTGATAAGTTTTAAAGGAACATTGTAAGTTTTGCTGCAATTAAATTGCCTCTTTAAGTTAAGTGCAGAGCAGTTGTCACAACAGTGATGTGATGATGATGAAACCTAATTTAGTTCCATATCGGAACGGCCTGGGAACATTTAGGAACTGGGAATGGTGGATATACCCAGTGTTCCAAATGGATCACTTTATACTTAAAAGGAATATACTCTTATAATAATGATGAAAACAACGTAAGTACATAAAACAATGTGACATCACCATCATCTTGTCAGCCGAAAAGGTTTCGGTTTCATGCTTCTCGCATCCATCTGTTTCAGCCACTCATATCAGATCCTCAGTCTACCGCACCCTCAGCCCACAATGACGCAGTAGAATTGTTTCAACTCAAAAAAAGTAGTTATGCTAAACTATGAGTCTTGGAGAAGCAAACGTTTTATTCGTGTTTTTGTTGATAAATTGACAATGACATGCCAGACAAGGCAGGCATAATAGTTTAATTCATTATTGTAATAAAAACTGAGTGATTTCTTTAAAACATACCTATACACACAATCAACAATACAATACAATACAATACAATACAAATACTCTTTATTGAACACCAAAAATAAAAATAAAAACAGAACATGGAACAGTACATTTAAATCATAGGTATACAACAGGCGGTCTTACCGCTAAATAGCGATCTCTTCCAGACAACCTTGTAGTACTAGGTGTATACAATTTCGGGTCCTGACTGAGCACTGTAGGTATCTATGTGAAAAATAATCATGAACCACCTGAAGAAACTTGTTTCTATCACTTGAAGTGATTACCTACTCGTGATTAAATAGTGTGTTAAACTTTAATTCGTTTTGTAGGTTGTTGCCAGTCCAATAATGGGAAACTTGGATAACATGGCGAGGTTCGCCGGAAACAATCAAGGATGCAATAAAGGGATTTGGATATTTTGAGAAGTCAGTTCACGAATCTCAGTAGCGGTTCTACGCAGTTGAAGACTATGGCAATTCGCTTGCCAGTCTCTAAGCAAACTTGAAGTATACTATACGTAGTATCTCTTAGTAGTCTGTGAGTATACTTATGTCTTTGTAAACTTATTTATTATAGGTTAGAAATTTGTTTACATTGTGTCATCACATCATAATGTAAACAATTTACTCAGGATGTCTTGTCTTTACCTACACAAAAGAGGTACTTATGTGTAAGTAAAGGTTTTGATTTGTTTTATGGTACAAAACATTAAGATGAATATTAATATTAGACATGTTATTTTTATTACCTAATTTTTTCAAAGCACCTTAAGTTTTATAATTCTAAAGTTCAGTAGCTAAGTAATATAAGTAATATTTTGTTAATATTTGTTATATATAATTGTCAAGTGACCATACATTATTGGTCTACTATAAGAAGCCTCGCACATTAAGCCACCAGTGGCGACCACATCAGAATGACTAGTCGTTGCCACAAGTTGCGGACGCGTTTTTCCATCCACAGATTAAAAGGTATGTCTAAACAGTCATATCATAAAGTCAATGTTAAAGACCCAATTCACTTAAAAACCCGCTACGCACCTTTCGTTTTTTAAATTTCACTGAGAGTATTTAAAATATTTCGAAATTTTATACATACGTGATCGTCCTATATTATATAACCGGAAAAATAGTTTAAAGGAATATTTTAAAAATATTGAGTTGCTTTCGCAATTTACTTTAGAAGGTTTACATTCATGTTGCATAAAATTGGTTGTCATAATTTCGTTTCGCATAGCAACCCTTGGCAGAATCATCATTTCGCATAATTATTTTGGCATAAATATCTTCGCATTACTACATTTGGCACAATTGTCTTTGGCAGAATAGTACATTGGCATAACGTTGATTAGAATAATAGTCCTATGGTAGAATAATTGTTTCGCCGAATTTTGTATGGCATACTATGTAGTTGGCATAAAATTATAAAGCATAATAATATTTTACTAGGTACTTCATCCGGGTCCATATTGGCTCATATATTTTTTAGTACTACTACTATTACTCATAATATGCATTACTTCAATTTTTATACTCATAATACTGTGGCCAAGATTGTATGCGGACCTATAATTTTTTTTCGAAGATTTTTTTTCTTTATAAACGTATATGATAGTACCTATTATTTGTACTCATATAATTAGTAGTTATATTATTTAAATTGAATGCATTTATCGAAAGGAAGTTTTTCCGGGCAGATAAAATAAAAAACTCGAATTTGTGTATTTCGGACAATCTATATGATGAAGGGAACCCCTTATTTATCCCACTGCTCCAATTGCAATGCGGTCATAGCGCTTCGCCGGCCGCTACCGCGGCACGCTCGCTACGCTCGCTCGGCTCGCGCGCTGTTATTGTAGAACTTCTAACCTAACTCAACCTAATGTACTAGCAGCAGTTCGTTACTAATTATTATGCTATGGTACAATGATGCCATAATAAATTCGGCGGAAGGTATATTCTGCTACATAAAATTCTGCGAAATGAAAGTCGGCGATATGGGTAGATCTCACTATTCCCATTGAGCTTTCCCATTGATGGTAATAGTGATACTACTTGTATCACTATCCCCATTGCGTTTATATAACCGCTACTATTCGTGACCAATAAAACGCTCGGATATTATGACCTCTTTATTATTGTTTTGATATTATTTTACACCCGACGTTTGAAAAAAACCGCTCAAAATGGGAATAATGAGACATTTTGTAGGAGAACATAAGTCTCGCTATAACCATTCGGCGTTTCGTAATTCAATGGGAATAGTGAGACTGATTTGAAAAAAAAGTGCAGTCAGTATTACCACTGCAATGGGAAATGGGAATAGTGAGATCTACCCGGCGATATTAGTATTCTGCTATTCAAAATTCTGCCAAACGATTGTTATGCGTTATGACAGTTATGCTAAGTATACTATTATGCTAAAGTATCATTCGGCTAAAAATGTTTCTGCGATAACTGTTATGCGTAATGTATTTCGGACAATCGATATTATGCCAGATGAAGGGAACCCACTTTAGAAATATAGATTTATGATGGTTTAATTATCCCTATGGATGGCCCTAAATTATGATGAACCACAAATATTTTTACCGGCAACACTTAATTGTTCTATACAAAAGTCAATAATAAAGGAAGAGAATGGATATGACACGTTGACATATACAAATAATCAGTTATGTAAATACTATGCATTCCGACATCGAACACTCAAAAATAATGTTATCTCGTTTTAACTTAGTTCTATGTTCTTAAGTAAAAAAAGATGACAGTACGTCAGCCAGTGCAATAATGGCAACATTTATAATTTGACGTTCATACAAATACCTAACGTGACTAGTCTGCCATGTTTAGCAAAATTCGCTTAAAAAATGATTAATATCTTGTATTCCGTATTATATATTGCCAAAAGTTACACATGGATTGAAAGAGAAACTTCATCGTAATGTCTCTAAAGTGTAGTTTGTTAGGATGTGGTGCAGGAAACAGCAAAATCCAGAAATATTTAACATTTCTCCGGTAAGTTTAAGTTTTTGTTAAAATGTTGGTCAGTTTTGTCATTATTGGGGGACTTACATATCGCATCTTTAGAATTATAGTGACCTAATCCAAATATTTTGATTTTCGATTTAGGTCTCTATAGTAATCAGTTTATGACTCGAAATCGAAAGCTGAAAATGTTTAAATTTGGTCACTGTAATTGTAAAAGTGCGATATGTAGTACATTATTATTAATCCATAGATCAAGATTAGTTCAAGATTATAATACGATTTGCCTTTTTTTTTACAATATTTTTAAGTAAACAAACCGCTGAATTTGACAGCTAGGGTTGATCTCAAAATATCGAAAATAACTTGAAAATTTCTCATCATGACAATTAATGTTAAAATAACATGTTTTTTTGTAATTGTATCATATAGAACGTAAATGGAATGTGCTAAAGAAATCAAAGAACCATTTTTCAGAAATCAAAGAACCAGATTACTATTTTTATGAATTTTGGGAAAAAGTATACTGAGAAAGTTTCATTCCGAAATTATTTAAATAAAATAATATTATTCCGGAATGAGTAATGACTAAAGTTTCATATCTACTAAAAATCATCTAAGACCGCACCAAATATTTTTATTTGTTTACTTGACGACACGTTGGCCTAGTTAACGGTCCTGGGTTCAAATTCCGGTAAGAGCGGATATTTGTTACGGTCTGATAACAAGTCAAATTTGTAAAAAAATGCAGGAGTTAAAGCAGTCTTTAACTCCTTTTATTACCAGTGTAATACACGATTATTTAAGATTTTTGGTACTCTCACGCTGTGGCACTGTTTTGAATAAAAACAAAAGTAAAAAAATATTGTTAATATTTTTTTTGCTTTTTATGATTTTTGTATTTTATCAATTAGATAACTTAATGCGTCTTTTTTATGAAAGGAATAACTAAGAAATAAGTTATACTTTTGTTGCTTTGTACTTTCATTTATAATAACTGGTGTCCCCTTGTTTTACAGACAGAAAAATTACAGAATTTTGTTTCACAGAAAATGTTTCATATTCTATTTGGTCCTTGTATTTTTGCTTCAAATATATATTTTTTTAAACTATTTGCTTGAAAGAAACAAATTCCACAGAAAATCAATTCAATGAATTTTGTAATTTTATTTTTTCATTACACATACTTATCAAACAATATAATTATTTTTTAACGAATATTGTTTGGTCAGTGTATTTTTTCATATCATTTCATTTTAACGACAACAGTATTCAAAGTCGTGGGAAACTCAATATTCTGTGAAACAAAATTCTACGAAATTACTATTTGGAGAATAAGGATACATCAATAATAACAAAATCAATACAACATAATACATATTATCGGTGTCCTCTTGTTTTACAGAAACTCATTTCATAGAATGTATCACTTCGCAGAATTTTCATTTTTTAGAAAGCTACTTTCTGCTGAAACCTTAATGTTTTCAGATTATCTTAAGCATGAGTTACGAAGGTTAGGTTAGGTTAGACCTAAGACCCCCCCGATTGTGCTGCCACCTTGCCGTGGTGGGGGGCTTGCGTGTCTCTATGATCCCCGTGGCTATACCGGACAGGGCTACCCATACCGGAAAGGCTCGGGGTGAGGGGCCAGACTAAGAGCGGCACGTCCCTATCCCATTCCCACCTTCCCGATTTCCCATTCCTTCCCAGCTCCCATCCTTCCTCCCTTTTCCACCGAACCAGTGGCGGGATATCCACTTTCCAGGGCCAGCGCGAGCCCGGGGAACCAAATACTCCCCATAAGAGCGCCCCTGTATGTGACAGAGGTTTCTTGAAGGGGCAGTTGCGTGTGCCCTTGAGACCGCTCCTGCCCCGGAAAGTTTCCTTCTGTCACCCAGGGAGGGATGGTGACGAGCGGTTTTTCTCTGGAAAAGCCGCTTCGTTGTCATCAGTTGCGGGCGGTGACAGAGGTTGTTGGAAGGGGCGGTTGCGTGTGCCTTCGAGGCCGTTTCTGCCCTGGACAGCTTCCTTCTGTCACCTTTGACGGTTGGTGACTGAGGTTTCTTGAAGGGACGGTTGCGTGTGCCTTCAAGGCCGTTTCTGTTTCCGGAAAGTTTCCTCGTCACCTGGAGGGGGCAGTGACAGAGGTTGTTGAAAGGGGCGGTTGCGTGTGCCTTCGAGGCCGCTTCTGCCCTGGACAGCTTCCTCCTGTCACATTTGCGGTTGGTGACAGGGTTTACTGGAAGGGACGGTGCGGCATGGGCCGCTGCATTTCCCCGAAAGTACTCCCATGTCACCCGAGGGTCCTTCTACGTGTCCTCTGGAATCTCAGGGGGCACTGTAGTTATTGGTGGGACAGCTGTGGTGGAGTTTGTTTGAAGGGTATGGGACCAACCCACTGGGGTTGGGTATCCGGAAAGCATCCTCCACCACAGGCAGACCGTGGAGGGAAGGCGAACTCAGCGGACAGACGTTCGCTGCTCGCCCGAACTTCTTGTAGAGCCAGTGGGTTGGGGCCCATATTGCACGGCTTTACCGGTCTGGGGAGATGGTCGTGGGCTGTCCTCCTTTGGCGGAGACACGGGGGGGCTCTTCGGAGCCAGCCGGGAGGCACGTCAGTGGGCAATGCTTTTTAGCGGTACCGCGGTGCCTCACAGCCGGCCAGAGGGTTTAAACGCCGGAGTGGTTTTAGACGGTTCTTTGAGAGTCATACCTCCCATTGCACAGCCATCCCCAGGCTCGGAGGATGCGTAAATGCATTTCCACTTAGTCAAAAAAAAAAAAAAAGGTTAGACCTAAGACTCAAAAAATAATCTGAAAACAGTAAGATTACAGCAGAAATTAGCTTTCTAAGAAATGAAAATTCTGCGAAGTGATACATTCTATAAAACTACTGTCTGTAAAATAACGTACAACCCATATTATCTTTAGTATATGGGTTATATGATAAATACTATAATATGATATAAATATGAGTGAGCGACCAAGACCTCTCTGGGCAGAACCGACTTGAATAGGTTAGGTTAGAAGGTTAGCCTTCAAGGTTATTTTTTTTATATCCCTTGAATAAGCTATGCGATACAATTTGATTGTAAATTAAAATCGTTGTATGCGTTTATATTATACGTAAGATGAACTTGCTATCTGCAAAATAAGGGTACGCCAATAAAATTGCTACAGTGCATTTGAGTTTCATATGCATATATTTCAAATAGTATATAAAACGTAACTATACGTAAATATAGTAAACCTATAAGTTGTTTTTATTGTTATTAAGTTATATTTTAAATAAATATTATGAGAATAAAGAATATTTAATTTGCTATTCTATGATATGAAAAAAGAAACATTGAGTTTTATTTGAAATAAAAAACGATGATTTAAATGTCTTCAAAGTAATTATTCTACATATTGATTATTCTATGAAATGATAATACGAGAAAAAAATACATGAAATGAAATTCTAAACCACTTCTGTCTGTAAAATAACGTACAACCATAATAACTCACTCGAACGATATTTACCTACTGAACCCTTGAAATACTTCATCTCTAGTCTTCATCATCGGTTCCACTTTACCAAATAAAGAAGTTAGGTTGACACCAACGCGCTTCAACGCGCGGTTGAAGCGTTGAAATGACAGGCGGCTCGTGTCAAGATCTTGCCTGCGATGTATGGCGGCTCGCGCGGTCATGTATACTATAGCACTACTTTGATAGAAACATGTACCGCGCGCCGCGTCAATCACGCGTTCATGTGAACCTAGCATAAAGCTTTTGGAATGCAAATGCTGAAAATAGCAAAACATGTCTGCAATTTTTGAGGAGTTCCGTCATTTACTCATGGATTGCATCATCAGATCACTCCAACTTTTCTTTGGGACCATTTGCGACCTTTCCTTTCCTTTAAGATGGAAAGGGCCCACCGCGCTGGCTGTGCACGATACGACGTTTTGCAAGCCCTTCAGGTATCCCACTGCTACTTCATCTTTATACAGGACATGCGAAGTACTGAACGTACAGAACAGACGAGATGAGACCCTACCATTCATATGGTTGGTTTATCGATAACTTTATTATTACTATCGAATCGGGGCGGCACTTAAACATGTGACAGTCCGCCATTTTATATCTGCTATGGTAGTTTAGGTAGGCACGTTTATTCTGTAGGTATGTCATATCCATTATCTTTCTTTACCATTGACAAAAGTACGTAAGAGTTGCCATATAAAATCGAATTTGACTTAGACAGTGGCGCCCCTATTATTTTCTACTCCTTTTTGCCAGACTATAAATGTCCCCAAAACAATCTCGGAATCTCAATAAGGCTACCTCGAATGTGTGCGTGTAGTAATCAGGGAGAGTTTTTTTTCCAATTAGTTGCACACTACTTCCTTTGTAAGTTTAGACGTGACTTGGCTAAAATTTAGTAAAGGCATTTTTCTGCCAGTGATTTTATTTTTTCTAAACTAAGCAAATAAAACTCAGTACCTACTAATTTATTTTTAATTTACATTTATTCCGTTGTTATTCTATTTGTTATGAATAAATAAATGAAACACTGTATCTAAATCATCTCAATATGATGGTGATGATCAAGGTGAATTATATCATCCTTCGACAATCATATTATGATGCTAGCTTCATAAAGTTTCGTCCGTCAGTTCGCTTGTCGAATTCGTCCACGAACGTATAACGGTTCAGAATGCCAGAATTTTGAAGGACGAATTGCTTCGTAGACGAAAACAGTGACTGAATGAAAATGCACGCTCTGAACATGTTATATACACATTTATGACAGCAGTTAAAATGTGCCGGGTTATGATTCGTCCGACGAATTGAAGGACGAATGGTTATGTAAGTGTCTTGAGAATAACATAGCTGGACTATAAGTATAATTTCGTCTATGCATCCCGTAGTAAGTTTCAAATCTATTTTATATATGAAAAAATCTAAACCCTTATAGTTTTTATGCTCTCCTTGCCAATCCAACAAATTATAAGTGAAGCCAGATGAGGTATCAAATATGTATACATATACGCTTTACACAATGCGTATTTTTTTTAAACATCTTGAATATATGCGATCTCTTATCCAAAGAGTAAGTCAAACGTCAACTTGACGTTTGTGCTCACGGTGCCCATGCCTGGAAGTGTAAGCATCGTGAGTGCCATCCATGACGTCATCAATGACGTCGTGCATGACATTTCTTGTAATCGCCGTTAGCGTTTGTGAGCGTGATTCGGTCCGATCGTAAGCGCGCTCTGAGCGCTTTAAGCGTGATTCGGAACGTAGCCATAGACTAACAAAACAGAATGTACAAAGTCTGTCCCATGTGTCGCGTCGTACTGCGTCGTAATCGTGGTACGTTAGTAACTCTATATAGTTTGTGACTCATTGTCACATCAGAAGCCATAGGAAAAATAAAAAAAACTAATTATATAATTTTGTTAAATGATTACTAATACTCGTATATATTATAATAAGCTGGAATGTTACTAACAAACTATGAAATAAATGTATTAAGTGAAAATATTAAAGTTAATGTATCCAGTAATGCTTTTTATTACTAACGATTTTTTTAATTTGATTTTTGTTTTTGTAACTTACGCTATAGGTTGAACAGGATTTACCTTGATGATATGGAACGTTAAGAAGAGGTTTATAAATATTCAAAAAGAAAAAAACTAGGCTAACTTAAAAATAGGGGAATGGATGTCTAAATATTTGTCTTTATTATGAGCTTTAACTCTCGATACTACTCATTAAAACAATGGTTTCAAACAACGTGGCACTGCTAGTTTCAATTACAACGTCGCTTCCGTAACGTTAATCTCTCATCGCGTGCTTTTTGTCTAGATCACCTCAGTTGTGTATGACTGTCCTTTTCTTTGCTAAAAAAAAATGTTTTTTGTAATAGATTTGACACCAAAAATTTATTTTGCCTATTGATTACAATTAGAAGATATTTTTTTTGAAAATCCTTATTTTTAGATTTTATATAATAAATCAAGACAAACCAAGAGCTGTTGATTGTATTAATCGTGTTTTATACCAAAGATAACTTCATAAAAAAAGAAAATGTAAAGTCTAAATCCTGTAAAGCGATCGTCTTCAGTAAGCGACTATTTTAATTCCATCGCCACAATACGTCTATTTTCGAGTGCTTATTTTGGCGTAGTTCGTGTGTGGTCGGTGGCATGTTGGCTTCGGTCTTTTGGCGGGAAACTCGACGTCATAACAGCGTCGAGCGCCGTAGGCGGAGGGCTAAATTTTTAAAAATAAGTTATTGGTATTGGCGAGTCAAGTTTGTTGGCGATTCATTCAAACATGGTGAGTAGTTCGTTTTTTTAGTTTTTTTGGTAATGCAATATGCATTGCATCACTTCAGTAAGTATATTTAGAGATAGTTCAATGTTTTCTAGAATACGTACATATTTAAAAATCGGAATATATATTGAAACCGACTAACTCTCGATATTTATTCGAAAACACAGACCATACTTATCCCATTGAACCATTTTGATCTTATTCCTTCAACTGATTTGGGTGAGGCATAAAGAACGAACGAATGGACGAATTATTTACATACTCGTACCTACCCTCAAGTATGTCCGGAACCCGCGGTCCGCGAGTCCAACTCGCATTTGACTGGCATTTTTAGGGTGTGCAGTGTGCACTACAATCACACCAAATTTCACTCTAGTAGATATTTATAACCATTTAAAGATAGAACAAAAAGTTCATAAACGTCTGTTTTTTATTACTCGTTACGAAATCTGCCGCAATATCGCACACTGGTAAAAAAAACCCGATCAACTGCGAGTTGAACTCGCACACAAAGATTTTTTTTTTTTTTTTTTTTGAGGGACCTACGTAGTTAGCCTCTGATGGCTTTGACTACTTCGCCGGAGAGAGGGCGGACTCCTGATGGGAGTCCACGCTATAAGTGGGTTTTACACTAGCATGGCTAAGGGCGCCCCTATTGGGCCGACCTCGGACTTAGGACGCTAGGGGAGAATTTCCATCGAATTGGTTTTATGCTACAACGCTTCGGAAATTTTACGTTAGACCAAACTGAGAAGAAGCGTCAAGAAACTCCATCTGGGTGTCGATTATGTGAATTAACCGGTACCGGTACCGGTGCAAAGTGGGGTCGCCCACGTGTAGGGTGAGCCGGGGGACGCCGACGCCTCCGCCGCGGACGGAGACGTTGTGGTGTGTATGGATCTAAGCTGGTGTTGCCCTGTGAGACGGTTGGGCGACGAATATCTTCGCGGGCTGCGAGGGCAGCCGTGATAGTGTCATCGGTGTCGGTCAGTACGTGTCGGGGACGCCTGTTTCGAGAGGATACGCCCACGAGCGGGACGTAATTTACGGCATCGCGTAATAAGGGGTTAGGATGGTGAGGAGCGTTATTGAAGAACCGCCGAGAGGCATCCTTCATAAACTTGGCCACGGTTGGAAGACCGAGGTCGTCGTGAAGATCTAAGTTGCGCATGAACCATGGAGCGCCCACGGCTCTGCGAAAGAATCGATTCTGCAGCACCTGGAATTGGTACAGAGCAGTCGAGTTCGCATGAGCGAAGACCACACTAGCGTAAGTTAGTATGGGGCGAACGCACGTCTTGTAAATTGTTATCTTATTTCTAAGCGACAGCTTACTGCGTTTGTTCAACAACGGATAGAGACGGCCTAGAATGAAGGCCGCGCGATTCCGGACACGCCTAATGTGTTGCCGGAAAAGCAATCGACGATCTAGGGTGACCCCTAGATATTTGAGCTCGTTAGCCCACGGAATGGGACTATCGTAGAGTCGAATAGAATTGTAGGAGGGACCTAACCAACTGAGACTGAGTTTCCGGCAAAAAAGCACAGCGGCGCTTTTCTCCGGATTCACTTCGATCCTCCAGAGCCTAAACCAACGACCTAACTCGTTGATGCCGTCCTGGAGGCGACCGTGTAGAACCGAGGGGCGGATAGAAGTCGTATAGATGGCGGTGTCATCAGCAAAAAGTGCATAATCAACATGCGGAACTCTTGGTATATCGTTTGTGAACAACGAAAAGAGAATTGGGGAGAGAACAGAGCCCTGCGGGACTCCGGCTCTGATCGGATGGGTCGCACACAAAGGATTCTTACCATTCTTGTATGGGCCCCTTTATTTATTTATTTATACCAAAAACAGTGTGGCACATTTTAATTTAAACAGCAAAACGTAAGTTTCATGGCAACAACCCACGCAGCAGGTGGCAAGTACAGAACCCTAAACAGCCCTCGTAGTAACAACTCCTGTAATAATCGGAGGCTCAGTGCTCGAAGTTGTTGACGTTTACCTGACATACGAGTGTGACACTGAAAGTTTTTAGAACTGGCCACTTGTATATAAAATAATTAAAAAAAGTTTAAATTTTGAAAATGGAACTTGCCAATGTTGAGTATGAATTTTATTTTTTTGTCATTTGTTTTACGATTTGGCGGCAAATTGAAAATTGTCTGTGTCACGTTAGCATGAATTTAACGCGAGAAAATTTTCGTTCAATGATTTTTTATGACTTTCGATATCATTTAAGTCAACAAGAAAGTTATAATAGACTACGATTGGCCTTTCCCGATGAAGCCCCATCACGTGCCACTGTTTACAGCTGGTTTAATGAGTTTCATTTGGTCGCACTAATCTCACCGATGATCTGCGTAAGGGACGGCCTTCTACGGCGACGACTGAAGATAACATCAGTGTTGTGCGGCGTATGATAGAGATTGATAAAAGAGTGACCTACCAGCAGATTCGGACAAGCTTCGGCATCGGTATGAGTCAAGTGCACAAAATCCTACATGAACATTTAGCGGTCCGCAGCAGGCAGCTTTGTGCCCGGTGGATACCTCATAATTTGACCGAGGCCCGAAAACTCCATCGTGTTGATTGGTGCCGTGAAATGATTGAAAGATTTAACGCAGGTGACTCAAATGCTGTGTTCGACATACTTACGGGTGACGAAACCTGGATTTACTGTTATGATCCCGAAACCAAAAGACAATCTGCTCAGTGGGTGTTTCCTTCCGAGGAGTTGCCAACTAAAGTGAAGAGAGGTCGAAGCGTGGGAAAAAAGATGGTGGCCTCGTTCCTCGGAAGGACAGGTCTTTACGCGACAATTGTTTTAGAGGATCGAAAAACAGTTACTGCAGAGTGTTACACTAACAATTGTTTGCCATTTGTCTTGGAAAAAGTTCGGGAGAAACGACCTCGCAGTAGAATCCTCCTTCACCACGACAACGCCTCGTCGCACACCGCCAGGCGAACGATCGACTATTTGGCGACGTCAGACGTGGAATTACTGGGTCACCCGCCATATAGCCCCGACCTCGCACCTTGCGATTTTTATTTATTCCCGAAAATAAAAGAAAAGCTTCGAGGAAAACGTTTTGTGGACGCCGAGGAAGCAGTAGCTGCGTTTCAAAAGGCCGTCGAAGAGACACCTAAGGACGAGTGGGCAAAGTGCTTTTCTCATTGGTTCCATCGGATGCAGCGATGTATTGACATGAATGGACACTATTTTGAAAAACTAATAACTTGCTAGTTTACTCAGATTTTGATTTTCTAAGTACTTTCAGTTTGACCCTCGTACTGTCCAGTTGGTAGGTCCAACTTTGATAATGAGGTCAATCATACCTACCGCAGTGTCTCAAGTTGAAAGTTTCCGGCCAATGTGTTGCCAGTGATGAATCATGGTACCTACTGAAACGTAGACGGTGCTAAGTCGCTAACGATAGGCTTCATAAGAAAGCAATATAGCATTATATAGGTCATTCAATGGAATGGAATGGTTATGCTCGGAATTTATTTGCGCGATCGAATCAGAAATGAGGAGATCCGCACGACAACCAAAGTCACCGACATAGTCCTAAGAATTACTAGACTTAAGTAGCAGAGGGCGGGGTATAGCGTTTGCAGACAGATGGCCGATGGGGTCGAAGACTTCGTTAGTGGCGTCCGCGTCTCAAAATTAATAGGTATAATCTAATTAAGTGAACTTGTCAGTTCTGCGTTTTACGTCTGCGGCAAAATTGTACCTGTCGAAGATATGAGTCCGTATACAGGGTGGAAAAAATCTATGGGCCCGGAGGGGAACTACCTTAAATCCTTTAGTTAGCTCATTTTACTGAAAGGAACCATTCCTTTATTTAAAAAAAATACAAAAGTGCATTTAACGATTTTTTTATTATTTTTTTGTCTTCCCGGGAATCATACCGACTAAAAATAAAAAAATAAACCCTCGCTATTTTATTATACGAATCGGTAGGATTATTGTTTTGATTTATTAGAAGCTTACTTTTCAAACAACAAGAATTGCAATTTAGCTGTACTGTGGTACAGTAAGAGGCATCCAGACAGACAAATACCATCTAGAAAACTTTTTTCGCGAATGGTGAAAATTTTAGTGAATATTTGAAGTTTCAGAAAACGTTTAGAACGCCCGCAGCAGCAAATCTAGACGTTTCCGATTTTGATTAAAGTGTTTTGACATGCTTTGAGTGTTACCCGAAAGCTTCTAGTTGGGAAGTTGCTCAAGAGATAGAACCAGCCATACTCGTGTACTTAGTGATTGAAAAAGTACAAATACAAATACATTATTTGTGCAACAAGAAAGCAAAGTTGTTTTTTGCTGCGAGTGTTGATTTTGAATCCCGAGCAAGCGAAAGATTCTAGAATTTAATCCCGAGCGTAGCGGGTGTTTCTAGGTTACAATCCTGAGTGCAGCGAGGGTTTCAAAGACACGAGATGCAAATAACTTTGGTCTCGCATTTCACATACAATTTTTCACCTCAGCAGCGAGATAAAATAACCTAACGGTAAAAAAGACAACATGGTAAAAATAGAACGACATCCCCCAGCCGCCCGCGCGCCGCACCACGGCCACCTTTGTATTGTAAACAAAAATTTTAAAGTTACGTTGTCTCACGCTCGCAGCAAAATCGAATTTTACTCACCGTTAAACAGCAAAACAACCCTTTTTGAGGTTGTTATATCGACTTCAAGACACTCTCTAGTACCAGCTAAAAATCCAAAATACGTAAGATCCAAACGTCATGTTTGCCAAAGCATACAATTAGCAATTGTAGAAAATGCATGTGATGAAATAAAGTACAGCCGGCTGATAACCGCTAACCGGCTCGAGCTAGCTCCAATGAACTGTCCGAATGCCCCCCCCGACTATCCTATAGATAACGGGTAAGTAAACACCGACGTTATGTTTACTTGAGGGGATAATTTATGAAAAGCGAACGCCTATTTAACAGCGCACCTTTAATAATTCATCTTCGCACCATTTTTTACGAAAAGGCATAAAACTGGCGTAACTGTTGACTGATTGGTCATAAATTGACATAATGTATATACAGGGTGTTAGGTAATGAGTGGATAATCCTTGAACTACGGATAGAGGGCACTTAGGACGTTATGAAAAAGCTAAAATAGGTCTAGTAAAAGTCGCACGGTTTTCGAGATATTGGT
This sequence comes from Acleris holmiana, assembly GCA_949316455.1. NCBI lineage: Eukaryota > Metazoa > Arthropoda > Insecta > Lepidoptera > Tortricidae > Acleris > Acleris holmiana. The sequence continues at coordinate 21,234,334 of OX438762.1, forward strand.
CATTTTAATCGGATTTTTTGTCATTTTTCCTTATGTCCGTGTTACGAAAAACCCCTAAGTTCATGTATTAATTCAATTTTTTTCCGTTGTTTCTTGCATGGTTAGAATCACTATGAACTAAGGAAGTTTTTAAAGCTACATGCCCAGTTTTTTTCATGACAACTTTTTGAGTAAACGCACAAAGTTTGTTTTTCCATACTACGTGAAAAACAAACGCGGGGATTTCTTAGTATGGAAAAAGTAACTTAGTGAGTTTACTCAAAAATGGCGATGGTTCTAAATTGATGAACTAAAATATTATGTACTAAAATAATACAAATAAATATAACTGAACAGAATCTGAATCTCAGTGTAATGTTATTATTACAGTTAAATGGTAAATTTTTGTATTGTATTTACAATTTTTATCCTAAACTCCAAATTTTTCACTTGGGACAGTGAGTAATAATTTTCGCAAATACGATGGCGAAACAACACAAATAATACAATCAGCCTTGCAGTTACCTGAAAAAAAAAAGACTTAATTGCTTGTAATCCCACAAATCTAAAGTTTTTATGGAGATCGAAAAATATTACTTCGTTTCTGACAAACAAAATAATTAAATTAAATAATACAGTCCTTTTATGTGCAGTAGTTTCTGATTAGCCCTTTGTTCTACGTCGGCCTAAAACGCATTATACCTTTGTCGCGTTTTGCCTAAACTTCATTCTTTGGTAGGATTTAGGCTATATGGTTAATTCGTCTATTTCGCTGTTGATCTATTGAGTATAATGTCTGTTTCGGTAATGTACCTACTCCGCCATTTGACTAAGTCGCATTTTGCCCTAAACTTCATTATTATGAAGAATGTTATTTTTTTGTTTAAAATAAGTGTCTCAAAATTGTTAATATAGTTTTTAATTTGACGTTGCTTTTCATTTCATATATTTTTTTAACTTTTTTCCAACTTTTTGCTTGAATATTACCAATGGAGAGTAAGTAAGAGGTCTGATCGCCTGTTTGTCACTCAAGCCATCTTGATCAAGCCACCATGATCGCCATACGCTCAATAATGCCACTAAACGTATAAAATTGCTGGATGAGTCAGTAAGTGAGTGAGTCAGGACTTTTCACTTGATAAATAAAAGATAAGGGAGTAGCTTTCTACACCCTTTCTACTAAGTACTTCGTTTTAGGGATTATTCGTTTTAGGCATAATGCGTTTTAGTCTCAATCCTGATGCAGTCTAAATGCATTTCAGTCTTAATCCCACTATAGTCCAAATGCGTGTTAGTCATATAGCTTGACAGCAATTTAGTCTTATTACCGATTAGTTCAACAGAGATGAACGCATATTGCTAATTAGGAAGTTAGCGTTTTATACTATGTACGACTTAGACTTTGTAGCCACATAGGCACAATTCGTTTTAGGTAGGCGGAGAACAAAGGTACCTCGATGATCAAGGTTGCATTGAAATTTTGTAAACACCGCCATAACTTCATCCAAACAAAATAAATAATTTTTGCCTTTGACTTGACTTGACTGGGTAGCAACCCTAGTACTTCAATGGATTTCGCTCGCAGTTAACGATCCTTGTTAATGTATGTACAATGTGCGTAAACAAGAGGAGTATATTTAGCTATTCTTAGCTTAAAATTAAAGTTTAACTTGACTCAATACAAATTAAAGACACATAGTGCTCTATATAAAGAGCGTTTTAGTAATATTTATATAAACAACTCGAAGGACCTTATACACTCGGCGTCAAAAATATCGCCCCTCCTCGAAAAATAATTACAACCGACTTTAAACCCTATTTGATCAAGGACAACAATATGATTGTTAGGTATCATTTGAAAGGTAATAAAGTGTTTTTTTTAGGAAAATTTAAAAAAAAAAAGGATTTTTCCTTGGGGTCAAAAATTAAAGGAAATGACATTGCGAACAGTTGAAAAATGTTTATTCAAGTTTAAATTTACAACAATAAATGGATAACAAAATTTTACAAAAAGTGCCTAAAATTAACTTAAAACCTAGTGTTAGCCCCCCTTGCCCTTATCACTGCCTCTAAACGGTCTTTCATTGATCGCACCAACTTTACGATGTCCTCTTGTGGAATGTTGCCCCATTCTTCGATGACTGCGTCCTGAAGATCTTGCAGGGTGGTAGGGGCGGCATCTCGTGACCGAACCCGTCGCTTCAGCTCGTCCCAAAGGTTTCAATCAGGTTTAAGTCAGGACTCCTGGCTGGCCACGGCAAAACGGGAATCCCGACCTCCTCCAGATAATCCCGAACAATTAATGCAGTGTGGAAGCGAGCGTTGTCGTGCATTAATGTGAACCCAGAGCCGACGTAACCCGCAATGGCATCACATGCTCTTCCAGGATCTCGGCAATGTATCGGCGAGCATTCAGGGACCCTTGGCCGCGAGTGCCTCCAGTCCTGGAGACGCAGACAAGGTCAGTTTTGCCGTCTATAGACATGCCCCCCCAGAACATGCAAGTGCCACCTCCGTAGCCCACTGTCTCTTCAATACAGGCTTGAGCAAATCGTTCGCCCGACCTTCTGTAGACTCTGGCCCGCCTGTCGTTGCAATAAAGACAGACTCTCGTCTCATCGGTAAAGAGAACCTGCCTCCATTGCTCAAACGTCCAATCGACGTGGTCGCGGGCAAATTGCAAGCGATCTCTGCGATGCTGTGCGGTCAACATTGGGCCTGTAGCAGCCCTGTGAGCCACGATATCCTTCTCCCGCAATCTTCTTCTAACCGTAGAGATGCTAACTGATCTTGTCCGAGCTTCTCTGAGGCGTTGTTGCACCTCAACAGCACTAGCGAAGCGATTGCGTAGTGATGATGTCACGATGAAGCGATCATCTCTTTCGGATGTGCAGCGTCGCCGACCAGCCCCACGTCTTCTGATGTAGCCCCCAGTCTCCTGGAACCGCTGAAATACTCGGCGGACAGCATGACGGCTTAAATTGAGTTGCCGAGCGACATCACACTGCCGAACTCCTGCTTGCAGTAGTGCAACCACTTGAGCTGATTCAGCAGCGGTGGTCTCCATGTTCGAGGGTTGTTTTCTTGCTTGAGTTCCTTAGATGTGTTCTCTTCGTCGTCTGGATAGTGAATGATTGACATTTGACCTTGTACAGGCATTTTATACCTCTGGAAAAGGGCACAACTCGCGACCCTTCAAACGAGTATTTGTGCACTTTTTTTTTCGATACGCTCTGATTCACAAGCCATTACGTTTTGTTTACATTAAATATTATTAATTTAAAACACATTAAACGTGCTTTTAATTGATACTAATATTAATTATGTAACATAATTTCGCTAAGGTCTAGATTAGCTTGAATCTGATTTTCGCGGAGGGGCGATATTTTTGACGCCGAGTGTATCTGAAATGTCATAAACTTATTGCTTAGGTAACATTACAAGTTTATGTATCGGGCGGTGGTACTCGCCAGATGCAGTCTTAATAACAGCAGATCTAACCAAATTAACATTTTTATTTTTATACACTTGAATTATTTTGCCAAAAGGCCAGCAAGATGGCGGAGTACTCTCGTCCTTAATTAACACAATATCGTCAATTGTTAAGTTATCAGATTTACCTAACCACTTGCTTCTAGTTTGAAGTTCAGACAATTATATAAATATAATATTATAAAATTGTTTCGAAAACATTTGTTTGTAACGGGTAACTCTTTGAAACAATGACAATCTATTTTCAGTAATATTAAATACACTTCTGTAGGTATTTAGGTAGGTCTACAATTAGGCGAGCCCATTTTTTTTTTAAATTAAGTGTCTAAGAATATTTTTATTTTCAATATTAGCGAGTGCCAATTGCCAGCAAGCACGTCGGTAACGCCCCCGGGGTCGGCGCGTTCCTAGCGCGGCGCGTGCTGAACCCCTCCAGCGCCAGCGCCGCGAACAGCGGGTGGCGAAGGCGCTCCCCAGCTCTTTTATGTTACTGGTCCGGGACAAATAAGCGGACTCGCTCGAGTGTGGTCTGATTATGCACCTTGTTACGCAGAAACAAGCAATAATGCACCAGTAGATGCTCCTTACGTCTGCAACTCAATGTGCGCAACCCGACCATACCCAGCACAAATAGAGAGGGATATAAAAACGGATAATATCCATATATCCTCTTATATAAATATCTGGCGAACCTCCGCTGGACCCTTTCCAAAAGCAGTGTGTACTTGGCTTCAATTGGATCCCAGATAACACAGTTGAACTCGAGCTTGCCCCTGACGAATACGTTGAATAAAATATTTGCAACCTTCACATATTTGAATTGAGCCGCTGTTCGCATGAAAACCTACTCGCATCTTTGCATGTCGACATGATGTGTTGATGAAAATCATACCTTTGGTAAAGATACAGGCCGAGGTCACGAATAACTTGAACGCGATCTAATGGCACATTTCCTAAGCTGTACGTGGCATCTCTTGGCGTATGGGATCTTGTGAATGTTATCACCTTACATTTAGTCGTGTTAAAGTACAACCTGTTGCTGACAGCCCATTCAAATACCGCATCAATATCCCTCTGCAAATCATCGCAATCAGAGAGTTCGGATACTGCCAAGAACAACTTTGAATCGTCCGCAAATAGCAGACACTCGGCTCTAAGGATAACTGCAGGCAAATCGTTGATCATAATCAGAAACAGAGTTGGCCCGAGTATACTCCCCTAGCTCACCCCAGAACGAGTGTAGTACTCTTTGGAAGTATGTGGATACTTGGACGTATTGCTTTCGTTTGCCAAGGTAGCTGGCAAGCAACCTAAGGAGATCAAAAGAGAAACCCAATAGAGCCAGTTTTCGAAGCAAGACGTCATTATCAACTAAATCAAAGGCTTTTTTGAAGTCAAAATATGCCGCATCAACTTGTCGGGACCAGTCCATATGTTAGAGCACATAATCTGCAAGTTAATGTGAGAAGTGCAGGTGGACCGCCCAGCTCTGAAGCCGTGTTGAGAGTCAGTTAACGCAGGTGAGACTTGCATTGAGATACACTGATTAATTACATTTTCGAAAATCTTACCAAAGCATGATAGTATGGCTACATGCCTAAATGTGGTGACATCCGTTGAAGGTTCTTTTGGGACAGGTGTCACCCTAGATGTTTTCCATGCCGAAAGATACCCTTAGCAATAGCGAGGTTAAAAATATATACCAAAGGCTCTTCTAATGCTGACACGCAGTCCTTGACAATAAGAAAAGGTATTCCATCAGGCCCCGGAGACGAAGTTGTTTTAAACTTACGTACCGCGCGTCTCACTTCTGCACAAGAAATGTGGAAAATTTGGATATCAGCTGGACATTGGTACGCTGCTGCACTGTACTGCTCCCCCCGCGTCCAGCAGAGGTTTACCAGGGTGGAAAACTGAACCAAAGTATTCAGCAAACGCCTGGGCAGCCTCCGTTTTAGCCACATTTTTGTTTTTATACGTAAACATACCTTTCGCGTGTCTCTTACTCCGTCTATCTTTCACGTGCTTCCAAAATTCAGTGGGTCGGCGGCAAATATTTCGCTCAACTGATGCCATGTGCTGCTCATATGCGCTACTAATGAGAGATTTTACTCGGCCTCTATAGTAGCGGAATAACTCGCGGTTAAATTGAAGGCCATGCCATGACGTTTAAACTTAACTAGGTGAAAATACTTACGCTGTATGGCTCCTATGACATCCGACGTGTACCATTGAGGATTATCGTAGCGACGAGATTGCCTAGGTGTCGACCTTACAGGCACAAAGACGTCTAGGGTACTATTTAGAAGCTCATAAAAGGTTTCGGTAGCTAGGTCGACGTCACTCTGCCCGTATCAGGTGTCCAGTCCAAATTGGCCAAGCAGCGATAAAGGCCGACAAAATCAGCCTTTTTAAAATTCCAGCGGAACGCTTGCGGCACCGAAAGGGGAGAATTCAACCAGCACTCATTCTCCTCGGCCGTCAACACACACATAGTAGATACAGTAATATCTAGCGCGGGATGATAGGCGCCTAAGGGAACCAAAGGGTCGATGTTACATTTCACATGGACATCACTGACAAGCATATTTGTCAACACCAGATCCAGGATACCACCGTGCGAGTTGCTGACATTATTACGTTGACTTACTTGGCAGAAACTTAGAAAATTGACAAATTGGCAAACGGTATTTGAGTTAAACGACTTAAGATTGAAGTCACCTACAATTAAAATATCTAAAGAAGAAAACGTACACACGGCATTTTCTATACATTGCAATATATTTAAAAATTGATTATCACTATAATTAGTAGCCAAGCAACATCCGAATGTGTTAACCAGTTAACAAGGCAAATATAAGTTCGCGTTCTCTATCGCGTCATTATTATCGATAACACTAACACTGAAGGAACTTTTAACTGCAAGTAGGACTCCGCTCCAGCCGACGTCACCGTCGCGGTCCTTGCGAAGCACCGTGTAATCTGCTGGAAACAGCTCTGCACTGTTTACCGAGCTATTTAAAAATGTTTCCGTTAAAGCTACAATGTCAGGTCGATGCGAAGACCTCTCACATTCGGTTAGTATAAGCTAAACGTTTTATTATTTTTCCTTGCCCGTTTGGTTTTGTGCACGAAAGCTCTGCCGCCAAGGTTTGACACAGATGTCCTCAGCCCAATTGGCGGCCTCTAACACTCTGTCCACAAATTTCGTCGGGACGGCCAGTTTGAAGGAGGTGTAGTTTCCTTTTGCCTTCAGATTTTCTACTGACCAGACATCTTCATCAAAAAGAGCAAACAAATGAGCACGTACCTGGTCGACCGTGGTGCCCATTTTTACGTAAAACAGATGTATGTATCGTTGCCTCTCTGCTGCTTCCAATGAGCACGTAGTACCCGGGGCTGCAATGCCCCGCTTGACATCGAACGATTTACGGTTGTGTTTCTGGGTTTTATTCAGATCCTTATTGTCCGGCTCAGCTATCTTTTCAGCAACCATAACCTTGTGCATTTGCTTAACAGGGGTACCCTCAGTAGCACGTGACTGGACCGAAAGTTGCATCTCGCTAGAACTTTCCTTAGACACACTAGTCATTTGGCATCGCGGCGGGGCTTGTTTCGGTTGTTGATTCCGCGTATGTGATGCTATTGTAGAGTAGCTCGTCGGCGTCCCGCCAGCGTTTTGCGGCTCCGACGTTGAATTAAACTTATCTTCCAAAGCGGTTACTCTTGCGTTCAGTTGCCCAACAGTTTGCATGAGAGCAGCCAATTGAACCGCGATCGCAGTGCTAATTAGGTTTGGCAGGCGCTCATTTAAACATATCAAAAGCTCTTCCGTCACCAAAACACGTATGTTATCTAAGCACACGGAGTCGTCTCCTAGCTCGCCATTACGAGATTGGTTCGGAGGTTTCTGACGGTATGCTACGTGCTCCGACTGGTTCCTTGATACGTTTAAATAACTGCTATCCATCGACTCATCATGGGTACTACGAATCTTAATGCAGTTCAAAGACTCATTATGTACTCTATAAACCCGAGTAACGTCATCGGCTGCCGAACCTCTGACCGGCGTGTTTGTATTATCTCCTTTTGGCTGTCCACAAACACACAGCTGACATCTCCAAGCCGTCCTAAGTTTATCTGTCATAGGGTCGAAAAAATGCCGTTTCGGGACATTGCCGCGTTGTAAATCATAGTTTTCTTTACATACGCAGCAATTTAAGATGGGCTGGATGCCAATAACAGTGAAGCAACCAGCACATGTAATCGCCATTCCTTCTCATACCGATAATTTATCGAACGCCCCTCATACATCTACGAGGGCGGGATGATAAAAAACTAGCCTACACAACTTAAAAAGGTTTAATTATAAAATATACGACCTCCTTTTTATAATTGGGCTTCTGGCTGTATGCGTTCTAAATTTGAATTCGAAAGCGTCCATATTTTTTTGTTTACTGTGATTTGAAAAAATATTCTAGCGAATTTTTCCAAAATGGATAAAATTGCACAAAGAGCTGTGATAAAACTGATAAAGTTGAACGGAGCGGATATTCATGACGACTTAAAAAAATGTTTTGGGTGAATGTGTTCTCTCGGTCACCCAGTTCATAACCGCGGCATCCTTATACTACGGTAATGAATTGGGTGGCTGGGTGCAATAAAAATATAAACTGAAAACCGAAAAACAAACTCTTTATCTATATAAAATTGTGAGAGCAATGTATTTGTATTACTTGAATGGAAAATGAATTGCAGGCGTAGACAAACAATAAATTAAGTATGTGATTCTTGAAAAAAAAATGCACTTTTAGCTTGTCCCCACCTGGAATACCTTTTCTTATACATTAAAGTTATGTAAGTACATTGCTCTTACAGTTTTATACTGATTATTGCAGTCTTTTCTTGTTAAGATCTTTTGGTGTAGGAACATATCTCTTATAGTTTCCGAATTAAAGTAACCTATTAGGATAAAGACCGCGATACTCGTAAGTAGAACTTAAAACTGTTGGTCTGCTATGGCCAATTGTATATACCTACGCCAAAAGCTCATTACAAAAAAAAACATGTCTACACAATATAAGTATCTGTAATTAAATCATTCGTAAGTTTTAATTTATGCTATAAATTAACCGACGTAGATTTCAGGTTTTCAGCACATACAAAACTTGAGAAAGTCGTTGATGTCTGAAACTTACCTTGGTCGAGAAAATCTTAACAGACAAAAACGCTTGGCCTTAAAGCCAAAAGACTATACCTACAGGTTGTTTGGCAGTCGGGTGTAGGGGTTTTAAGGGATGATAGTTAGGCTGATTCTGAAAATATTGACCACATTTACTATTTTGCTAAGTTTCATGGTGTTTGAGATACTTACTTATTGTGTTTTTTAGGGTTCCGTAGTCAAACTAGGTTTGTGGACACAATATTTCGATTAAAAAATCCGTTTAGGAAATATTAAGCTTTAAAGTGCTAATTTTTGTTAGACTCAAGTGTCCCCCCCTCCCCCTACAGCCAAAACCTCAAATACAAAAATCAGAAAAAAAACTTGAATGAAAGCGCCTATAGGTAACGAATTTAAAAGGTAAACTATCACGACTAAGTAGACATCATTGCTTCTTGAGTCACAGGCGACTAAAGTATTTATACGTACTAAAAGCATATAAGACGGTACCAAATGACTTTAAATAGAAAGTTTTTTATTACGTGTTGATTTTTATGTTTGTAGTAGGTACTTACGAACATGGTCCGACATGTTCTTTCCCGGTTTTTTAAAAATAAGGTGATTCCGAAAAAAGTCCTTATCTCCATACGTTGTTTAATATAGTGACTGGTTAGTTGGAGTATTTTGAAGTTTGAATTTAGAATGTTCTTTTTAATGAGTCGCTCACTCCTTGTAAGAAAATATTCAAAATTTAAATAAGGAACGTTTTGGGGCCTATTTCGTACAAGCCCTTTTTCCCTTACGGCCAAACCCTATAATCAAACCGCGGATAGATAAGGCTTACTTCGGGACATTTGCCCATACAAATTTTAATCCGTTGTAAGGCTATCTGCCCGCGGTTTGAATATAGGGTTCAGCCGTTAGTCGCCTATTACGACATCCACGGGAAGACATGGAGCATAACCCGGCAACCACACGTGGTCGATATAATGCCAAAAAATGAAAAGGGGTTTTATTACTACTCTGCATCAATATTATAGCTCACGTCACTCCCACAGCCAAGACGAATCTAACGATATACCTCATATGCTTATATTTATCAAATTGGGAAGTTTTCACGAAGGTAACCCGAACCGCAAACAAAAACTATTAATATAATATTTAGTAGTGTTGCAGAATAGGTAATGATCATTTATTATGTTCTCGCCACGTCAGAGTCAGCGATAAGCGATCCGGTTAAAACGAGCGCGCGCGCCGCCTCGCAACCGCAGGGGGCCGCACGCACACGCGCTCCCTGAACACGCACTCATTTACACTCTGTGAAAACACGGTCGCTCGTACACGATCCAAAACTAGGTACCAAATGACGCAGTAGTTAGCGGTGTATTTGCACTAAGATAGACTGTTTACAGAGCAACGTTGCTTTATCATTGTTGTGCGCCGATTAAAGACAATGCTCACGCCCGGATAGTTTCGTGAGTCCAGGTGTGAGAATCGCGGCGCGGATAATTAGATTGGATAGCTTGGCTATCTAAATTTCAGATAACCATTACTACTTTTACAGATTACCCACTATTTCTAATTCTAAAGCATAGAGCAAAAATCGACAGGACAGGGCACGATCTTCGTGCCGATAGACGCTAATTTGTCGTTAATAATAACCGGGCAAATATATAACTACATACTCTAAAATAAGTATAAAACGAATGTCTACATCGTTTATTATTTTTCATCACACATGCTCGGAAAGGGTGTTATAACACACGGGCGTATAGGGCAGTTATAGCCTCCCAAGGGAGTTATGGGTTAAGTTTTAAAATATAAAACCCACACAAGACATCATTTCAGACTAAGGAGGTGTAAAATCAGCCAAGGTTTATTTCCTACATTCAAAACTTAGCTACAAATAAATTTTGCTGTAGGTATATAAAACTTATACGGTATATTTAACTGCATTCTATTTATTATACTTTACTATTATTTCAGAGACATTGAAATTATTTCTATTACATTTAATGTTTAAAATTGGTACAATCTGGCAGTATGGCCTGACAAGTTTGAAAACTAATGGCAGTTCTTAGCATTATTTGTGGAAGACTATATTTGAAAAAAGTTAAGTTGACATGTTGGCAATCTCTTTTAGTGACACGCTTCGCTTGACTCTAACAAAAATTAGCGCTTTAAAGCTTAACATTTCATAAACAGATCCCTTAATTGAAAAATTAAATTAAAATATCCGTAATATTTTTGAAAGACCTATCCAACGACACCCCGCAAGAGGAAGACAAAAAAAAAATACATCCCCACGTTACGTATAGGAGGACCACTAGTTTTTCTTTTTTATATTTTATTTTACCCTTTTGTTGGCGTGACTAATATGTGTATTCATGTCAAATTACAGCTTTTTAGTACTAAGAGCACAGAACTATATCGATATAGTTCTGTGACTAAGAGTCTCAGAGCTATGCTGCGGACGGACGGACGGACATAGCGAAACTATAAGGGTTCCTAGTTTGACTACGGAACCCTAAAAAGCACCGTTTTTTTGTATTTTTAAGTATTAAAAACCGAAATTATAAACCTACAACCAATAACAAAAATATAAGTACTTAGTAAAGTCACTCTTCCTATTAATAAATGGTACATTTTCGACATCATTTTAGGTATTTTGCTGTCTCTAAAAGTGAACAAAAGAGTCTATAAGTAAAAATTACCCTTGCTCGTTCTTTCTGATAGTCATAGCACTCCTATTTCAGAGATCATTTAGGCGGTATAAAGTTTTGAGAAAAATTGAACTTGAAATTGTACTTCCATAGTAAATTAATGAAATTGAATACATATTCAATGCTTAGATATGTCGTAACTTACGGACAGCGCCAAATATATTGCCGTCGTTGTCTCGTAAAGTATTAGAACGAAAAAAGTTATATCTTTCTCAAAAATCACAAAAAAACTAATCTGTAGGTACTGTGCGTACTACCAAAGTTTGCGATTAATTCTTATAAAAAAATGTAGGTACGTTAAAGGGTTTAAGGCGAATCCACCACAAAGATTAAATGTTATGATTAGGATTCAGTAGATAGATTTCATACGAGCAATATAAACAACTAGCAAAAAAAAAAACAAAAAAACAACTGCCTTGTAACTAAAAACGCATTTAACCAAACCAGTTGCTGAGCCTATTATATTACATATTAATTAAGTTAATATCAAACTAGTTGTTTGTTATTTAAATAACGTAATCACTTCAGGAGTTATTGAGAACCAGCTTGAGATCGCTTTACTCCGAATGATATATCAGTCACCTATTGAACTGCGGCCTATCGCACTGGTTATTACCGGCCGGCGGCCGCGGCAGGCGGCTCCTGATAACGCTCAGCCACATTACAGAGCGACGCTCGCATAACGGCCTCCCATCACCTGCCACGCAAATATAACCTTTATACCATCTACCCAAACTATAATCAACAGGGGACCAATCAAGCAGCACTCTCATTAACTGCTCCTCGCACAGATCGGAATAGTTTTAACCAGTTTTCCAAAGGGGAACACGAAGCATATTCGCGGGGGACTCGTTCGCTTATCAGCTCGTTGTCACTCAGAGACGTCTTATAAGGAGCAATACGCGCGCCAGCCATCATTGTGTCGTCGGAAGCCGAGCGGCGACCGCGTAGTGATATCAGATTAACAGACGGTTGTGTTGCGATGAAAATGTTGGTATTTCCGCAATGGAGGCCGGAGATGGCCGGGGAGGGGTGCAGAGTGCAGCGCTGGATGCCGGCTGAGCGTTTTGCGCCCTACGTCGCAAGGCCGGTCGTGCTTCCCCCGCCTGAGGTACACATATTCAAATGCTCATCTCCAAAACCAAACAGGTAAAAACTATTTTAGTTTCTAATAAAATTGTATTATTTACAGTTTGACGAGGAGGATTCATCAGGTGGTTCATCTCCGGAGCGCGAGGCCCGAGAGGAGATAGTATGCGGGTGGTGCGATTGCTTCGCGCGATTTGGGAGCGTCGCACGTCTGTCCGCACACGTCGCGCGTACGCATGCTTTAGCGCACAGGGACGGGCTCTTCTACTGCGGTTGGAGGGACTGCACCAGACCGCAAAGAGGATTTAACGCACGGTTAGTATTTTATTACTCCAAATATCTGTTAGGCCCATCTAGTACAAGTATACGACCAGCAATATCGAAGAGAATAAATATTAAGAAAAAAAAACTTCTTGCTATTTAATATGATTTTTAATGGTACACAAAGGTTGCCGCTACGCGAACAACATATATGCCGTGAAAAACATTAACTGTATAAACAAGGTTTTACAGGACTAATCCACAACTTTTCTTTGTACGCAGGTACAAGATGCTAGTGCACATACGGACCCACACAAACGAGCGCCCTCACACATGTAATCAGTGTAACAAGAGTTTTTCGAGAGCAGAAAACTTGAAGATACACCTTAGATCACATTCGGGCGAAAAGCCCTATGTGTGTCCGTACGAGGTAAATAATATTGATTAGTTTAAGTGTTTGTTCAAATAAAATGTGCAACCTATTTTCAGTCTTGACTGAATGTTACACAACTAAATCGTAATGTTAATTTCATGCAAAATTTCGTTAACACGTCTAACAGGTGTTTATTTACCCCATAGGGATGCGGCAAAGCGTACTCTAACTCAAGCGACCGCTTTAAGCACACACGGACCCACACGGTAGACAAACCGTACTGCTGCAAAGTCCCAGGCTGTAACAAGCGGTACACGGATCCTTCCAGCCTCAGGAAACACGTCAAAACCTACAAACATTTCACGTCTAAGTTTCAAAACTCACTAGAACCTAACAGTCCAGAAACCAATTCGCCTGCAAAAGAAAACAGATTGTCATACATTAACATTCAGTCCAATTCACCAAACCATGTCCAGTACTCCCCGCCCAGAAACATTTCCCCTACTATTCCACCTTACAACCCTATTCTACCAATGTCAGACACCATACCGACCGTACCTTACGCGCCAATAGTTGAGCCGTTGTACGGAAGATCTTTAGAACCCATATATCCTTTAAGATTGCCCATTAACGAAATGTCATACGTGGAGTACACGCAAATGTATGAGCATGCGTACAGGAGCTATTACTCGAGCAACATAACCTACCCAGTATTAAGGTCAGAAATCGGGGAGAAAATATATACCTACGAAGATCAAACAAGGCTCGTGAATATCACCATGACAGAGTCAGAAAAAATTAAACCTGCCGGACGTATTCCGATTGAAGACATGCCGTTAAACTTAAAATGCGCCAGACGAGAGAGCAAGCCTTTAGATACACTAGCTATACGTCCAGATTTGCCATTAGATTTAAGTTACAAAAGTTAGTATACTACCAGTATTCAATAAATTATTTTTCGTATTGTATAGTTATACGACTTCTTATTTCAAACCCTAATGAAAGAAAGGTCACGTGGAAAAGAAAAAACAATTATTTACTTTATGTTGCTGATATTCATCGTATTCAGCAAATCTTTATCACTCTGTTCAAATATTTAACATTACAAGGTTTTCCATTTTATCTTACAGTTTATTGTGCTTCTAAAAAATGAATCTAACAAAAGACTACATCTATGATTGATGGTTTTTTTAACCCCCGACGCAAAAAGAGGGGTGCTTTTTATAAGTTTCATGTGTGCGTGTGTGTGTGTGTCTGTGGCACTTAATGGATGAACGGATTTGAATGCGGTTTTATATATTTGAAAGCAGGTTTTCTAGCGGTGGTTCTTAGACATGTTTTATCAAAATTGGTTCAGCCGTTTTTGAGATATTGAGCTTTTAGGGGGTTAAAACCCCCGATATAACGGCGACACCTACTTTCAGAGCTGATATCTCTTAAACGGCTCAACCAATTTTCATTAAATCTTGCTAAGAACCATCCTTATTAATGTAGCTTTGTTACAAAAAACCTGCGTCAAATCCGTTCATCCGTTTGGGAGCTACGATGCCACAAACAGACACTCAGATGGAGAAGTTTAAAAAGCGAGTTATAAAAGTTAAATTAGAAATTACATAGGAGTAAGGGCTGATGAACTATCAAACAATCAGCCCTTACTCCTATGCGACGACGCTTGGATCAAAATATAAATACCTACTTATAATTAAACTTATAGGACCACTACTTATTATTTATTACTTTTCAGAGGTTTATTTACAGGCTGTTTTTTTAACCAGTAAAGAGGTCTTCAATATAAATGGCCTTACAATCGGGTGGTCAGCGCGTCCAAAATGCACTGAGCAAATATATGTATTTCTAATTTTAAACCAAAACCCACAAAACCACAATAACCACTTTCCGCGATTTGGTATTCCTGAGGCGGAAAGCCCTTGTTGTGCTCTATGGTGCCTTCAGTGGAGTAGGCGAGGGGACTGAGTCCCCCGCCTGAACGCGAGCTCACAGGACAACCGCTATTGGGGGTCTACGTTTTGGCGATATAGCGGTCCCGTAGCCTCCTCCTAAAGCGATTGGCGGCACGCCCCGGGGGTTTTAGTCCGTACAAGTCGGACATAACCCGCCCTAGACCCCGTCGGGGTGGGAATGCACAGGCATGTATGCTAAGTCCAAAAAAAAGATATGATCATTGACGAGATCCAAGTGGAACAGGGCTGAGATTCTACACGGTAAAAAAGATATCGCCTTTCACATGTTTCCGTATTCTGATGGTTTTGATAACTCTTATGTACTTGACAGTAATGGCGGCCGAGTTAAAAAAGATACTAAAACACTCAAACACAATATCGTTTTAACGCAGTAGAATAGAGGCCCAGAGCAAAGTATTCACATGACACAAATTCCTAAAGGCACACATTTATCGTCGACATTAAAGTGAAAACCTCGTACTGGACCACTCATGGACCACACGGTGCCTACCAGCTTGCTTCTCGTCAGCCAACGCCATGCTGGCGGTTCTTTGACGACGAGACTTTAAGGTCATCGCACACTACATCGCCCCAGCACCAGATCAGCAAAGCCACAGCTCAAAGTGAAACATTGAAAGTGAGCTTCGATTAGTGTTAGTACGATACGTTTTTAAAGGTTCAAGTGAAGACAATTGCCCAGGCGCAGGCCTCGTGTCGTTGATTGAAAAATGTATCGTTCAGAAAAAAGGAAAAGTAGATGATGGTTTTAGTACTTTATCGCACTAACGTAACAACTGTCGTGTGTACAGTTGGTATGTGGCAAAGTAGTGAAATTGACAAGGTACTAAAATCATCATCTACTTTTGCTGTTGACTGTTTACTAAAATCATCATCTACTTTTTGTTGACACAAATCATAGCTCATTTTTCAATGTTTCACTTTGAGCTAAGGCAGTGATGATCTAGTGCCTAGGCGTTATAAGCTGTGAATTGTCTGTCAGTCATTGAATCACGGACGCCTTTTTAATTTATATTTATGCCATTTTGTTTTTTTATAATGTAAAGACATATGCGTTTTATTTCCAGAAGGGGATTTTCTCCGAAACAATAGGAATATTCTTTTTAACACAGTTGCTCAAAAAGTGGTACTTTTCGTAGCTGTATATCGTGCGGAAAGTTGGATATTACGCACTAGTGCGTTATAGTTTTCCACTTTTTTTCAATATCATTTTGTTTCAACTTCCAAGCCGCGCGCCCAACCAAAATGACTGAATCTGAATTAGTATTACGAATGATTAGATAGTTGCGTATTAAGGTGAATTCACATTACACCATGCCGAAACCGGGCCCAGCCCAGTACGGCGTAATGTGAATCCACCTTTATGCATTACCGCTGGTTAAAAGAGAATTATACTTTTTGATTTTTAAATATAGGTAATTAAATTACTGTGACTTTTTTTTATTTGGCGGAATGGTCACAACCGTTGCCATTTAATAAAGTCTGTGTCAATTAAAAGTAAAATTGTCTCTTGTAATAGTTTTATTTACTGATTTATTTTGTTTCATTGATATTTTTTCGCAAATGTATTAAAAAACGTCGTTTGATACACGTGCGGAACTGTCATTTTAACTCGTCCCGAGTCTTGTCCCTCGCTTGCAGCTCGGGCCAAGATACTTCGGGACTCGTGTAAAATGACATACTTTCCGCACTTGTATCAAAATGTACTATTTAACCCTTTTCTTGGCGATGTATCTTATAAGATACATACCATAATATTCACTTTTTAATATTTTATTGCTAACATTTTTTATGCTGCCTAAAATTCTCAAGATAGGCCAGATACGACATTTTTGAAAAAACTCGATATTAGGGTAGTTTTGTGCTAAACGCCTTTAAATTGTAAATATAAGAGCCTATATTTCTGAATCCATTGAAATAGCGTATCGGAAGGTACCTAAAATAAATTATGCACAAAAAAAAATATTTTTTGTAGCGAATATGCTATAACAATTTTTCCAATTAAAATATATTGACATATTTATGCCTAAAGGACCGCGACATAAATCCATTAAAAAATATATCGGGAAATATGTTTTGGATTATAATGTTTTTTTCACTGATGACACTGATGATACTGATGGTGTGTAGGAAAAGAATAAAATAAGCATTTTTCAGAAATATTTGAGAAACAAGTTATACTTATTTTATTTATTCAAAATCCGACATTATTTTTCTAAGGGTAGCCGGTATCTATATTTCACTTAATTACACAAAAACAAAATATTTGCCGTTATTAATTTCGGTGGACTTTTAATTTAAGGCTTAAGTACATAATTTGATTTACTTGGTAATCCGCTGTTTTTTTTAATATTAAATTATATATTATTAATATGTGTAAACTGATTTGGACTTAAGCTAGTTCGTTGAGAAGCAAGCAACAGTAAAAGTAGGCAGGTTAGGAAGTTACCTTCTTACGAGTACATCTACCTAAATAGATAGTATGAGGCCTAGTTCGCGAAAAAACGTAAGAGAAAATAGTTACCAATGCCTAAGTTTTATTCAACTACTTTTAAAATTTGTCATAGTTGTCATAAAGAATGCCGTCATCCTAATCAGCAATTAGCATAAACTAAACTAACGTATCGACAAATTTTAGTCGTTTATTAATATATTTTTATAGACCTTCGAAGATCTTCGAAGTCCCGCCGAGTAGGTACTACCTAACCTACAATACTTCATTTCAACTATATTAATCGCAACTGCGCTTTGTCAGTTTGACAGCCCATTCGCGTTTTCGTGGATTAAAAGCACTATAAAATATTACCTAGATTGACTTTAAGCAAACTCGAAGGAAATATTGCCAATATTGGAATGTTTTATGCTATAGGTAATTAAGAGGCCGTATACGAAACTTTGCCGGTTTTGCATTTTTTTGTGATTTTACGGTGAAAAACTGCTTTTCTATAAGTTTTAATGTGAATCATAAAACATCATTTCAGTTATGATCGAATAATTCAGTTACGATTGAATGAGCTACTTTTTATTTTTCTCGAGTATTATAATGCGAGATTTAGGTTGTTTTAAAACAATATACAGGGTGGAAAGTTGAGATGGGGCATTAAGGGCTGTTAGGTTATTATAAGTTTAGGTGTGGTGTATAAAAATCAGGTTCCTAGCTGCACTCAGCACTGGGGAAAAATTTATGAGTGTGGGAAATAGGGCTTGAATGGGTTCGTGTAAATATACACAATGTCACTCGATTTTTTTCTTTTCTTCGAACTTGTTCGGACTCATTGCAGTGTGTTTTGAAATAAAACCCGAGGTTTCTTTGTAAGGGTTTCGAATTTTCTCTGTTTTGTATTTTATTAGCTTTGACTTGAAAAACTCCAACCTTTTCTCAATATATATATATATACTAGCGACCCGCCCTCGCTTCGCTCCGGATTAAAGTATTATACATATAAACCTTCCTCTTCAATCACTCTATCTATTAAAAAAAACCGCATCAAAATCAGTTGCGTAGTTTTAAAATTAAAGCATACATAGGGATATAGGGACAGAAAAAGCGACTTTGTTTTATACTATGTAGTGATATCCGACATAAGCAGAGAAATTAGAAAAACCTAAAAATAATATGTTAAGGAATATACGCATCTAACGTAAAATTGTTCAGCTACTTTATCGCTATATAAGTAATCAGGTCATTTTTAGCCAAAATTAAAACTATAATGTGTGTGTATATAAGAAAAACTCAATATTATTTTTATCGAATACTATGTACCTACAGTGTGTCCCTATACAGGGTGTTAGGTACATACATACATAACGTCACGCCTTTATTCCCAGAGTGGAGTAGGCAGAGTAACAGAATACCAACAACTCTAAACCTGTTGATAATTCTGTAACCACACTTTGCATTCAGGCCAAGATGTTTACCAGTGTATTAGGTAATGAGTGGATAATCCTTGAACTGCGGATAGAGGGCACTTAGGACGTTATGAAAAAGCTAAAATAGGTCTAGTGTCGCACGGTTTTTAAGATATTTGGACTTTTAATCGGATTTTTTGTCATTTTTCCTTATGTCCATGTTACGAAAAACCCTTAATTTCATGTATTAATTCATATTTTTTTCACTTTTTCTTGCATGGTTAGAATCACTATGAACTAAGGAAGTTTTTAAAGCTACATGCCAAGTTTTTTTCATGACAACTTTTTGAGTAAACTCACTAAGTTACTTTTTCCATACTAAGAAATCCCCGCGTTTGTTTTTCGCGTAGTATGGAAAAACAAACTTTGTGCGTTTACTCAAAAAGTTATCATGAAAAAAAACTGAGCATGTAGCTTTAAAAACTTCCTTAGTTCATAGTGATTCTAACCATGCAAGAAACAACGAAAAAAAAATTGCCCGTTGAATAGCCCGTGTGGTTGCCGGGTTAGAATAGTGCCACTCCATGTCTTCCCGTGGATGTCGTAAGAGGCGACTAAGGGAATAAGGGCTTGTAGTACTGTTAGGCGATGGGCTTGCAACCTGTCACTAATACACTAGTAAACTTCTTGGCCTGATTGTGCAAAATGTGGTTACAGAATTATTAACAAGCTGTTTTAGAGTCGTTGGTGTTCTGTAGCTCTGCCTACCCCACTCTGGGAATGAAGGCGTGATGTTATGTATGTATGTACTATATACTAGAATCTACAAAAGTATGTAAAAACTTACGTTAAAGTGATCTTCACAAAAATAAAGGTGAGTAGGTACTGGGCAATATTCCTTTTGAATCTCGCCTTGCAAGTTTAAGCCACTTGTTTCGTATTGTTTTATTTTGAGGAACGAACACAAATAGCTTATTAGGAGTTTTATGGATGTATTCTCACACTGGGGGACCCCACACCACCTATACACTTTCGAATTCATATTTAATAACACAAAATAACTAAATTCTTGCACGAGCGCAGCGCGTTTACGTTTTGATTACTCAAACGTGACGTCACAAGCGTCGCCATGACACTAACAAGCGTTTTAGGGAGAAATTTAAATTATTATTTTAAAATTGCATTTTTTTCCTACTAAACTTTTAATTTCTGCAGAAATATCTTATTCATTGTAAATAGTATATATTTCTGGACATTATAGGTCCATTTTTCAATATCATGCCTATCGAGACACTAAAAAAAGCTTAAAAAAAGGCATTGATTGTTGTCAACCCTATCGGAAAAATTGAAATATCTCGCCTCATATGAGGTCTATTGAGATGAAATAAACAGTTTATGAATTCTAGAGCATTTCTTGTGTCAATCAAATTAAAAAAAAAAAACGACAATATACGCCAAAACAAAGAAAAACAGGGCATCCTTAATTTTTTTTTTGTAAATTCGTGGTAATTCCTAAAATTACTTAAAATGAGCCCATATTACCTTATGTTATTATTAGTTATAATTATTTATCAACCCATTATCATTAATTAAAAGAAGAATTTCGCGTCTAATGCAGAGTTAAACATAATTAAATCGTTTTGTATTTGTTGCTTTTTTGTACATTTGTTTGACGAGTTTTTTTAATATTTTTTTATTTATTTGTCACGGAAAATGGTCTAGTATATAAAAAACCGTTTATTTCATCTCAAAAGACCTCATATGAGGCGAGAAATTTCACTTTGTTCCGATAGGGTTGACAGCCAAATTTTAAAGTCTTGATAAAAATACAGCAATTAATTTAATTTTGTTTATTTTTTGTCGGTGAAATTGCATCTAGTTTCATCCCTATTCGTTTGTGCACCAGATTCAGATACGCACTGTTATGCTTTACAAGGCTTTTATAACGGCAAAAATTGATTGGCTACCTCAGATTTATTCCATAAAAACCGGCCAATTGCGAGTCGGACTCGCGCACGAACAATTCTGTGCCACTGTCCATACAATATTAGACACTATATTATAACCGTTTTGTTTAGTTTCACCTGTCCACATTCTCTGTTTTATGATCAAGACTAAAACTGCAAAAAAACACGTTTCTTGTATGGGAGCCCCCTTATTTATTTATTTTTTGAGGCATATGTTTCCGTTATTAATATCGACCAATAAACGGCAAGAAAATCAAGTTTGTTGTATGGGAGCCCCCCTTAAATATTTATTTTATTCTATATCATCTGTGAAAATTCCAACTGTCTAGCTATCACGGTTGATAAGATACAGCCTGGTGACAGACAGACAGACAGTGGAGTCTTAGTAATAGTAGGGTACCAGGTACGGTAAAGGGTTAAAACGGGACCCCCGTTTTTAGCCTTTGGGTACCCGTTTTAACCCTAAAAAATGCGATTGAATCCTAATTTTGGTCGCAATTGGGTCCATCTTTTTTCGATACACGGTGCTGCGCCGTGAAAAAGCGGCGACCTGCAGCAACATCATGTACGATTTTATGAAGCAATATTAATTTTTTCATCCTACTATAAGGTCAGTTGATTGTGTTTCTGTAAGTACATACGTGTATAGCCCAATTTTGCTGGTACCTATTGAACTTTTTCATGGTAGCGAACCAAAGACCTACTGCAACGATTAGATAAAATGAGGTGCCGTTAGATTTATTATACCTGGTACCACGATATAAGTAAGTAAGTACCTACAGGTTACGTGATTTCTGATAAATATTATAATTGTAGTTATGAAGATTTATTATATTAAAACTTGTCGGTAAAACATGCATAGGTACGCAAAACCGTTTCAATCTGTATATTCGTGCATCCCTGCTCCGCAGTACACGTCCGCGCGCCCCCCCCAATCGCTCAATCCCCTCGAACGCCTACAACCATTATTTATCCATAAAATGATCAATCGTCTTTTACGGTGGATTTTCATATAATCGAATTCGATAAGACATACAAACAAAGTCTACGCTGTTAGTTAGACGGCTATTTTTTTTCACAGGCTTTATTCAAAGACAAATCATTTCTATTATCATTGTAGGTTTTTGGTGGATTTAGTTAAACACATGATAGGGGTTGTAAATAAAACATAAACATATCAATAATGAACGGATAGTATTTTTTCCACTCGTCTGGCGCATTTTTGAATTTTCCATAAAAAGTTTATTTAGGTATAATTGTGGTGCATTAACAAAAATAAGCGGATTTCATATTTATTAGACACAAAAAAATAAAGGCAGGATATTATAAAAAAAAAGTTACTGCTACCATGTTTGCCCTTTTTTTGCAGAATTTTAAAAGTTTTTTTTTTTAATCTTGCTGTCATAAAAGTAGGTGGATTATTAAAGCATATAATTATAAGCTAGCCAGTGTAATTTTCGACGTTTAAATATTACTGTTATAGATATATTGTTGTGTGTTCATAGAAAGAAATCGTATCTTTCCTTGGCTAAGATGTTTTACGACCTTTTTTATAAGTAAGGGTTAAACATATTTTTAGTCAAAAAGTAATAATGTTAAAATTCCTTTATTTTTTTTTAATTAAAACCATATGCTATAAAAAATGTACTTTCCAACTTACTCCTGTGCAAAAAAATGAAAATCGGAATATTGAAACAAAATATGTAACTAGGGGTATAAGTTATAACACAAATTGCAGGCTACACATTAAGCCCTCACGAGGCGTGACATGCCTTCGGTGATGGTATTGAGAGCGTCCAGGTCTTTACGAGTCGTGTCCAGGAGATGGGCCATGCCACGCTGCTGCAGTGTCAAAAACTGTTTCAAATCCTCTTGGGCACCTGAAACAAAACAAAATAAATATTAGCTTATCAGCAAGTTTAGCACAGTGTTTTGTACTGTGTTTATAAAGATTTTTCAAGCAATATTAACATTCTGATGAAATGCGAAATTCTGACTAATTTTTTATAGGATGGAAGGAACAATGCCAATAGTATATTACTGCAGAGACCGGGAAAAGGGCCGTTGCGGGACGAGTAAAAGTCTACTGCGTAGCGGCCGAGCTGTATACGAGTTTAGCAACCGCCCTTCCCGGCCAAGGCAAGTACGGTGCTTTTCTCCAACAAAGCGAGAAAATATAACACTGAAATATATTATTATAGCATTAAATAGACTGTAAATACATATAATACATCTAATTCAAATAAATTGGGGTTCAAATTCTAACATATACAACGTGTTACAAAATAATCCGTAAAAATGAAATTACGAAAGTAGTGTCAACCCTAGTATACTGTACACCTAAGATACTGAACTGACGTTATTTAATAAGGGTTAACACTACTTTTGTAATTTTTTTTTACGGATTATTTTGTAACACGTTGTATTACGCGTTGAAGTTTATTATGTTTAAAAAAAGTTACTTAAGGTGACTGTGGGCAAGACCGTCTACACGCTATAACTTCTGTTTTTGAAAAGGTACACCGCCGAAGGCTCGCTCGGTAAAACAGCATTTTGTTCTAGTTCCATCACTTCATAATACGAGGGCAGGATGATAAGTATCTATCCTAATAATTAAATACTACAGTTAGTGTATTATTTTTTTCTACATAATCTTCATTATCGCATTCACTGCCACCGACGCATATATGCGTTCACTGTCCTACAAGTTTGTTCCTAGGCCACGGCCCCTGGCAGTGAATGCGCTAAGCTCTACACACTTTGTCCTTCGCTCAAACGCTATTATTTCCTCCATAAAATGGCTTTTCTCAAGGCCTATAAAATGCTCCTCTACAGCAGCTATGACCTCTTCATTTGTTTTAAATTTCTGTCCCCCCCCAAAAAGAAATTGAGTTTGGGGAACAAATGGAAGTCTGACGGTGCAAGATCAGGTGAATAAGGTGAGTGGGGCAAAAAAACATAATGTAATTCGTTACTTTTGGCCATGGCCTTAAGACAAGTGTGAACTCTTGCAATGTCTTGATGAAAAAATATTTTTATTCGAGCTAAGCTTGGTCTTTTTTGCTCAATTCATTCCTGCAGCGTATCTAATAGATTAACATAGTATTCCCCGTTTATAGTTTGACCTTTTGGGAGATAGTCTATGAACAAAATTCCGTTCGAATCCCAAAAGATTTATGCGTCGTTGGACTAAAAGTAAATATGGCGATTTATAAAAATGTCTACATATAAAATAAAAATTGGTCCGAGTATTAGAAAGCCAATACTTCAAAATGTCTAAGTCTTATCAAGTCGGAATATAAAAATGACTACTTTCAAAGTATATTTATACATCGACATATTTTCTTTTAGTCTATTGTCGCAACATCTTTATATGTCGTCTAATATACATGTGGACATTTTTATACTTTGTCAAAATTATACAGGGACGAAATTATTCAAGTGGACATTTTTATACATCGCCATATTTCCTTTTAGTCCATACACTCATAAATCTCCCAAAGACCGAAGCCATCACTTTTCCAGCTGATATCACGGCTTTAGCTTTCTTTGGAGCCGAGCACTCGGATTCTGTCCACTGTTTTGATTGTATTTTGGATTCTGGTGTATAGTGGTGAACCCAAGTTTCATTGGTTGTTACAAATCGTCGTAAAAGATCCGATTTATCCATCCGAACAGCGAAATGCTCATTCGCCATACATAAAAAATGAAAATGAACAAGAAGCAAATTGGATAATAATAATAATGCACAGTAGGCAGGGTGGTTTACCAAATCCCCTACGCAAAGAGAGGGTATTGTAAGTTTGACATGTGTATCCTCTGCGGTTTGTTTTCTTTTGAAAACTGGTTTAATCGGAAGTGTTCTTAGCTAAGTTTCATCAAAATAGGTTAGGCCAATCAAGAGCTAGGTAGGTAGGTTGTTTTGTTATTTTACTTCAATTCAATAATAGATAGTGTATGGATGCTAAAGATTTTCGAAAACACCATGTACACGCCTTTTACACCTGTTACAAGTACAATACACTGGCAACACATTGTCTCTATGTGTGTCTAACTGAGGTGTCATATCGTAAGTCAAATTGAAATTTTATCTGAGAAAGTTGCGGCTGTGTGAGTGAAATAGAAAGAAAGAAATAGAAATAGAAAATATTTATTCAACGCACACTACACAACACAACAAAAAAAAATAAACATATGAAAAACAGAAATCATTGCGTTGAACAGGATCCCTCTCAGCATTGTGCCGCAGTCAAACCGCGGCGCTGATTTTCAGAGGGACCCTGACTTAAAAAACTAACCTTAATTAACAGAAAAAACAAGTAACAGTAAACAGGCAACAGGTAACATAACAAACACTAACGACAATTTGACACAAGTAGACAGTACACACTTAAAAAACTGACGATTTGTGTGGCAACACCAGAACAACACAACGGTTTCCTGTTGGATCGCTTCAAGTGACGGCCAATTTTATTTCAAGGTATGGATTACGCATATTACCAGTTTAATTTATTCCAAAAAAAGATAGTATGCAACATATCATCATATTCTCTTAATTAAAGTTAACATAATTAATAGGATTAAAAAGAAAGAGTAATGCGCTTGATTCGTAAATATAGCAGTAGCTACCATTGCCACCAACAAACAACACACCGCCAGCACCGCCATTACTTGATCGCGCGGAACCCGGCCGGACGTGAGTGTCGGCCACGCCTGCCTGATACGTTCAAACCGCTCTGCGACATTTGAAAAAAAAAACATATACACGTGCAGAAAAAAAGGAGGTTAGTAACTAGTTTATACTATTACTACGTTTTATAAAAAGTTTTATAGATTAAAAGACCAAGGATATAATAAAGTAATATTAGAATAAATTATTGTGCTTGAAAAATTAAAAAGAAGTAAAGTACTTAACCATAATACGCCCTACTGCCCAATCTGTGCCTGAAGTACAAAACTCCGACACTTAGATTTAAAAACCCCGATTGTTTTTAGCGCACGGATTAGAGGGGGGAGACTGTTCCAGCACTTTGTGGCGGCATATCGGAAGCTGCCACGGAATGCAGCAGAGTGGTGCGGCGGGCACACGAGCTGGAGGAACCTCGCTGACCTGACCTGAGAGGATCTGGAGTTGCCGGACCAAGTGAGCTTGTCGAAAAGGTACGAGGGCTGCTGCCGATGCACGACACCGAACATCAGCGTGGCTAGGTGTAGTCTTTGACGTGTCGACATTTTTAATATCCGGTTAAGATTCAAATACGGGGTTACGTGAGCGCGTGGTGGGACATTGAAACAGAACCGCGCGCAAGCGTTCTGTACTCGCTGTACCAATCGTTGCGTACGTGCAAGCAGACGAGGCCCGTACACAATGTCACAATAATTTAATTTAGATAAAACTAGTGCATCACACACTCTAATTCTAAGTTCTACATCCAGAAATTCACGTATTTTGTATAGCGTTTTTAGTTTATAAAAACAGTTGCGAACGGTACTGAGAAGATGTCTTTCAAACCTTAACTCTCCATCCATTACCATCCCCAAGTTACGAGCCTCTCGTACATGCTCCAATGGATTATTATTTATATGTACTACAGGATTATTAAGTGCTAATTTTTGTATTTGTTGTTTGGTACCTAGTATTAAGTATTTCGATTTGGACGGGTTCAAGACTAATGAGTTTCTATGTGACCAGTTATCGATTGCGTCAAGATCTGCGTTTAATTTAGTAACTGTTGAGCTTACATCCTTAGCACTGCATGAAATATAAAGTTGTAAATCATCCGCATAGATATGGTATTTACAGTATCTAACTGCTCGTGTTATATCACTACAATATAGAATAAACAAAATGGGGCCCAAAATAGATCCCTGTGGCACGCCTCTGGATACTGGACTTATATCAGACAATAGGGGCTTCCCATTCGAGCTACGGAGCTCTACTATCTGGTAACGGCTATTAAGGTAGCTATCAAACCATTTCACGGTGTTCCCGTCAAATCCATAATAGGTCAGCTTGGATATTAGTAAGGAAATGTTGATGGTATCGAAAGCCCGGTCGAAGTCCAGTAATGTCAGAAACGTACCCTGTCCCTGGTCCTGAGCAGCCAGTATGTTATCCGTGACGTCTAGTAGGGCGGTAGCGGTGCTACGATCCTTACGGAATCCTGATTGATAAGTTGGTAGAATATTGTTAGCTTCAAGATACTCAGTCATTTGCTGACATACGACCTTTTCAAGAATTTTAGAAAGACACGGTAATATACTTATAGGCCTTAGGTCTTTTATCTCTACTGGGTTCGGCGTTTTTGGTATTGGACGGACTAAAGCTATTTTCCAAGCGTCAGGGAAAGAGTGTGTAAGAATCGATCTGTTAATAATTGCAGTAATCACGCCAAGCGTGCGGGGTAGGGTGAGAACTATCATGTCTAGTGTAATACCGTCGATTCCCATTGCATTAGATTTCAATGATTTAATGATTATAGCTACTTGACTTTCGGTTACAGGAATCAGTTTGAAAATGGATTTACTATGACGATCAAATTCAAAGCTAGTTAAGTCACTAATCGTAGCAAAACAATTACCGGGTAGGTCAAGAAATTGGTTGTTTATTGTGTTAGGGTCATTGAAATGACTTGGTAGCTCTTTTACACTGTGTCTGCTAACAAGGACATTTTTCTTGAGGTTTTTCCACAAAGCCCGGGGGTCATTAATATTGTGGTTGATTTTTTGTCTAAAAAACGCACGCTTCTCACTAAACAAAGCGCTGTGTTACGTCATAATTCTTTAAAATTACCACGTTCAGATTACATAAGTCTTCAGACTCTACAAAGTATGGACATCTTGCGTATTGTTCTTTTTTCTTATTGTACATTTTGCGTGTTGTTTATTCTAACTTTGCAAATTTTGCCACTATCGCGTGCATTTAATTGTTTGTACATTTCGCGTACTGTATCTTTGAAATGATGTAGATTTTGCGTACCTATGTACATTATGCGCGCAGTTAGCATTTTGCGTATTATACATTTCAGCTAAAGCCGTGCTCAGGCTAGCTCTTATGGTGACTGTTTGCTGTACGATATTAAACCTTATGTGGGTTGAAAATTTAATTCCTTGACTAAAAAAACTTCGTATTTTTTTTTAATATATACTTATATAAATAAGAAAAAACTAAATTGTTAAGGTAGATAGGTAAGCTTACATTTTTTTAATGATCCAAAAAGTGACAGTCCTAGGCCATCCCAAAACATGGCAAACCTGCCATCACTTATTGGTGAATTTGGTATGGTAGCTTTTCCAACGAAATTTAGAGACACAAACCAAACACTACACCATTCACAAAGTATTATTTATGTGTTTCCACCACCTCCTTTATCCCCCTCCCACTCTTTTGATGAACTATTTTCAATGTCGGAACTTAAACTGGCTCTTAGCGGATTACGGAATACGTCCCCTAGCGAAGATGGCATTCCCTACCGTTTCGTTAGTAAACTCAACTCCTTAGGTCAAGAGTTCCTTCTGAAACTACTGAACGGATTTTAGGTATCTAGGGAAGTCCCAGAAAAATGGAAAAGTCAGATTGTGCTACCGGTTCTTAAGCCAAATCAAAAACCTGATGTGGCCAGTTTTTACCGTACCCTAGCCTTATCGGCTACTTTGGGACTTTTTTTAGAACACCTTGTCAAAAATAGGTTGGAATGGTTTGTTGAAACCAAGAATATATTAGCTGACAGCCAGTTTGGGTTTCGCAAAGGCAGAAGCACTATGGATAGTCTGAGTATTTTAATCTTGGACATCCGACTTGCCCTGTCTGAAAGGGAAGATGTTGTAGATACATTCCCCTACCAGAACCCTTTGGTAAGGAGCCCCTCAGGGTTCAGTCCTCAGCCCCCTCCTTTACAGCATCTACACATATGATTTAGGGCAAACGGTTTCGCCCTTCTGTAAAGTGCTGCAGTATGCTGATGATCTTGTTCTATACATCCCATCGAAGTCGGACGTCACAGCGGCTTCATGTTTAAATGGAGCCCTTAGTTATTTAAAATATTTTCTGGAAGACCAAGGCCTTTCTCTATCCTCAGCTAAAAGCTGCCCTGTTACTGTCACTCGGAAACGGCATATCCCGTCCGTTGATATTGAATGTGAGGGGGACTCGATTCCAAATTGTGACTCCGTAAAATTCTTGGGTGTATTACTTGATGCGAAAATGGAAGGTGTCCACCATCTTATTTGTATTATTAGTATGTGCGAAAGGGGTGTCAACGTCCTCCGTGCTCTTTCTAGGGTACGGTGGAGTTCCCATCCATACTGTCAGAAGCTAGTTTACAATGCCCTGATACGTAGCCAGCTAGACTATGGATCTTTCATACTGGAGCCTTATAGCAAACTGGTCCTGAAAAAATGGGATCTCATACAAGCATAATGCCTGCGTATTATACTTGAATAATAAATAGAATAAAATCACAATTTTAATATTTATCAGCATTTTCTGGATATATTATTTTTATACCACTCTTGCCTTCATTTTTGTCTGATGCCGTCCATCAAGCGTGTGACAGTATCATTGGAGACTTGTTTACATGCCCACTTCCACTTTTTAAGGAAATGCTTGTGGTCTCTTGCAGTTTTACCCGACTTTCGTAAGATTCCTTTTACTAGAGCCCAATATCTCTTAATTGGACGACACTGTGGAACATTAGGAGGGTTCATATTTTTTTGTACAAATTGGATACCAATACGTTCAAGGAAATTAATCGTTTCTTTTGCGTAATGGCAGGTTGCCAAAGCTGGCCAAAATAAAGTAGAATGTTGTATTTTTTTGTAAAAGGCAATAACCGCTTCTTCAAACACTCATTTATGTAAATTTCCTTATTGATAGTGCCTCTTGCGACGTCAGGACGGCTTCGATCATCACAGGGGCAGATGGCTTGCCAAACTAAGTATTTGGAACTAAATACAAACTTACTCGGTAAGAAAATCGGCTTACACATCTTCATCGTCAAGAATGATGTGAAAGCTTTTTGTGCCTAAAAAGGTGTAGTTTTCGAGACCTTTTTTTAATTGTTGCTCGTTGTTTTTCTGACGTTTTTGGGATCTTTCGCACGTTGCTTTACACGTCGAACCATTAATTGGGTTGTTAATGATTTTTTTGCGATGTCACATTCGGACATAGTGCGGTTCTTCCGTATGTTCCAATCTTTCTTTCCAATACGGGGTCACGAGGACCTCTACGTTCTTTGGTTCTTGACTTCTGAGCCGTAGATAGGGTCTTGAAGTACCGTTGCAATACGTCATCCACAGTTCTTCTTGAAATTTTAAGATCCCTGGCGATAGAATGATTCGGGCGTTGAGGATTTTCTAGCCATATGGCGACGATTAGTTTACGGAGTTCACGTTGTTTCATCTTATTTGCTGTTACGAAAATATTTTAGCACAATAATCTCTGTCGTTATATTCTTATGACGTTATACTATCAAAACCCGAAATCCTGACGAAAAAGGTTGATATACAGCCGAAATACAATTAATTTAATTTATTGATCCATAGTGGTTCAGCCCTTATTACGACTTACACAAATAATAATGACGTTATCGACTGTTAAAATCGTAACTTGAATTTTATAGATCATTATTATAAATTCGTAGACTAAAAGGTTAAAAATCTCCTATTGTAGGGATTCTTCTCACATACACTTACCAGGGTCTAGTTGATAGCGCTCTTGCGAGCCGCCAGCGATTGCGCTGCGTTGCAATCGCACCGCACTCAGCAGCTCGTTCAGGCGACCCTGCAACCAAACAAACTCCACTTAAAAGAAGTTAAACCTTTTACGTAAATATCTCAATTTAATTTAAGGGGAAAAAATGACCTCATCAATGTTTCGATGCCAATGACGAGGTTGGATGGTGCCATGGTAAAAACCTTCCTTGACAACGGAAAAACAATAGTTTGTATCATCACTTATAAATATTCATAAGTTTTAAAAGCCAATAGCTGTGTACATACACTGTGGGCAAACATGGGAAAAATCTCGTACTTATTTTACCTTTCGGCGTTCTTATTGTTTATAATTTTATTTTTCTTGTACATAAATGTTTATATTAATTATAAGTGAAGTGCACAACATGTCCGCCTAATATTTGTTTTTAGGGTTTCGTACACCAAACCAAACACAGTTTATAGGAGCAGCAGTTAAATGAGGTGTTCCTCAGGGCTCTATATTAGGTCCTTCCTTATTTTTGTTTTATTTGATGAATCATCAGCAAAAGGCACAGTATCAGTTTATTTACCGTGGGTCATTCATTAACAGAGCTCGGCAGGGGTGAGCTGTTTTTAGAGTTTGCATAACTTGAACATACCTCATCATTCAATGGTAGATGTGTCGTAATTTAATATAGTATCTTAATAATATCTATTGTATCATTAAGGAATAGACGTTACACATCGGTGGCTGTCGCACACGATCTGGGCTTCACAGAATAACAACGTTGCAGCACTAGCAAGTGTTGCAACACAATGCTGAGTGAGGACCCATGTCGATGTCACACTACCGCACCCTACATTTTAAGATCAAATAATTATGATTATAAGTTTAAGTTGGTGATGGTGCCGTGTGTGAGATAATTTTCATTTTGATTTTCAAGTTTCATAAAAACTAATAAAAATATTTTATTTAGGCTGCCTTTCTGCTACGATCTTTACACCGTAATCAGAACAAATAAATTTTAAAGCCAGCTTTTTTAGCAAATTTCTTTAAATGATATATGTATATCCATATGCATATGAAAGTTAATCAAGTGATTATGACTTGATTTTAAACCTGATATTAAACTCGAGGAGAAATGATTTAATATTTGAAAATATAGAAAAACTGTTTTTCATTACAATAACGAAGAAAATTTCGTGAATAAAAAACTTAGTACCTACTCGTTTTGTACATAATGTCATTTTAGTTTAATTATAATTAATAAAGTTTCTTTTTTTTAATATTTAATTTTTAGGTGTTAGAGAGACCTATATCTACACTTGACATTAATGACATAAAAATGGCTCACCCCTGCCGACTTCTGCTGATGAAGTGATGATACATAATTAATTTTCGAGGTAGATCGAGAATCCGTCGATAACAGTAGGATACACTCCACGCTAGGTAAAGTACTTAACTGGTTTAGTTGTAACAATTTTCTACCCAATGCTAAGAAAACTAAATGTGTTAGGTTCACTTTGCCTAATGTTAGACCGGTAGAATCAAGCATAATTTTAAACGTAGCGTCACAATTTATTTATAACAATATTGTTCATGTTATAAGAACTTTTATTAAAAATAGGGTAATTCATAATTTTAATACTAGAAAATAAAAATAAAATTGCCATTAGAAAATCTCGAGTCCGCAAAGTATATAAATCATTTGTGGGTCAATAATAAATTACCCGACGTAGTTTTAAAGTAACTGTACGATCCACGATCGTACATTTCGCACCATCATCAACTTACATAGACTTGCGTTTATGTAGGTCAATGCACGACAGTTCACCAATATCAGCCGTTGCGTGTACTCGCTATAGTTAACTTGTTTTAATACAAATAAAGTTATCTTCAGAACATCAGAACTATCATTTAAAACGTTGTACGAACCGTACATCTTTATGGTCCTTCGAGCCGGATCTCGCGTGTGGATACTATCGTGATAATTTCATCGAATATTCGACGTGCGAGGTGTTGAGCTAGCAGTTTAAGCAGAAATATCAGTGCGACGTGGAAGTTTTAGCGACTTTGCGTAGCTACATTCATCAGGATATATCAGTAACCTAGCAGTATCAGTTATCAGGATTGAGCAGCAGTCTTCGAGTAAGACAAAATAAGGTTTGTGTTTGTGTAGGACCTTAGTGTGGTAGCGAATCGGTTCCCCGGCCTCCCACAAGCGGGTCTCACCGGCGGAATTGAGAAGGCACATTTACCTACAAAGGCTACATAGTCACAGAGCTTAAAAAGTGAATCTTCTGTATCAGTAATCAAGAAAAAGTCTGCGATGGAAGATCTACTTTCAAATCAGTATACTCTTATGCAAGAGATTGAGAAGGTATTTATCAACTTTAAAAAAGATGGGCCCGAACGCAAAACATATTCTAACATTAACAAGAGAATTAATATATTATCAGCGTACTGGAATGAGTTTAACAGTGTTCACGGGCAGTTGGTCGACTATCAGAACGATAATTACGTGTACTTCCAGCAGGGTTATTATGAAACAACCAAAAAGTTTTATAAAACAGTTTCATCTTATTTGCAACGATATTTACTTCATGCAAAAGCTCCATCCTCTCATGACAAACCGTTAGTTCACGTATCGATGTTGAGTTAGTAGTTATTTCGAGTAACGGTATTTTTATAGGTATTTCATTTCATTATTACTAATTTATATATTTTCAAAATTAAAAAATATAATTTTATTTTTGAAATATTCTTGTGATTGATAGATTCAGTCATTGTTCAATCAAGGAACACGTCAATGTTAGTCACGTCCATAAATTTAAAAATTTCACGTCAATTTATGTCAAACTACAAATACAAATTTTAGATAACTTTTCCTAATTATTTATCATAACGATGATGGATTTGTGATAATATGACGCATACCAACGTATATAGGGTTTGTAGGAAAGAAAGGGTTGGGGTGGGTATGGATTGTTTATAGGTATTGTGAATGACATGACCGTATCTATATTTTGAATGTGTGAGACGGGTGCTTAGAATGTAAACCCATAAGTTTTCATAAAAATTAGGGGAAAGGTGAATTGCCTATCATCATTCATTACTGTAAACGTTTCGCTCAGGGTTAGTTAATAGTTATTGTGGTTAGGTGAACCCATTATGAGTTCATAGCAAACTCGGGTAACGATGGTTCGATGCCATCGGTCACTTACAGCTGTGGTGATGTCATGGGAATAGGTTTTGTTTTGATGGCGGTCATCGGTCGTTAAAAAGTTAGGCTATACGTAAGTTAGATTAGTTATGATAAAGATGACAACAAAAGATGACCACAACTCTGCCGTAGCATCAGACACCGCAGATGGCTGAGGTACGTCATGCGAGCCGAGGAGGAAGACACCTCTTCATCGATCGCGATCACGAGTTCTAGAAGAGGGTTTATGGCGCAGGGTTGGTGGAACCCACTCATGGGTACATATGTATATCCAGGGTATAACCTAGTGATATTATCCACCAAGCTTGTGACCATTTCGAACATTAGGTGTGCATTTCGAACTTATTCAGTTGTACCATAGCTAGATGTGAAATGTATATTAAAGGTCATGGCATGCATTTTTCGTGGGTTTTTGGTACGCCGAAGCAACCACTAATTGCTTGCCTTTGAGTATTGCAATGTCATTGAAGCGTTGTTGGATTCAATCGTTGCTATCCTGTCGTAAAGGATGACTATATTTTCCACATAGGCAGGTAAAGCTAAGTTTTTTATTGTAATGTACGAGGGGCGTTCAATAAATTCTCGGTGTGACAAAAGCATACGATTATTGTTTTGATTTAATTGTTCTATATATCCCCCCTATGTTTAAACTCTTATAAGATCTGTCAATTAGTTTTATTAACCCCTCATATAAATATTTTTTGTCTTTGGTGTCAAAATGCTCCACCACCGCTGCCTTCAACGCTACATCATTACAAAATAGATGTCCACAAAGACCCTTTTTAAGGTTGGGAAACAAAAAGTAGTCGCGGGCCAAGTCTGGACTGTTCGGTGGGTGAGTAATAGTTTCGAACCCAGATTCAAGAACAGCAGCCTCGGCAACATAAGCAGTATGCATAGGGGCGTTGTCATGAAGAAGCAGCACTCCTCTCGTCAATTTTTCCCTCCTCTTCTCTTTGATGGCTTCCTGTAATTGGCGTAAAATGTTAGCGTAGACTCTCTTGTAATATTTAAACTCTTTTCTTTACAATCTATTAATAACATCCCTTCACAATTCCAGAATATTGTCGCCATGATCTTGCCAGCTGAAGGGACAACTTTGAATTTCTTGGGATGAGGTGTTCCTTTAACGTGCCACTGCATCGACACTTGTT
This sequence comes from Acleris holmiana, assembly GCA_949316455.1. Taxonomy (NCBI): domain Eukaryota; kingdom Metazoa; phylum Arthropoda; class Insecta; order Lepidoptera; family Tortricidae; genus Acleris; species Acleris holmiana. Next base: position 21,269,278 of record OX438762.1, read on the forward strand.
TGCTCTCAGGGTCATAATGATGAACTCAAATTTCATCTCCGGTAACAATTTGTTGGAGCAAACCATCAGAGTTTTTCACCACACAGCTCAATGAAGTAGGAACAACAAGCAACGAGGGAATACTTCTGAAACGGTGTCAACATTCGTGGTACCCATGTCGCACTAACTTTGGACATTTTAAGATGATTGTGGATAATATCATGTATTGTACCAATAAAAAGATTTATTTTTGGTGCTATAGACCTAATCTTCATTCGACCATCTTCCAGTATAATTTTCTCCACTTTTTGAATGTTCTCTGGTGAAGTAACTTCAACAGGCCGACCAGGTCTAGGGTCATCTTCTATGCTCTCCTTCCCACGCTTAAATTCATTTGACTACTTTTGGACAGTAGAAAATGAAGGAGCGGACTCACGGTTAACTAAATCCATTTCTTCTTTAATAGACTTGATTTTTTCCCTGTTTAGTCAAGAATTATATCACGGCTCGATGCTCCAATTTAATTAACATTGTAAAATTGCTCATGGTAAGTAATCACGTTTGTTCAGCAGTAGCAGAAAAACAAAAGAACGTGTGGGCATCAAATTTACTATTAAGAAGTTTACTATTAAGGTTTGCAAGATACCAATACCGAGAATTTCATGAGCGCCCCTCGTATAACTAGACTGCTTATTTAAATAAGCCGGGTGGAGATGTGAAGGTTGAAGACCTCCACGTCACCTCTATGGACCGATGTTTAAAGTAGGAACACAGTGTGTTCCTATAGAGATGACATGGCTGTCATAAACGGAGACTTAGACAGAACCTCGAGACGTGCACAAGAATGTTTTTATATAAATAAGTAACCATATAAACAAATATATGTTAAATTATTTTAATATTTATTTTGACAAACTATAGAATGGGCCGCCGCTGGACTTAAGGCAGCCTCAGTCAGTAAGTTCGCTCAAAGGAATTTTTTTAGAATCCGACTGCAAGTTTTGATAATGTCGTCTATATGTTAGTTACCCATTTATACGAGAGGCGGGTGAAAAGTTCTAAGCCTAAGGTATTTTGAGGTTGTATATGTAATTATGGTACTGGCCACTAGATAGACCATTTAAAAACACATAATAGAAAAAAACATTATGTCATTACATTTCATGTCTGAATTATCATTGCATATTACGAAAATCGAGCACCAGGCTGTGACTGCATTTTTCAAGAAATGGCTGCTATTTATGGTCTTCCTATGCTACAGTTAAAAAGTGGAGTAGCCTATTTAAACAAGGACGAGAGTCGATCGAAGCCGACCCCCGCTCAGGACGGCCAGTATCGGTAGTTAAAAAAAATGTGTTGGAGGATCGAAAAATTAAGATGTGTAAATTAGCTGAGACCTTGGGCATTAGCAAGGAGCAGGTTGAAGACACCCTTCATACACATTTAGACATGAATAAGGTCAGCGCGCGTTGGGTACCGAAAATGCTGACGGCGTTTGACAAGGAGCGGCGTGTCAAAACTTCTAAGGCGTTTTTAGACTTGTGCGGAGATAGTGTTGACGAAATTTGCTCCAGGATAGTAACCGTTGATGAAACATGGGTCAGACAGTATGATCCTGAATGTAAGTCTGAGTCCATGCAGTGGATTAAGAATGGTGAAAGGCCGCCGAAGAAGTTAAAAGTGCAAAGATCGGCCTCTAAGCTAATGGCTACGGTGTTTTGGGACGCGGATGGAATTTTTCTTTTAATAGATTATTTAACAAAAGGCTCTACAATAAATGCAACTTACTATTCTGAGCTATTGAGACAACTGCGTCAAACCATACTTGAAAAAAGAAGGGGCAAAATCAGTAAAGGCGGTTTGTTTTTGCAAAACAACGCCCCGTTCATGCCGCGCGTGTTGCAAGACTAGCTCTGAAGGAAATCCGCTTGGAAGAAATTAACCACGCTCCGTATAGTCCAGATTTAGCCCCTAGCGACTTTTTTCTGTTCAGTCATTTAAAGAAAGACCTAAGAGGAAAGCGATTTGAAAGTGATGAAGAAATGAAGGCGGCAGTAGAAGAGCATTTTCAATGCCAAAGCAAAGAATATTTTTTTAACGGCATAAAAGAATTATATAATAAATGTAAGAAATGCATCGAATTAGAGGGGATTACCTTGAAAAATTAAAATGACTTAAATTGTCTGATTTGTTTTTTTTTTTTACTTTTCAGCCGCTTCTCGAATATTGTTTTTGTTTTAATGTAAGTACCCAATAACACTTACGACGTTAAGACGAATCTAGCGACACCTAGCTTGTTAAAAAATTGGCCCGACGTACATACTTCTATAGGTAAAACTCATAACACTCCTTTTGGGCTTCGCCGCAGTCGGGTAAAAAGTAGTGGCAGGATGAGTAGGGTTTGCTGTTTAATTTCTCAAAGCCGAACTAGTCTGTAATGTTTAACATTTCATGTTGTATTGCCAAGTCATTAAAAAATATCTAATTATGATAATTAGATATTTATTAATATGACCTGGCAAATTTTCACAAAATTTGTAACAATACGATAGACTCATTTGATCTGTTAAGATGCGTTTCACTCCGAGCAATTAATAGAGTAAGTCACACTCAACAGCTATTTTCTATACCATGGGTTTCAAATAATGTGTTACATAACAACCCTCTTATACGCATGTCTCGATCATATAATGTTCTGTCCCAAAGTAACCAACATCTAGACATATTTGCCAATAGCATAAGTACTCTTGTAAGGATTGCATCCGAGGAGTTCTATGTGTAACCATTTATGTAGCATCAAATAATTCTTAATCCTGATTTTGCACTTCTTTTTTTCTTCTTTTTTTGTCTCTAGTTAAGTAGTTTTGCATCTTAGTTTAAGTTGCATTAATCTTTACGGATACTTCAGGAAAATGCCGTGCGTAGTTGTAATTGAGTTGCAAGCTAAAAATGATGATTTTTTTAAATATTTTTGCTACCTACTGTTAAGTTTGTAACTTGTAACTATGCCTATTAGATACATAAACTTGTGTAAATGTACACAGTTTTAGGGTATTTAGCCGCTGAAATATTGTTTTTTTTACTTTTTGAGCACATTTTTATAATCTTGCCTATCCTCGTACAGTTTTCTCAATCATGGTCAGGTTAACTAGGAGAGATCTCTGGAAGAGACAAAGGGATATGTTTGCCATTGTACATTTTATGCTTAAGTTTATGTACGAACTTACTTGTAATTGTTATTTGTGCAATAAACTTACTTTAAAAATAAGTTGTGTGAAAATCTTGGTCTCTATTTTATTCAAAGCAAAAGTAATTAAAACAACAGAATAGATAATAAGTAGTACAAGAACAGAAGTCCTTCTCCTTTGTTTTCTACGAAAGCTAAGCCTAAGCATTATGATTTATGGCCCCTCCAAAGTCGTTGACTCAAGCGCGAGCTAAATTGAACCATAGGGCTGTGCACCAACGGGGGAAAGGCATTGGTTCACTTACCGCGTCGCCGACATCAAGAATTTCAACGAGTAGAAAAAGAAAACGTATTGCGTATGTTTTTCTTGCATTCACTATAGAGAGCAGTATATTCATATTCTTTATTTCATTACTTATCTATAAAATAATAAATATCACAATAGTTATTAATTGAATAATTATACTAGCACTTTTTATTAGCGTTGCTGCAATCCACTGTAATGCAAACCTGCTTGTTGCATTTTTTTAAACGTATTAAAATGCAAACCTGCTTGTTGCATTTTTTTAAACGTATTAAAATAACGCGACTAACGCCCTACGTTAACATGCAATGCAACGAATATAACAAAAATAGAGGTCTACTCGTGCGTGGTGGTGCAGGTACGAAGGTCAAACTGAAAGTTTTTAGAAAATCAAAAACTGAGTAAACTAGCAAGGTATTAGTTGTGATATCTCCGAAGCTGTTCACCGCTGCATTGGAGGATGCTTTTAAGGTTCTGGACTGGAAAGGACGAGGCATCAACATTAATGGCGAGTACATCACTCACCTTCGATTTGCCGACGATATCGTAGTCATGGCTGAAACCATGGAGGACCTCAGTGCTATGCTCGCTGACCTCAGCAGAGTTTCCGACCAAGTTGGCCTGAAAATGAACATGGACAAGACGAAAGTCATGTCTAATGTCCATGTTGTGCCAACTCCCGTGATTGTCGGAGGCTCTGCACTCGAAGTTGTTGACGACTATGTATACCTGGGACAAACGGTCCAGTTAGGTAGGTCCAACTTCGAGAAAGAGGTCACTCGTCGAATCCGACTCGGCTGGGCAGCGTTCGGGAAGCTTCGCAGTGTCTTTTCGTCCAAATTACCGCAGTGTTTGAAGTCAAAAGTCTTTGACCAGTGTGTGTTGCCGGTGATGACTTACGGATCTGAGACGTGGGCGCTAACGATGGGCCTCATAAGAAAGCTCAGAGTCACTCAGAGGGCTATGGAGAGAGCTATGCTCGGGGTTTCTCTGCGGGATAGAATCAGAAATGATGATATCCGCAGTAGAACTAAGGTTACCGACATAGCCCGAAGAATAGCGAAACTTAAGTGGCAGTGGGCGGGGCACATTGCTCGCAGGACTGATGGCCGATGGGGCCAGAAAGTTCTCGAATGGCGTCCACGGACCGGGAGACGAGCTGTTGGTAGGCCTCCAACAAGATGGAGCGACGACATCGTAAGGATGGCGGGATCGCGATGGATGCGGAAGGCACAAGACCGGTCTAAGTGGAGAGCCTTGGGGGAGGCCTATGTCCAGCAGTGGACGTCTTTCGGCTGATATGATGATGATGATGATGATTAGTATTATTATTTTTTTTTCAAAATAGTGTCCATTCATGTCAATACATCGCTGCATTCGATGGAACCACTGAGAAAAGTACTTTGCCCACTCGTCCTTAGGGGTCTCTTCGACGGCCTTTGGAAACGCGGCCACAGCTTCCTCGGCGTCCACAAAACGTTTTCCTCGAAGTTTTTCTTTTATTTTCGGGAATAAATAAAAATTGTAAGGTGCGAGGTCGGGGCTATACGGCGGGTGACCCGGTAATTCCACGTCTGACGTCGCCAAATAGTTGATCGTTCGCCTGGCGGTGTGCGACGAGGCGTTGTCGTGGTGAAGGAGGATTCTACTGCGAGGTCGTTTCTCCCAAACTTTTTCCAAGACAAGGGGCAAACAACTGTAAGTGTTACTGTTTTTCGATCCTCTAAAACAATTGTCGCGTAATGACCTGTCCTTCCGGAGAACGAGGCAACCATCTTTTTTCCCACGCTTCGACCTCTCTTCACTTTAGTTGGCAACTCCTCGAAAGGAAACACCCACTGAGCAAATTGTCTTTTGATTTCGGGATCATAACAGTAAATCCAGCTTTCGTCACCCGGAGTATGTCGAACACAGCATTTGAGTCACCTGCGTTAAATCTTTCAATCATTTCACGGCACCAATCAACACGATGGAGTTTTCGGGCCTCGGTCAAATTATGAGGTATCCACCGGACACAAAGCTTCCTGACCGCTAAATATTCATGTAAGATTTTGTGCATTTGACTCATACCGATGCCTAAGCTTGTCCGAATCTGGTGATAGGTCACTCTTTTATCAGTCTCGACGTTATCTTCAGTCGTCGCCGTAGAAGGCCGTCCCTTACGCAGATCATCGGTGAGATTAGTGCGACCACGTTTAAACTCATTAAACCAGTTGTAAACAGTGGCACGAGGTGGGGCTTCATAGGGTTAGGCCAATTGTAGTCTATCATAACTTTCTTGTTGACTTAAATGGTTACGAAAGTCATAAAAAATCATTGCACGAAAATTTTCTCGCGTTAAATTCATGCTTACGTGACACAGACGATTTTCAATTTGCCGCCAAAACGTTAAACAAATGACAAATAAATAAATTTCAAATACAATAATATTGGCAAAGAGTTCCATTTTCAAAATTTAAACTTATTTTTTAATTATTTCTTTTACAAGTGGCCAGTTCTAAAAACTTTCAGTGTCACCCTCGTATTGTAGGAGCTAGCAGTAAGGTTATTTGATATTCGGATAAGTGACTCGGGTTAATTCATTGTTTTCATTAATGAGGTTGCCTCAATTATTATTTTTTGGTATATGTTGACGATATAAATCTAATTTCGTATTTTTGGTCATGAAATGCAATTTATATTGATGACTAGCGGCCCGCCAGCGGCTTCGCCCCGATGCAAATTTCCGACTTTCCCGGTAGATTTTTCAATTATTTTTGCACCTTTTAATTTTTTTTTTGACTATGACAAACATTTTAAAACCAAAATCAGCCAAATCGGCCCAGCCGTTCTCGAGTTTTAGCGAGACAAACGAACAGCAATTGATTTTTATATATATCGATTACACAAACTAAACTACATATTATTTATATTTATGACAGAAGACACAGACGTATGTTACACACAAACAATATACAAATTTATAAATGCGGTACGTCACTTGCGACGTCAATGCAATAAGCGCCACCGCGTCACGCGTTCGTTACGAGGCAGCCACTGAATAGACCCCGCCGGCGGGGCGCCCGGAGACCGTTACCGTACTTGTAGCGGAGAACGTAATCGCGGAGTACGCCGCGCCTGTTAATCTTTTCAACGCTATGTCAAATATAAAACCAGAGCGAATGTCAACTTTGCCTCATTGATACTCAGGTCTATTTTGCGCCGTCAACCATGACGGCAATATCCGTCAATGGCGATGAAAAGGTTAAAACTCAAAAAACCCCGATGTCAGATTTATTGTAGATTTTCCATACAACATACAAAGTAAACTACCCGGGCTGCAAGTACAATCAATCACCGTCATCTTGGACAAGGTAATTCCAAGTAACCTTCCTTTTATTTAAACTAACAAACGAATTCCTAATTTGAGATTTAATATTAACTCCATATACATACATCCCCTTGACTTGTAGGTACAAGTCTTTTTAGAGTTGTTGGTATTTCTGTCAGTCTGCCTACCCTACTCTGGGAATGAAGGTGTGATATTACGTATGTATTAACTCCCAACTATAATTGCTCTTTTTGACAGTACGAGTATGTTTTATTAATAACAACAACGGTGAATTACAAAAACGTTCACATGAAAAGTAATCTAAAAGGCACTCAGATATAATTTATCAGTCTAGACTTTTATCATGCGTTGTTGGCAATCAATCTTCTTTTACTGCCGGACTTAGGAAAATACCCAAATATAGATCAAGTCACTTGAGGGTCAAACGGGCGGACGGACATCGAACAATCGGTGTCATTTTTGGGTTCTGCTGTCAAATAATTCATCCTTATAGTTGTATTTCTCCGTCTGTCTGTCCTTTATTGGTATGACTGCCTGTCCGTCCGCCTATCCGTACGGGTTATTCCCATGAATAAAGTTCAAGTGGTAACAAAAGTGTGTTGGCTGGTTAACAGTTGGGAATACCTCGTCCGTCCTTTTTGATTTGTTTATTGGGAAACAAACGAGGTAAAACAGCACACATCATGTATGTATAAGTTATTTTGTAAATTCATAAACCAAATCAGTCTTCACTTATAACTGTTAGCATCTCTGTTGCTCAAACAAGATGTGAATAAACTTGAAAAATCAATCAAGTGAGTTCTATAGCCCAGACAACTACAAGTGAATTATTACAGTAATAATATTGCGTGTCCCTTTTTAGAGTTCCGTAGTCAACAAGGAGCAAATATATATTCGCCTTGTCTGTCTTTCTGCCGGTAATCTCAGATACTCTTGGTGCTGTAATTTGGCATAGTTATACATTTGACTTACGCCGACAAAGTTTTAATATAAAATGTTTCTTTCGGGTATCTCCCATACAAGAAAAGCATAGTTAAAAATATTGTTCAACATTTTGAAATCGAGTGAGGTATCATTGGATAGCTCTTAAAAACCATTATGTACATGTTACTATCAAGTTTTAGATTTGGGCGACCTTAAAGGAAATATTGAACTTGAACTCCACGCAAAACTACTAGTAATCAAAATCTGAAAAATATTTTAAATGAAAGCACATAATTATAACGAACGTAGAAGGAAAACTATCACGACTAAGTAGATTTGAGTGGTTTCCGAGATACAGGCGACTAAATGGTAGAAGAGCCGGCTGCAAATTTTCGTACCGCCTTGATACCGCGATGAAATTGCACAATCCATAAGTGATGCTAAGCCCGAATTCGATATTCTGTCACGGCGGATCTAGCCAAAAGTAAAAAAAGCGGCCAAGTGCGAGTCGGACTCGCCCATGAAGGGTTCCGTAGCAGCAAGTAACATAATATAAAAGTTCGTTGTAGCTTTGATCAATGTTTTTATGACGTATTAAAAAAAACTACTGACTAGATCTCGTTCAAACCAATTTTCGGTGGAAGTGTGCATGGTAATGTACATCATATATTTTTTTTAGTTCTATCATATTCTTATTTTAGAAGTTACAGGGGGGGGGGGACACATTTCAACACTTTGGAAGTGTCTCTCGCGCAAACTGTTCAGTTTATAAAAAAATTATGTTAGTAACCTCAATATCATTTTTGAAGACCTATCCATAGACACACCACACGTATGGGTTTGATGGAAAAAAAAACTAGTTTCAGTTCTAACTATGGGGAACCCCCAAAATTTATGTTTTTTTTCTATTTTTGTGTGAAAATCTTAATGCGGTTCACAGAATACATCTACTTACCAAGTTTCAACAGTGTAGTTCTTATAGTTTCGGGAAAAAGTGACTGTGACATACGGACGGACAGACAGACAGACATGACGAATCTATAAGGGTTCCGTTTTTTGCCATTTGGCTACGGAACCCTAAAAAAAGAGCTATTTCCGTTGCGATAAAGGGGGCGTTACTTTACCCATCTAATACTGAAATATCAGTCATGGCATCAGTTAGAAATTTACTGGTAGACACAGAAAAGCGAAATATATCAGTATTTTTTGTGTCAGCTTGGCAGACGCTCTCAAAGGTGACCATAGGGACCTCTAAATATAGAACTTCTTCACATAGAACTTCCGCCGTGAGCCGTAACGAAGAAACCAATAAACAAGCAATATTGTTTATGACATCGTTCTTATCTCGGAGTCGGCTACAGAACTCAGGAACAGCCAAGCACAATAAGCCTTGAACTTGCACTACAGATAAACATGTCAAAGACCAAACTTATGTTCCAAGTTAAGTAGCATACATTTTCGATGAAGACGGAGTGGGCGCGTTAAACTGAAACCATGTGGGTAAGATGGATCAGACACAGCTCTGTGAAGAGAAGCGTAGAAAATAAAGAGGGACGTCTCTACCCAAGAGTGGGGCAGTACGGGCTAAAAATCGTTATGAACAAATAAACTACAAAGGAATAAATGAGGAAAGCTGTACTAAGTTTTTTCTTTACCTGAACTAGTGCTTCTGACGGTATAATATTAAGTTGCAAAATTGGATACAAAAATAACTGAACAAAAGCTTTTTTGAGGGCCCTAACATAAAATGAAGAAGCAATAAGCTCACCGGCAAACAGCGTTATCATTCACTCGTTTTCTGCGTGATACCTACTTATACATACATGTATAATCTGCATATATAAAATTATAAACAAATTGTTAATGTACGAGTATCAACGCACAGCCCAAACTGCTGGACGCTGGAAGTTTGAAATATGGAGGAAATATTTCTTGAGTACCAGTAGTGGTGCACTAAGAAGGGAAGTTCTACGCGTACGAAGCCGCCGGCGTCTCCTAGCTTCGCATAAACGACTCAACGGATTTGGATATTTATATTGTATATTTTCCAAGGTAACTAACCTTGGAAACTAATTCTACGCATACGAAGTCACCGGCGTCCTCTTGTATCTCATAAAATACATCCCATTGAAATAAGGTTCAAAAGTACATATTGAAGAAATCGACTGCAGTATCATATTCCGGTCGGACGGACGGCTGTATTAGACCGCTGCGAATGAAAAAGAGTATGTGGAATTTTACTTTGTAGTTCCCCTACAAATGAAAAGTATGTGTGGATAGTTTGTCGATTTGTGACTTTTCTTGTACCATAAGTTTAGTTGGTCTAAAGAAGTATTATGATACTTGTAAGTAATAAAAATATTTTATCCACCCCGTCAAGTGGGATATCGTTGTTTAGAGCTCATTAATTGACTAAATACTGCATTTATTGTTTAAAAATAGGAATGAAAAGCCAGCAAAGTAAGCTTTTTTACATAATAATGTTGTTAAGAAGAATATTTAACTTCCCACTGACCCGTAAACTTAAAATTTGGTTATGATACTGCTTATTATTTCGTATATTTTACTATCACATACCAACTAATTTATTGATTAATCAGATTTTGGTCCGGAACCCTATATGTGCGAAGTCCGACACGCACTTAGTTACACAAGATTAAATATTTAAAATATTTTTTAATCTTGTAATTTTTTTTATGTTGTGAAATGTAATGTTTACGTTTGTTTATTTTTAATGACATGGAGGGGGCAAACGAGTTAGAAAACAGGTGGCCGAATAATGGTGTACTACATTTGATACCACACACAATAGGTTTCTGAACAACATCAACTGCCCCCATGGGAATATTTTTAAGATCTACTGCTCAAACTGATTGTTTTAAAATAAGGTACCCGTGTACCAAATGGCTATCCTGTACATCGATTTGCGGTTCTCTATCAATATTTGCTTTGTACATCATCCACTACACAGGCCAAATGAAGGTAAGTGGATTCTGAAGCCCATGTAAATTTACATGTGGTTGTCGGGTTAGAGTAGTGCCACTCCATGTCTTCCCGTGGATGTCGTAAGAGGCGACTAAGGGAATAAAGGCTTGTAGTATTATTAGGCGATGGGCTTGCAACCTGTCACTAATACACTAGTAAACATCTCAGCCTACTTGTGCAAAATGTGGTTGCAGAATTATTAACATGTCTTTAGAGTTGTTGGTATTTCTGTAGCTCTGCCTACCCCACTCTGGGAATACAGGCGTGATGTTATGTATGTATGTATGTATGTAAATTTACAAACGCAAGTTCAAAATCTTACGACAACAATCTCAAGAATGCAAAACCGAAACCCTGGACATAGATGAAATGCCACTCGTTAGTCATTTTACCGGTTGTCTAACCAATGCGGAACATATAAATGCGAACACTGGTGTTTAGCGGCATTGAAGGGTATGATGGTATTAGTAATACACCACTAGAATAGAATATTATTAAGACGAAAATAATATCTTGGTTTTAAAAAAAAATCGCACCTCTACGAAATCAGTTTCTAGGCAATATAACCCTTAGTCAATTTATTTTACCCTATCATTATCGATCTTTTTAGAAAGCATATTAATCGATCTTAAAATTTACGATATTTTTCTTTCACGAGAACATAATGGTCCGTGAAAAACCGGTGTATCCAAAAAGTATCTGAAGGTTCCTACGTCGTATTTGGGTGAAATATTAGAAGCCCAATAAAATGTTGCTGCTGCTTGCTGTTTTTATACTTTAGAAGATCTTTCATATATAACTTATACGTTTCTTTAAACTAAACCGAGCCATAACTTCACCAATCTTAATACTAAGTTAACGGTGTAAAACTTTAAATGGTTTGGACCACTTGATACTAGAAATGTTCTAAATTTCAGCCCGATAACTTTATCCGTTTTACAGAAAAAGAGTGTGAACCGACGGGCCGATAGACATACAGACAGACAACAAAGTCATCTTATAAAGGTTCCGTTTTCTGTTTTTCGTACGGAACCGTAAAAACAATCACAACTATGTTAAAAAAAACTGATTCTTTTATAAATGTTGCTCAGTAACTCAGCCTAAGTTGTTTCACTGTTCGACTTAGTTCAACAATTACGATTTCATTACTCGTAATCATTGATAACAATAAACACGCAACAAATGAATGTAATCCATATGAAAGAACGCGACGTGATCCGCATTATCACCGAATAATATCCCCAACATAGCACAGACTGTTCACACAATAAGGTAAGATAATGGTTTAGATAACGTATCACGCATAGGACGAATGCCACAAATTATAGAACGCGAGGCCGCTCGTAATCGCAATCGCAGATAACGCAGTCTGCCGATAGTCTGATCTTTGAGTCACAAATGGAATGTTAACCAGATTTGTACAGGCGCTATATTAGGTTTACCATTGAATTGCCGACAAACTTTTAATCGAATATTATTTCAAAGACAACGTTTCAAGTATTTTCATTTCATCGACAACTCATTGCGTCGAGGACTCAATACTAGGTAATTTGAAACGAGGTCTTTTAATTGGTAGTTGACTTATTTCAATCAAATTCATATCATGACTAATCATTTCGGGTTTTTTTATTTGTTTTTTTTTACTTGTAATAATATTTATTCCGCATAAAATTATTTCAATTGGTAATATTTTCCTATCAAAACTAAACGCAAGCACTCTGTGCGATTATAGCTATGTGTATTATGATTGACCATTGATATAATTTAATAATAGTAATGTGTCATGCTATCTGTCAACAGTTCATTTTCTTGGGGGTCGCAGTTCTAACCTAACCTAACCCACTTCTGTCAACAGTTAATTTTCTTGGGGGTCGCAGTTCTAACCGAACCTAACCCACTTCTGTCAACAGTTCGTTTTCTTGGGGGTCGCAGTTCTAACCTAACCTAACCCACTTCTGTCAACAGTTCGTTTTCTTGGGGGTCGCAGTTCTAACCTAACCTAACCCACTTCTGTCAACAGTTCGATTTCTTGGGGGTCGCAGTTCTAACCTAACCTACTTTGAAAGCCTCATAGGACATATAAAAATGTATTAAAGTAATGCGTCGAAGAAATGAATTGCAATGTTTTGTAGCTGTACCAATTAAGATAATTTGTAACAAATCAGCGATTAAGTAGTTTCGTTGATTAGTATTTCCACGTAGTAAGATAAATTTAAATAAATAGTAGTTGAAATAAAATTACGCCAAACAATATTACTAGTACTAAAGTTTCGATGAATCGTTGTCGATGAAACAATATTCGATGAAAAGGTTGTCGACAAAACAAGGGTACACCACTATATTATGCTTAAGTGCAGCGCCAGCTAAAACTTATTTTCACCTCAGCACCTGGAAAAGGGTGGTTTTGCTGTTTAATAAACAGTGAGCAAAATACGATTTTGCTGCGAGCGTGAGACAATAGTAGATTATACACCGAGGGGATAAAGCACAGTTTTATGTCACGGGCGCGATATTGAACCCTGAACGTAACGAAGGACTCCAGATTTAACTCCCGAGCGCAGCGAGGGTGTTACGAGTTAATTCCCGAGCGAAGCGAGGGAATTAAGAAGAGTCCTGAGCGCAGTGAGGGGTTCAAGCGCGCCCAAGACGAAAACAGCTTTATCCCCGAGGAGTGTACTCTACTTTTCTCACCTTTTGCGAGACAATAAAAAAGCGAGTCTACTAAAAACAGCGTTTTATTATAGTAAATTAAAATTAAAAGTGAAAATTGATATTTGAGACATTAGTCCAGTTGTGGAAAGACAATATTTATTTAAAACTTTGCAGTTATCACCAATGTATTTTATTGCAGCGTCTTACAATACTCGCGGCTTTTGTTTAATTTCAAATGTGTTCCATTCAGCTTGCCGTGGCCAGCTCGATTTTAGAAATGTTCGATTTTCAAATTAGGTTCGACGCGGCGGTGGCGGCGGCGCCGCGCCCGGCCTTCGAGTATTAGTTGATCTTTTATTACGAAATTAGACTTTAAGGCCATTGTAATAAGAACTATGAAAAGTGAAAATATTACAACCCAGCGAGTTATAATGAGATTCAGTACAACATTACACCCCGGCTAAAGCCAAGGGCTTTAATGAGTTGGTTTGCGTAAGGTTTGCATGATATGTAATTTGGCATTGTCGAGCAGGTGGTGTGAAAAGTAATTTTTTAATTTTTGTTCCGTGGCCGTGGTGCGGCGCACGGGCGGCTGGGGGATATCGTTTTATTTTTATCATGTTGTTTTCTTTTTGCCTTATAGTACTTTATGTGACTGTTATATAATAACATCACACGAGTGTTTTAATGCCTAATTATGTACAGTTACAATCTACATACATATATTATTTTAAAAAAAAAAAACATTCTAAACTATTTTTGCGACAAGACAAATAGAACGTCAAAAATGGCGGCACCCGTAGTTTTTTTTTTAATTCAGAGACAAACTAGAGTCGGCCTCTACTATCATATCGTTCGATATCAAGTAACAAGCGAGATTTGTCAAAATTGTATGCAATTGACATTCCATTTCGAATAAAATGTCATCTCGAGTGATATTAGAATCGAGGTCAAATAAAATTGCTGTTTTTCAAAGATGTTCGAAATTTGAATGTAATATTGATATCGAATTTGATGTTTAAGCAATAACAACATTTTCACAAATAAGAAATGTGTTCTAACAAAACAGTTTATCTTTATGCTACTCGTAATTTGCGGTTTTTGAGCGCATCATAGAGGGTTTATGATATGTGTGTAGATAAAGGCTATATTTTCTCGCTGCTAAGGTGAAAAATTGTATGTGCAACACAAGACCAAAGTTATTTGCATCCCGTGTCTTTGAATCCCACGCTGCACTCAGGATTCTAACCTAGAATCACTCGCTACGCTCGTGATTCAATTCTAGAATCCTTCGCTTGCTCGGGATTCAAAATCAACACTCGCAGCTCGCAGCAAAAATCAACTTTGCTCTCTTGTTGCACAAATAACTATTTATATAAGATGTTAAATTATACATAATACGTAGAAACACCGACGAAAATTAATCGTGCAAAGCCGATATCACCACAACCTACGCTCACGCGTTTTATTTCGCTAGTACCCTATTACTATTACTATGCCTCCGTTGTACGTCAGTCCTTTCGTCTAACAGCAAAAACCAACTTTGCTGCGAGCAAGCGAAGGGTTCTAGAATTTAATCACGAGCATAGCGAGTGATTCTAGGGTAGAATCCTGAGTGCAGCGAGAGATTCAAAGACACGAGATGCAAATAACTTTGGTCTTGTGTTGCACATACAATTTTTGTCCTTAGCAGCGAGAACCTTTAATTACACACATATCACAAACCCTCTATGATGCGTTCAAAAACCGCAATTTACTTACGACGAGCATAAAGCTAAACTGTTGTGTTAGAACCAGTTTCTTTTTAAAAAAAATGATATTATTCCTTAATAATAACATCAATCAAATTTCGAACATCTTTGAAAATTAGACCAATTTTAGTTTACCTCGATTGTTATAAATATCACTCGAGATGATATTTTATTCGAAATGAAATGTCAATTGCATACAATTTTGACAAATCTCGCTTGTTACTTGATATCGAAAGATATGATAGTGGAGGCCGACCCTAGATTGTATCTGAACTTAAAAAAAAAAAACGGGTGCCGTCATTTTTGACGTTTGAACTGGTCTTTTCGCAAAAAATAGTTGAGTTTTTTTTTATTTTTATAATAATATAAGTATGTATGTAGATAAAGCAGCATATGTAACTGTACATAATTAGGCATTAAAACACTCGTGTGATGTTATTATACTTATTATGTAACAGTCGCATAAACTACTATAGGGTAAAAAAAAAGCGGCCAAGTGCGAGTCGGACTCGCCCATGAAGGGTTCCGTAGCAGCAAGTAACATAATATAAAAGTTCGTTGTAGCTTTGATCAATGTTTTTATGACGTATTAAAAAAAAACTACTTACTAGATCTCGTTCAAACCAATTTTCGGTGGAAGTTTGCATGGTAATGTACATCATATATTATTTTTACATTTATCATTCCCTTATTTTAGAAGTTACGGGGGGGGGGGACACACATTTTTCCACTTTGGAAGCGTCTCTCGCGCAAACTATTCAGTTTAGAAAAAAATTATAATAGAAACCTCAATATCATTTTTGAATACCTATCCATAGATACCCCACACGTATGAGTTTGATGAAAAAAAAATTTTTGAGTTTCAGTTCTAAGTATGGGGAACCCCAAAAATTTATTGTTTTTTTTCTATTTTTGTATGAAAATCTTAATGCGGTTCACCGAATACATCTACTTACCAAGTTTCCACAGTATAGCTCTTATAGTTACGGAATAAAGTGGCTGTGACATACGGACGGACAGACGGACAGACATGACGAATCTATAAGGGTTCCGTTTTTTGCCATTTGGCTACGGAACCCTAAAAACATGGTAAAAATAAAACGAAATCCCCCAGCCGCCCGTGCGCCACACCACGGCCACCTTTATATTGTGAACAAAAATTAAAAAGTTACTTTGTCTCACGCTGCGCTCGCAGCAAAATCGAACTTTGCTCATTGTCTTTAAACAACAAAACTACTCTTTTTGAGGTACTGAGGTGAAAATATCTTTATTTCACTTGATATTTTTTATATCAACTATCGAAAAGACCTAATGCTACACAAGCACCATCTAGTGAAAAAAGTGATGCGCGGTAGCCCTTATTAAACACAAAGTTAAACATAGACAAAGAATTGTAGGGTCAGGAAGGGAACAGTGGCTAGGACTTCTTCAACAGGCTGTTGCATTAAAAAAAGAAAATCCTGAAATAGATATTGCAAGCACAAGGCACAGTACAAAAAGCTTCATATGTAGCAAAAAGGTTCGCTTTTACTTTCGCCAAAAAATAGATATCCGCACTTTAAAAAAAAAAACGAGCTTTTGTGTACTACGACCTGAAAACATTCACTAGTTTCCTCTAGTAAACAGTGGTTCTAACAGTACCGCTCCGCTAGCTAACGCTCAATTGTGTAACACACTTGGTATCAGATTATGCGTTTTGATATACAGTGAGCGTTCCTGTTGGTTTCAATTGACTACCCGTCAGAACTACATCCTACGAGGGGCACACTGAAATGATCGGGAATAAAAAAAACCACATGCACGCTATACGAGGGCTGCACTGAAAGTTTCGGGAATCTAATACTTGGAAACATATTTTTGACACATATCATACCTTTTTATAATCTCTTAGGAAAAAACGCCCTTGACTCTTGGTGATAGCACGTGTGCTGTGATTGACTCGCAAAATTTTGTTCACATAGTGAATATTTTTGTGTCGTTGTGTTGCTTTTTTGTTCAGTGTTGTCCCCGGTATCGGTAAGTTTGTGTATTAAACGTCTTGTACGCTGCTAACAATTGCAATTAACGATGCTTCTATTCCCTCTGCATCGAACGTGTCGCAAGACATATTTTCTGCGGAGCAAATGGAGATAGTCACCGGTACAGAAAAGCGTAGCAATAAAAGACCCCACCCACAAGATTGCGGCCAGGAGCCGACTAAGTTGCAATATAGGGCCCCTTCAGCCTCAATTCAGCATGTTTACACACACGAGAGACTTTTGGAGACTAAGAAGTATTCGAATTTAGACGAGGGACCTTTCCTAGTACATGTTTCCCGATTGGAATCTCATCCTGCAGCCGGTACCACCCTAAACCCCATAAAATTCGGACAATCATGGTATGTTCACAATTCCAAAATATTACCAAGGATGGAATAAAAAGTGTAGGTAGAAACCGGGTTAGCATTGAATTCAGTACTGCAGCAGCAGCCAATTCGTTTCTTACAAACCCACTACTGTTGGCTAATCAGTTCTCTGCTGTTATTCCAACATTTAATATAACTCGAATGGGCATCGTCAGGGGTATTCCAACTGACCTCTCAATGGAGGAATTTGTGAAAGTAGTTGAACCCTCCGCTGGTTGTGGCGAGATACTAAAGGCTCGAAGACTTAACCGCAAAGTACACAATGATGGAGTAGTTGAATGGCTCCCTACGGGGACTGTAGTTTTAACATTTAGTGGGCAGGTTCTGCCAGTGAGAATTTTCTGCATGTACACATCTATCATTGTGGAGCCTTATCAACTCCCCACCATCCAGTCTCACAATTGCTGTAGATTTGGCCATGTAGCAGACCAATGCAGGTCCAAACCTCGTTGTTACAAGTGTGCGAAGGATCATACTGGAAGAAGCTGCACTGTGCAGGAAAGTCTAGCTGAGTGCTTGTTTTGTACAGGCAAGCACTTTGCCACAAGTTTGGCATGTCCTGAGCAAACCCGCCAGCGGACAATTAAAACCACTATGTCACAAGAAAATATCTCCTACTCTGAGGCCTCTGAAAGGTTCCCTCCAGTTAAGAGGTCATACGCTGACATAGCCAAAACTATGTTTGCACCTGTTACCCAACACCCCACACAATACCCTAAAACTGCACCCCTCCCCTCCCCGGGATCCCCACCTGCTCAGACTTCCTATAGAAAAACTACCGTAACTACTAGACCACCACGCCGTCCCTTACAACAAGGATATGACCGTGCTGCCCACCAAGCCATCATTGATCAATGAGACCCTCCGTCTCCTACTAATGGGGTGGCTCTCCAGGGCCACTCTACTCCTATTCACACACTCCATCCCGCGCCTAACGACAACCTAATTGATGTCATGTTGTCCCTTGTTATCAATATGTTCACAAAAATGAATGATTTTCCATTACCGTCCAACGTTGCCGAAAAACTTAGTCTTACTGAGTGTTATTAACATTCAACCTAATACAGTGGAATAGCCACAGTATTCGTCCTAAACTGCACGAGCTTTCTCAAATGATTAATTTGCATAATCCTGTTGTCTTTGCCATTTCGGAGACCTGGTTGGTCCCTGGGTCCCGGTTCCGAGTCCCGGGGTATTCTGTCTCCGGTGTAACAGAGGCGATGGTTATGCAGGAGCTGCCCTCCTTATCAAAAGCTCTGTTACTTTTACCCGCTTAGCCCTTCCCCCTATCCCCTTAGGTATTAATGCTGTTGCAGCCAAGGTTATGAATATTTCCATCCTTTCCATTTATATTTCAGACCCCCATGCAATTGTAATCGAAGACCTTGAACCTGTTTCCTCCGCTCTCACTGGCTCTTTTCTTATTTTAGGAGATTTTAATTGTCACCACTTGATGTGGGGAAGCGCAGATTACGACGTGTTGGCTTGCGACTTAGTTCATTTGATGGACGATAAAAATATCTGCCTCCTCAATGATGGCTCTCCGACTCGCAGGACGGCTCCTGGCCAGAATGTGAGTGCGGTAGACCTCTCTTTGTGTTCTCCTGACCTCAGGTCCTTGCTCTCGTGGTCGGTTCTGTCCGATTCACACGGTAGTGACCATCTTCCCATTTTAATATCTTCTCCTTCTGCCTTCTCTCAGCAAAGTATACCCCCTAATCAGCAACGATATTCCCTCACTAAAGCAAACTGGGACCAATTTGCTACAGACACTGATGCTTTTTCCAACGAGTTCCCACCTGTGTTATCAGACAATGCCTTAGAGTGCCACGACATGTTCGTGAAGGCTCTAAAAGCTGCGGCTGTCAAAAACATCCCAGTTAAAAAATCAGGTAAAGGTTCTAGACCCTCTCCCCCTTGGTGGGATTCAGAATGCTCTGACATGATAAAGCGCAGAAAAGATGCAGAGGAAGCTTATTGTCTGGTCATGACAATCGCTAACTTTCTTCTTTTTAAAAGAGTTACAGCCGTTGCCAAGCGACTTTTTAAAAAGAAGAAAAAACTTGGTTGGATTAGATTCTGTGAAGGCCTATCCCCGCGCACTCCCGCCACATTGCTGTGGAAGGCTATTAAACGTTTCCGCGGAGCTTTCACATCATGTGACGTTTCCAGTAGTGACCCCACAATGTGGCTTAAGGATTTCATAGATTCCCTCACTCCCTCCTCAGTCCCAAACCTAGACTCCCTCCCATCTACATACCCTGATCACGTCCCTTCTAGCAGGCTCGATGAACCGTTTTCCATGCCAGAGCTTCTGACTTCTTTAGATCACCTTCGACTGTCGGCTCCGGGTCTAGATAATATCCCATATTCCTTTATAATCCACTCGGGACCGAATTTCAAAAATGTTTTCCTTGACCTAATCAATGCGTTTTTTGATTTGGGCTTTGTGCCAGAGACGTGGAAGAAACAACTAGTAATACCGATCCTAAAACCAGGCAAAGACCCTACCACCTCATCTTCTTACCGTCCCATCACTCTTGCCTCCTGCTTACTGAAAATAGTGGAGCATATGATCAAGAAGCGCCTTGAGTGGTTTGTAGAGAGCAAAGGGATCCTGGCCAGAAGTCAATTTGGTTTTCGCAGGGGAATGGGTACCATGGATAGTCTTGCCATTCTCATGACGGACATCAGGATCTCCCTGACGAGAAACGAGTTTCTCGTAGGGGTTTTCCTTGATGTCTCGTCTGCGTACGACAATGTCATACTCTCCTTACTCAGGGAAAAGTTATCCAAGCTGAGTCTGCCGGAGAAGTTGACGCATTTCATGTGTAACACTTTAATGGAAAGATCTATAGAAGTAAGGCACCGTGACTCCCATTCCCCTTCGAGACTTATTTGGAGGGGTCTCCCCCAGGGATCAGTTCTGAGCCCTCTGCTGTACAGTCTGTATACCCACGACCTGGAGGAGGCGGCTAACCCGTTCTGCAATGTTTTGCAATATGCCGACGACCTAGCATTATACACATCCTCAACTTCTATTGACATTGCCGCTAATAGCCTCAACCAAGCCTTATTCTATCTTGGGGAATGGCTTTCCTCTCATGGTTTGACCTTAGCAGCGTCCAAAAGTAATACAGTTATTTTCACCAGAAAGAGATCTATTCCTCATACATATGTTGTCATTGCTTTTAACGACGAGCCAATACCTATCACTAGTAAGGTATAGTTTCTAGGGGTTACCCTGGATTCCCGTCTATCCGCGACTCCACACACAAACTACGTAGTTCAAAGATGCCAACCTAATATCAACATCCTTCGTTGCGTTTCTGGAGCATGGTGGGGTGCCCACCCATACTCCCAGAAACTTCTCTACAACGCCTTAATCCGTAGCGTTTTGGACTATGGCGCCTTCGTCCTTGAGCCTTGTAGTAAAGTCGCTTTACATAAATTGGACAAGATTCAATACCAGTCTCTCAGAATTATCCTGGGGGCGATGAAATCGTCACCAATTAACGCACTGCAGGTGGAAGCTCTGGCCCCTATTTCACCAAGTTACAATTGTCAACGACATATGTCTGCTGACAATTCGACATATGTCTCGGACATATGACAAGTAACCGGTGACAAGTAGACAAATTCTCAATTTAATTTCTATGGACATACATAATTGTCTACAATTACAGTGTGCAACGCGTGACAATTGTCCATAATTTAATTTAAGGACAATTATGTTGTGAAACAATTGTACATTTTTCCAAGTCGACATATTTGCAAATTTGTCGGTAATTATTGACATGAGATTAGAGCTGTGTCAGGCTTGCGTTACAATTGTAGTGTTTTCATTGTTAGTTACAAAATGGCTCTCCGCGAAAGTAGTGGTAGTGACAGTGAAAGCGATTTAGATGAGTTTGCATATAAAGTGTCATTCTATGGAACTTGCTAACTATGTAAACAAGCCGCCATACTAAAATTGACATTAGATGTCAATTTCAATATATTGTTATAGTTAGCAAGTTCCATAGAATTACAGTATAGGAGAATATATAAAGAACGAATAAATTTCTCCTTTGATGTCACTGCCTTTCCGTTCAAGGAAAAAAAACGAATCAGTAAAACCAGTGTCAGTTTATATCCACAACTATATATTTAAAATTTAAGCGGTTCTTGAGCGTACGTTCAAAAATAAGAAGCCAATTTATAATAAACCATCAGTGTACTTAATTAAGTATTAAGTTTTGTAATTGGTATTTATATTTACTCGGACAAACTCGAAAACGCTCGCTTGAAATTAAATTTGAAATTAAAAAATAAACACTGGCTAGTATCAATAAAATTACATTTTCTCAAACATGATCGGAAAACTTACTTTTAAAAAACGAACACGGGTAGTGTCTCAAATTCACCTATCAAAATTAAAAAAATAGTACAGGTCGCGTCACGTAAAAAGAACGCTGGCGGTCAAGCTGCGCATAGGCGATTTATCGGTCTATTTGGCGGTATGAGGTGCGGCGCGGGGCGGGGGGGGGGCACGCGCCGCATGCTTGCCGGTGCGCTATTGGTTCGTCAGTCGACCTTTGCTTTCTGCGCTGTGTCCACGTTCCGTTCGTTCTCAAAATACCGTCGCGCACAAAAGTTTTTAACTACGAAATGGTTTTACAAAGAAAAGTAAGAAAAATTATTTTTGACGTATATTGTTTTATGAAGAGAGAGGCTGATAATAACGCAGTTGATAATTTAAAACAATGTATGAAACGAACCGCAGAGGCAACCAAATGTTCCGAATCTACAGTGAGACGAATTGTAAAAGGTTCAAAAGATTCGGAATTTCTAACTGTCTTCCGAACTCCCGGCAAAAATAAAAGAATCAAACAAAAACCAATAACGAATATTGACAGCTTTGACCAGGGTGTTATAAAAAGAATCATCCACAATTTCCACGTCACTGAAAAAGAATTGCCTACCATAGGCAAATTGCGAAGGAAGTTACAAGATGACCTACATTTCCGAGGATCTGCAGCAAGTCTCAGGCGAATAATAAAAAAAATGGGTTTTAAGTGGAAAAGAACAGAAACCAATAGAAAAATTTTAATTGAGCAGTCACAAATTCGATTTCAAAGAATTGAATATCTGAGAAAGATAAAAAAATACAGAGAGGAAGGAAGAACTATCATTTACACCGATGAATCATACGTCGATAGTTCCCATTCGTCTCACCATTCTTGGTCAGACGGTCCCACCAAAGGCATTAAAAAACCTCTATCTAAAGGTAGCCGCTTGGTCATAGTGCACGCGGGTGGTGAAGCAGGATTTGTGCCGAATGCTTTACTGACGTTCAAAGCCGGTACAAAAAGCGGCGACTATCACCACAACATGAATTCAGAGAATTACGAGAGGTGGCTCCGTACTAAATTGATGCCGAATTTACCGCCTAATTCAGTTGTGGTAGTCGACAATGCTTCGTACCACAATAAACAACTCGATGCTGCACCAACGTCCAATACAAAAAAAGCTGACATGCAAAACTGGCTCCGTCAAAAAGGAATTGAATTTGAAGAATTCATGTATAAGCCGGATTTGTACAACTTAATAAAAAAAAATAAAGAGCAATTTAAGAAATTTAATATCGATGCATTCTGTACTTCGTTTGCCCCCATATCACCCAGACCTGAATCCAATAGAAATGGTCTGGTCCCAAATAAAGGGATATGTCGGCAGCAAAAATGTAAGTTGGAACCTTACACAAATAACTGACCTGGTTATTGAAAAAGTAAATTTAATGGGAGCAACAGAATGGGGGAAATTGTGCACCAACGTAAAGGGAATAGAGGCTAATTATAGTAAAAGCGATCATGTGGTAGACATGATGACAGAAACATTTGTTATTCGCGTGGGGGATGATGATTCTGACTCAAATGTTGATGAAAGCTCAAGTGAAGACAGCGACGACGATGAAATGGCCACCTCTAGCACCAACACCGCGTCCTCATCTGGTTTTCAAGTCACCCACGACGACTTAATGGAAGGAGTTTCAACATTACTTTGATTTTTTGTAATTAGATTAAACATTCTACACTAAATCAGACATGTTTTTAATTCTATTTAATGATATTTTATCTAATATATTTTTCAACGTACCTACCAATAATGAACATACGAAGCCGCGAGCAAAAACGTAGTTCAAAATAAAACAGTAGGTCTAGTACTTTCGTGCGCGAGTGTAGCCATGCGCAAACACACCCCCTCCACTGGCATCCAGCGTTCTTTTTACATGACGCGACCTGTAACCTTGTTTCTTGCTACAGGTTTTTAAAGTGAGAATAATTGCATACTGTCGACAAGACTGAGGAAACTATCCATACAGCCAAGCTTACCGCACTCGTTTATTGAAAAAAATTGTGTATAGTCATGAGCAATTGATTAAAAGAAATAAAAATTTGTTTGGACACTCCAAACCAAACTAATATAATAATTGTTGTTGAATTGTGGACTAACTACGCGGAAATGGTGGACGCCTGTCAACAATCAACATACGGTTGATTTAAACATTTAAAACATATTTAAAAATATTATAAATATTATCGGTTGTCATGACAACGTGATAATGGTGTCAGGATTTTCACAACTGTCATTTCACGACATAAAAATGACTTTTTTTTTAAATTATTGTCGCACCTGTCAGCGTGGTTTAATAATGTAGAGATTTGTGAAACAACACTTATCGTGACTACTCGACAATTGTCACCTGATTATTACAATTGCAGTTTCATAAAATACAATAATCACGTAATTTAGACAATTGTCGCACTTGTCAAGCTTGGTGAAATAGGGGCCTGGACGCTCCCCTTTCTCTCAGACGCCAGTACCTAGCTGATAGGTACTTTTATAAGATATCCCTTCTCACTGAGCACCCTCTTCTTCCAAAACTACAAATTCTCTCTGACCTAATTCTTAACAACAATTTTTGGTGTAATAAATCCATCCCGTGTCTCATAAAAAGTTATCGCAAATTTCTCAACCTCCCTCATCCGTCGTATTCCAGTTCTATATCCCCTCTTTTCGCTACTGAGTATGACGCTTTAATATTTAAACCCAGCATTGTTTTGGACTTTGGAATAGTGAAGAACCAGCCGGGTGCTAATTCCACGTTCAATAGCAAAATCAACCACTTATGGCAAGACTGGTTGGTGGTGTTTACGGGTGCTTCAAAACTGTCAGGGGATGGAGTAGTTGGGGCGGCAGCGTGGATTCCCAAGTATTCCATCGTGTTGAGCTTTAAATGCCCACCACTTGCGTCTGTATTCTCGGGTGAACTGGTCGCCATTCTGGAAGCCATTAAGTACATAAACTCTCACAACCTTAACAAGTCCGTCATATTCTCCGAGTCCTTGAGTGGTTTACAGGCCATCAAGTCCAATCGGTTCACGTCCAAAAATGTATACCCACTAGTCCTTCTCATAAGACAGTCTCTATTCGAATGCCACATCAGGAAGATTGAGGTCTCGTTGGTGTGGATCCCCAGTCATTCAGGGATTGTTGGGATTGAGTCGGTCGATGCCCACGCGAAGCAGGCTATAGAAATAGGTTGCCCGGAACACTTTCATTACTTTTTCCACGACCTCTTCGCCCTCGCTAAATCCGACTCGGACTCTAACTGGCAAAAAAGTTACGACCATTCTAAATCAGGGTAAAGGGCGACATTATAGTGACATACAACCCAAAATTCCTACCAAACCTTGGTTTTCTCGTTTCCGTTTAGCTGACAAACATACGACATCGGTCCTTTGCAGGCTTCGTATTGGACACACGTGTACCCCGCAGGGCCTGCACAGGCTGGGTATAATCCAATCCCCAATCTGTGCATGCGGCCTGGAGGAGGGTACCCCGGAACATATATTTTTTAATTGCCCAAACTGATCAGTCGCCCTGTATGACATTCTCCCTTCCTTCATACCCAAGCCTACTAACTTAAAAACCCTTCTCTTCCTTGCATCCTCTAACAATGACATTTTAAAAAACTAACAGGATATATTCACTCCCAAAATATAAAACTGTAATCAATCACTGGTGGCTTAAGCTTATCTTTCACCCCCCACTTTTTAATGTTTGTGTTGTCTATATGTGATGTGTATGTCTTCCACAGGTTTCACAACAAACACCCCTAAATCCATGTTTCGGCCCTTATCTAAAAACTGGTCAATCAACTTGAACGCAGTGCTGTTGTCATAAACTAGTCATTGGCAGTAATGGTTGCACCCCAAAAGCGATCGATTGCCATAAACCAAAACAATTGAATTGATTGAATATAATCTCTTAAGTTTCATTATTTTAACACACTGGCCACGTAGAAAAAAAAGACCATGGTTCGGTTTCAATTGTTTTTTGAAGTCGTCGAGTCGCTGCTGATAATGGAGTTGTCCCGTGAAATTTTAAGAGCTACGATTTATTACGACTTTAAAGTGGATTATAACAAAAACAATGTGAAGACCGGATGATTGTTGCTTTTAGTAATGAAGCACGTTCGTTCTCGCAGCACGGCCAAAAAGATGGTGGCTACGTTTGTTTCCAAATCGGGTCACGTGGCTACTATTCCTCTTGAAGATCGTAGAACGGTCAGTGCCGATTGGTACACCACTAGGTATTTGTTTGCCGAGTGTCTTTGATGAACTCTGAAAAAAAAACCCTAGTCGCCGCATTATCCTTCACTACGACAATGCCAGCCCTCACACCGCTCGGAAAACAACTGAGTACCTGGACGGTGAAAAAGTCGAATTACTGGACCATCCTCCATACAGCCCCGACTTAAGCCCCAATGACTTTTTCACGTTCCCCAAAATTAAGGATAAGTTGCGTGGTCAGCGGTTTCAGACGCCGGAAGCAGCAGTGGAGGCTTTTAAAATGGCCATTTTGTCGACCCCTACTTTGATCGCATGGAAAAGTGCATAAAATATAAAGGAGAATACTTTGATAAACAATAAACATACTTTTATTCAATTTAACTGCATATTTTTTTCTATTCCCGAAACTTTCAGTTTGACCCTCGTAGCTAATAGTTATTTGTGCAACAAGAAAGCAAAGTTGTTTTTTGCAGCGAGTGTTGATTTAGAATCCCGAGCAAGCGAAGGATTCTAGAATTGAATCACGAGCGTAACGAGTGATTCTAGATTAGAATCCTGAGTGCAGCGAAGGATTCAAAGACACGAGACGCAAATAACTTTGGTCTTGTGTTGCACATACAATTTTTCACCTTAGCAGCGAGAAAATATAATCTTTATTTACACACATATCTTAAACCCTCTATGATGCGTTAAAACACAGCAAATTACGACCAGCATAAAGATAAAACGTTTGGTTAGAACACATTTCTTATTTGTAAAAATGTTATTATTGCTTAATAATTACATCAAATTCAATATCACTTACATTCAAATTCCGAAAATCTTTGAAAAACAAAGCAATTTTATTTGACCTCCATTCTAATATCACTCGAGATGACATTATATTCGAAATGAAATGTCAATTGCATACAATTTTGACAAATCTCGCTTGTTACTTGATATCGAACGATATGATAGTAGAGGCGGATTCTAGTTTGTCTCTGAATTTAAAAAAAAACTTCTATAATGTAAAAAGAACAATATGGTAAAAATAAAACGACATTCCGCAGCCGCCCGCGCGCCGCACCACGGCCACCTTTATATTGTGAACAAAAACTAAAAAGTTACTTTTCCTACTCCTGTACTTTTTATCTGTCATTTATATAGTCATGAACACATAATAAGAATATAGATAATATGTCCGCAGAACATTTTGCAGAAAAGTCTATCTAGTCTATTCCCCTTAACAGCACTTGTTAAGCCAAAACGACATGCCTAGCTGCCAAAGCTTACACCTAGGTTAATTTGACCAATCAAAATACTTCACCAAATTAATCCACCAATCACAATACACATTGACTGTCAATCGGAACGTTAGGTTCTTTTTGGTATGTAAATTCTTTTACTAATTTAACTCTTTAAAAAAAAACATGGTATCAACCAACCAGAATGCAGCTATATTAAAATCGACCAATCAGGTAAAATAATTCATTTCTCAAATCATTAGGTGTTTTTTAGTCCCTATTTCACAAGTTAAATCAATTGTGCAACTTTTTTTTTAAATATAAAACCTGGCAAGTGCACATCAATTTAAAAACAAAGTTAACCATAGACAAATATTTTGTCGTTTTCGAATGTTTCCCGCTTGTTTGTTGTTCTGTGCTTCGTTCGTTCGTATTCTAACCTAGGTATATGAATAAAATTTTGTTAATTTAATTTTGCATTTCATTTGAAACCTAGTCCTAGAAAAAGTATTGTATGCAACGGAGTATAACTAAGTCAAAAAATACTCGTGGCATCTTGCTTTACAATGTTCGCCTGCGGCTCACATCGTAACCGCACCACTCGTCTTTTTTGACCTCTCTTATACAACTGTTGCATAAACTACTATTGTCTCACGCTCGCAGCAAAATCGAATTTTGCTCACTGTTTTTACAGCAAAACCATTCTTTTTGAACTGCTGAGGTGAAAATAGTATTTTATTGTTTTTCCAAGTATTCTCCGTTCCATTTAAAGCACTTTTCCATTCGTGCAAACCAATCATTAAAACAGTAATTCCAGTCTGAAGTTGATGTTGACAAAATGGCTGATTTGTACGCTGCCTCGGGGTCTTCAAAACGTTGACTACGTAATAAATCTTTCATTCTAGGGGATGTAAAGAAATCGTTTGGGCTGTACGGAGGATGGCACATCAAATCAACGTTTTCCTGTTTCAAAAAATCATTTGTGTTCCGAGCCGTATGGGATTTCGCATTGTCGTGATGTAAGATGATGAGACTTTTCGGGTTATTTTTGCAACATCCCCTTTTTCGAGACAAACGTAGCGACCATTTTTTTGACACGCTGCGGGAGCGACCCACTTTCGTTGGTTTGACCTCGTAGACCCAAACTGATGTTTTCTATCAGGTTCGTATGAATAGATCCATGATTCGTCACCTGAGACCATATTAAAAACGGTATTTGACTTCCCTCCGTTGAAGCGTTGCAGAGTATTCCGGCACCAATCAACACGAGCCGCCTTTTGCTCTTCGGACAAACTGTGGGGAACCCAGCGGTAAACTAGCTTTCTTACAGACAGCTCATAATGTAATATTGACTGAATTGCAGTCATTCCGATACTGATAACAGCCCGAATCTGCTCGTATGTCACATGACGGGCATCTAATATTCGCACAGCTGCGATGTTTTCAGGCGTGACCGCTGTTCTTGGTCGACCTGCAGTAGGAACAGTGCTCAGCGACACACGACCGAGTCGAAACTCGACATACCAGCGGCATATTGTCGTTTGACTCGGTGCTTCAACATCATAAATCGAAGCAAGTTCGCTGAGACATTTATCTTGGGATAAGCCGCGACGAAAATCGTGTTCACGCGTGAGCTCCATTTCTGTTAACGACGTGTCACGTTAAACATACATAGTTTTTGTTATGAAGATTCTAAGAGGCCAGTAATCCAATTCTAAAAAAAATATTATTGTAACTCAATCCGAAATATTCTATTTCCGATCAATTCAGTGTACCCCTCGTAATCTATGACATATCAAAATTTCACCAAAATTAACTGTAACCACATTTTCTTAACAACTTTTTCGGGGTCCTTTTCCCAATAGTAATTACATCATAGCATACGGATTGCAGCATTACCGCTGCAAAGTTAAACCTTTTTTGCACCGTCGTATTGTTACCTCCTTGTTCTGGTACGAGATGTTACTTTATGGTCGCTTGTCATGTATGTTTTTAAAATTTTAGCTTTGAATTTTCGAATTTTTCCTGACGTTCTCCGCTCGCTTGTTCTCGGTCATTATGAATTCGGAGCTGACATGTTGATGGTCACATGAAGTTTTTTTTTTTTTTAAGAAAAGTCGCATGTTTTGATCTGTGAAGGCCCTCTAGTTTAGGCCCGCGATACGCCTCAGTCTTCAACCTTTTTTGGCCACCTTTGAGCCTTGTATTGCCTCTCGAAGGCACCGCAGTACCGGTTTATTCCCCGGGTAAGTTACGCTTCGTCTGTGTCCGTTTTCCCCCGATTCCGTTCCCCTCGTTTGGTTCTCGTAGATTTATTAGTCTATTCTTTCCAGTTCCTACCGGCGCCTACCCCATTTGGCTCCAGTGCACGCACCAACCAGGCTCCAGTCCTTCCACCTACCCTAACCGGCACCACGGCGTGGAGAGGTTGACTCCGCGCCACCACCGCTCAGCCCAGCACCAGGCTACACCCGGCGCGCGTACCGAGTTTTCACTCCAGCTACGGACTAACACCGCGGTCGGATGAAGACGGACTAGTGCGCGCGTTCATTTTTCCTTTTTAATTTGTTTTGTATAAATTGTTTTAACCGATTGTCTCTGTACCCCATACCAAACGTCACCCCAGAAACCGTTAGTATACCATTGTCACATTTCATAGTGTTACTTTAGAGGCGTCACTTGAGTAGCATTCCAGTATTTGCTGACTGGTATTTTTATCACCATCTCACACCCTTCATTCGACCGAGTAACCCCTATCACTCTTTCCCCCTAAATTCAAAAAAAGGCCCGCGCGCCTGATCGAACAGCATATTTTATGTTCTTTTTCGGTTTTTAGTTTGGCCAACGGTAATTTCATTTGTGAACTCATAACCGGCACGCTTTCCTCTTTTTATACCGTTATCTATCCGTTTAGGCACCTTTTTAATTGTGTACATTAACGTTATCTTTTAGGTTTTGTTAAAATAAATTTGAACGGTTTGCTATTTAATGTGTGCATTTCTCATTTGTGTGTGTTAACTTTAGGATTTGGTTAAAATATTTTTTTATATCTTTAAAGCGTTGTTCGGCATTTTTAATTCCACAAAACCTACGTGTTGAGCACCGGTAAACTCCTTGTGTTCAGTAGTACGTAAATTTAAAGCATTTTTTAAATAGTCGTGCTACAAATGGCGCCCGAAGTAAGTGTATTTCATTTATTTTGAAATATTGTATTTCTATTCTTGTTTTTTTTTGTGTCAAATAGGGGTGGATTGGTCTTTGACAACCAATAAACCTCCTATACTTTAATTCTGTGCTGTTGATCATTTTAATAGGTTCTAGCATCAATATTGTGCCATTAAGTACAGTGGTCGGAAACCTTCTGTTGGTGACAGCTTTTTTTTCCTTGGACGTCACCGACGACTACGTGAACGATCACCACCATCGTGCTGTTACCTCGTGGTCAAGCTGGCAACTCGCGGCGACCGTTTTTAATGTCAAATGCTATGTATTGTTTCTTTTGCGATAAGTAAAAAAACACTGTTAAATCATCTTAACTATACCCTTTTTTTCTTTCCCACCAAAAAAGAACTCCGTGTTTAATTCACCTGTGTTTAGTAGTTACAACTGTACAAGGTAAGTGTTTTTTTCTAACCCTGTGTGTATATTTCTGTGTTTGTCCCTGGATAGGTTTCTAGGTTCCGTCTGTGTTCGTTCGTTTTTTTTTTCCTTTTAGCGA
Organism: Acleris holmiana; assembly: GCA_949316455.1. Lineage (NCBI taxonomy): Eukaryota > Metazoa > Arthropoda > Insecta > Lepidoptera > Tortricidae > Acleris > Acleris holmiana. The sequence goes on from OX438762.1 coordinate 21,300,354, forward strand.
TGGAGCGCGGCGACGAACCCTGTACAGACATGGAGACTACACAGCGGAATACACCACCTAGTCCACCCGTCAGGCTTCCGGAACAGTTTTTCGACACCGAGCTTGAACAGTCGTCGACACCTCTTCCCGCGTTACCACAGCGTCCGTGTTTCAAGCAGGAGTCTTTGACCAAGTGGAACGTGGTCTTTTCGAAGGTTGCGTTAGGGAATTTTTCCTGCGCATAGACGAGGAGGTCGAAGCACGCGCGGTAACCTACGAGTACGTCGTTCGGAGTTTCCACGAACTTCTATCGGGTAGCGCGTTGAAATATTTTAGGTCCGTGAAATATCCAGGTCTTACTTTTGACCTTTTAAAAGGCGCTTTCTTGCGAACGTTCGGCGTGATAGATTACGACTTTAAGGTCGAACGCGAATTGCGTACCCTTCAACAGTCCCCCACTCAGTCCGCGAGGGATTTCATTATTGCTGCACGTGATCTCAACGCGAAGCTTCGCAGACCAATTTCAGAGACCGATTTGTTTACCATCGTGAAGTATGGCATGCACTCCAGGTATCACCCTTGTTTGGCAACAAACCTGATCGTGGACCTGGATGCATTGTTGCATATAACCGCGAACTTCGAGGCATTCTTGCCACAGACTTGCGTTTGTGCCGCATCTACGTCTGCACATGGAACGATTACGCCGCTGTGTCCTAAGTGCGACTCATCCGGGCACCAATACCGTGGTTGTCCGAATTTCCCGGGGCTTGTTTGTTTCAATTGCAAGCGTCCTGGTGTTGTCACCCGCGACTGTACGACCTGTAACCCATCTCTTAAAAAAAACTAGTGGAAGGTGATACGTTAAGATCTAACGTATCACCTGTTGTTATTTCAAATACGCTCGACAATCGTTTTTTTGTCGAGATCGTTATCAATTCGTGTAGGGTAAAGGCGTTATTAGATAGCGGCGCTCAGGTGTCCTTGGTTGACTTTTCAGTCCTTGAGGGCCTCAAGTTGTCTTATAGTCCTGATAATAGACCTGTCGTAAATTCAGTTAACAGTTCTCCGATTGAGATTCTTGGTAGTGTTGACCTGCCTATATATTTTAGAGGTGCTTGGGTCCAACATCCAGCTTTGGTTAGCAGAAATCTCAGTTTATTTTAGGTATTCAATTTTGGGAGTCATTTGGTCTCACAGCTGTTTTAGCGAAAGCATTTGAAGGAGAACATTCCGGTACCTTTTTTATGCCGCCGAATGGATCTCGCGGTCATGCTAATGTCCACATCAGTGAGGTTCGTTTTGTACATCCTCGTTCGGTTTTAACTCCAGTACAAGAAGCTAAAGTACAGGTTGTAATTAACGAATTCGATAAAATTTCATCTGATAAAATCGGCTTTGGATGTACGTCTTGGTTGTCCCATAAGATCGTTACTGAGGGACCTCCAATCCGTCAGAGATATTATCCTCTTTCACCTGTCAAACTTAAGATTTTAAACGAGGAGATTGATAAGATGTTAGATGTCGGTGTTATTCGTCCGTCTAGGTCACCCTGGGCGAGTCCAGTGGTCATGGTTACCAAAAAGGATGGCTCTGTTAGATTCTGCGTTGATAGTCGTAAACTTAATAATGTCACCGTTCGTGATTCATATCCGTTGCCTCGTATTCAAGATATTTTAGACAACTTACGTGGCGCTAAATATTTGACCTCGCTTGATTTTCGTAGTGCTTTTTGGCAGATACCTTTGGCCGATAAAGCGAGTTGTGAGAAAACTGCTTTCATAGTTCCACAACGAGGGTTATTCGAGTTTACACGTATGCCGTTCGGGTTAACTAACGCCGCGTCGGAGATGCAAAGATTGACGGATTTAATCGTTAATTTCGAATTCACCTCAGATTCTGATAACTTTGTTTTCGGGTATGTCGATGATCTTATATTGGTTTCGAAGGATTTTGAGAGTCATTTACGTCTCATTCGTAAGGTTCGTGATAGGCTCAAGGAAGCTGGTTTAACCGTCAGTTTAAAAAAGTGTGAGTTTTGTAAACCAGACCAGACCTCAAGTACCTTGGATATATAGTAAACGAGGGAGGTTTACAAACTGACCCGAAGAAACTTGATGCTATAAACGAATTTCCTTTACCTACGAACGCGAAGGCTTTGAGAGGAACAGCGACGCAGATTCAGCTTTTAACTTGCTGAAGAAGGCGCTCATGGAATCCCCGGTTATGTCTTGTCCTGATTTCAGCCTCCCGTTCGTTCTTCAGACAGACGCTTCCAGCTCTGGACTTGGATCTGTTTTATTCCAGGAGATTGAGGGTGTAGAGCATCCTATCGCCTATTATTCGCGTCTTTTCTCCAAAGCCGAGAGGAATTATAGTACAACCGAGAGAGAACTCCTCGCGGTTCTCGATTCAATCAAACATTTCCGAGGATACCTCGATGGTGTTAATTTCACGATTATTACGGACCATATCGCTTTAAAGTGGCTTCTTACGCTCGATAATCCATCTGGTCGTTTAGCTCGTTGGGCTACGGTTATTTCACAATTTAATTTTAAAATCGTCCACAGAAAAGTTGTTTTAAACGTTGTTCCGGACGCGCTTTCGCGTGCCCAGGTCGGTTTGATATCATTTAATCGTGGCAGTAGTCCTACTACGGATCCATGGTATGAACGGATTTATAATGGTGTCCAACATTCTCCTCAGATGTTTCCCGCCTATTGTATTCGTGACGGTGTTTTACTTCGGAAAATGTCCATTGATAATCCATTAAGAAGTAACCCTTGGCGCATCGTTTTACCATCTGTTAAGGTTAGAGAAGCTGTTCTTGAGTTGCATAATAGATTTCCTAATGTTCATTGGCCTTCGATGTATCGTACCATCACTTCCATTTTAGCTGAATGTCAGACTTGCAAGGCTTATAAGATAGCAAACTGTACTCCGCATGGTCTTAGGCTTTACCCTAGGTCAGTAAACGCTCCGTTAGATTTGCTTTCGATTGATTTGATAGGTCCGTTGCCACCCGCTTATTATGGTTTCCGTTACATTTTGACGATGGTCGACGTGTTCACTAAATACGTTTGGCTTGTCCCGCTTAAGGTCGTTATCGCTGGTAATATCGCCAGAGCTCTTGAGTCCAATGTTTTTTTGCGCTACGGTACTCCTTTGAATGTTTTGTGTGATAATGCAACAGTTTTTCGTAGCTCCGAGTTTTCTACGTTTCTTTCTGGTTACCATATCCCCGGTCCAATATTTACTCCGTATTATTCTCCTCAGGCTAACGTCGTTCAAAGATATAATCAGTGTGATTACCACTTTAAATATTCTCGTGGAAAATGATAACCGCAGTTGGGCAAAGGTGCTTTCAAAAGTTGCATTGTACCTTAACTCATGTGTCAACCTTGCTACGTCGTATACTCCTAACTTCTTAATGTATGGACGCGAGGTCGTTTCGGTATGCGAGCGTAACAATATCCAGACTGTGGACCCAGGCTTGGTGCACAGTCGGGATGAACGTGCAACGTGTCTCGAGAAGCTCCAAGAGGTCTGTGCCAAAGTTTCGGATGCACTTGTTTTAGGGTTCCAGCGGAATGCTAGGAATTTTAATCGGAATAGAATTCAACCTCTGTATAGATCTGGCGACATCGTTTGGCGGAGGAATTTCGCTCGTTCAGGTCAGGACGAGTTTCGTGGTTCAAATGTAGGGTTGTTTGCGTCGTATCTCCTCAAGTGTTGGAGTTGGCTGACGTTGATGACGCATGTCAAGGTCGTGTTAAAGTAGGAAGTAGTTAAAAAGTTTTTTTAATAGGTCGTGGTTCCATGCTCTGCATGTTCATATCCATTTCGTTTTTATGTTCCCTTATATTTTTTCAATTCTCTAAATTTTAAAAGGTCTTTGACACCACAATGCACCTAACTTTGGTAATTTTTTGGTCACTTCTTTTGGTCTTTTTGTTTTGTTCACCTTTTTTTTTTTTGGTCTTTTCTGAATTTTAAAATGTCTTTGTCACCACGATGAACTTTGGTCATTTTTGGTCATTTCTTTTTGGTCATTGTCGTTTTGGCTTTTCCAGAATATTAAGTGTACTCGTTTTTTCTTTGAGTGTACTAACTTTTTTGGTCTGATCCAAAATATGTTTGGTCAGCCTTTTTTTGGTCTGGTCCAAAATATTGGTGTACTCGTTTTTTTCTTTGGTCACCCGTTTTTTGGTCTGGTCCAAAATGTTGGTGTACTCGTTTTTCTTGGATGAGTGTTCCTAGTTTTTCCAGTACGAGTGTAAGTACCTCATTTTTTCCCAGGACGGAGTAACTTCCGTACTATGTTCGCGGCGTTTTGCGTTCCAATTTTGAATTTGGTCGGCCGTATGTGCTTCATTTGTTTGTTTTGCATACTACACATTTCGCGCGGTTTTGCTTGCGGAATTATTTATCGTCAGACGTTCTGTCCGTTTCGACTTATATTGGTCTTATCTGACGGTTCGATTCGGTTTTTAACCGGAACCTTGTTCCTTTGGGTTCCGTACTTTCACGGTATGTTCGAGGTTTGTGGTTTGTCGTCGTTTTTTTGGTCGATGGTGAGCTGCTTCCTCTCCCTCTCTGTTCTCCGAACATGTTTTTTCGCGAGCCTGCGAAATCATTGTTTTCTTGGTAGTGGTGCCGTTGTCGCCTTCTGCTACCTCATTAGGCGATTTACGCTTGCGGACTAGTTTCGTTGGCTGTGTAGTGTGTAGCATTTTGCGTATTATTTGATTTAAAATCTGTATATAGAGGTAATTATCTGCGCTTTATGTTACGGTTTAGTTAAGTTGGTGGTCGTCTTGCGTCCGGTTGTCCGTACGTTTCCTCCCTGTTTCGGACAATTGGTGATCCCTCGGCCGTTCCTGTTGGGTTGTGGTCTTGACGCCAGTCGGCGCTTCGCCTTTTTCTGCGTTTGCCTGTACGTTTTAGTTTAATCCCGCGGTTTTGAGCTTGTCGCGCTCGCCTTTTTTTTTGGTGTTTGTACGTTGTAGTCTCGGTGTTCGAGGTCATTGACCTTGACTGTTTGATAAGGTTTACCGCTATCTTGGTTCCCGGATTTGTTTTTTTTGTCAGATTGACAAAAACTGTAGTTTAAGCTACAGGTGTACCTTTCGGTGACCGACTCCTTTTTACTTCTTACCTTCTTAGGGTTGTCATTTCTTAGATTGTGTAGGGTTATCACTTCTTAGATTGTTTAGGGTTGTCACTTCTTAGATTGTGTAGGGTTATCACTTCTTAGATCATTTAGGGTTGTCACTTCTTAGGGTAAGTTACGCTTCGTCTGTGTTCGTTTTCCGCCGATTCCGTTCCCCTCGTTTGTATCTCGTAGATTTATTAGTCTATTCTTTCCAGTTCCTACCGCCTACCCCATTTGGCTCCAGTGCTTTTACGCACCAACCAGGCTCCAGTCCTTCCACCTACCATAACCGGCACCACGGCGTGGAGAGGTTGACTCCGCGCCACCACCGCTCAGCCCAGCACCAGGCTACACCCGGCGCGCGTACCGAGTTTTCACTCCAGCTACGGACCAACACCGCGGTCGGATGAAGACGGACTAGTGCGCGCGTTCATTTTTCCTTTTTAATTTGTTTTAACCGATTGTCTCTGTACCCCATACCAAACGTCACCCCAGAAACCGTGAGTATACCATTGTCACATTTCATAGTGTTACTTTAGAGGCGTCACTTGAGTAGCATTCCAGTATTTGCTGACTGGTATTTTTATCACCATCTCACACCCTTCATTCGACCCAGTACCCCTATCACTCTTTCCCCCTAAATTCAAAAAAAGGCCCGCGCGCCTGATCGAACAGCATATTTTATGTTCTTTTTCGGTTTTTAATTTGGCCAACGGTAATTTCATTTGTGAACTCATAACCAGCACGCTTTCCTCTTTTTATACCGTTATCTATCCGTTTAGGCACCTTTTTAATTGTGTACATTAACGTTATCTTTTGGGTTTTGTTAAAATAAATTTGAACGGTTTGCTATTTAATGTGTGCATTTCTCATTTGTGTGTGTTAACTTTAGGATTTGGTTAAAATAAATTATTATATCTTTAAAGCGTTGTTCGGCATTTTTAATTCCACAAATCCTACTTGTTGAGCACCGGTAAACTCCCGTGTGTTCGGTAGTACGTAATATTAAAGTTTTTTTAAATAGTCGTGCTACAGTACATAGGTAAGTAAGGTTAGGCTCGTTTTTATATCAGCCCTGGAGGGCCAAAACAACCCAGAAGTAGGAGCTCCGTTTGGCAAGCTCCGTCGACTCGAATTAAATTTTTGCAATGGGAATAAATGCGAGTAATAAAATAATCTACTGCTAATTTACGCGATTAAAATAAACGCGAACATTAAATAACGCTACATAAAAAGTCGCAACATGGAGAAATGCAAATAAAAAATAAACGATTATGAAAGAACGCGATGTACAAATTCCTCGAGAGGCTTACTGGGTCCGGGGAATAAGGAAAGAGGGTGAAAGCATTATTGCGAGATTCTTTCCCTTCCCTTTGCACAGTGGATACACGTTTACCCTCTTTAAGCATTTTGGATATTGTCAACGCCTCATGCAACTATTAAACAGATGAGATAAGACGGATCTTATCGCGGGACTAGCGAATTTTAACAGAATCGTTTATAAGCCGTAAATGTCCGAATGAGCCGCGCAAGATCGCGACAAATGGAAAACTCTTCTGCGAGCCCTATGTCCCTAATGAGGGATAACAGGAGCACATCATCATCATCATAATCAAATGTCCGAACTCTTTTTGGACACAATATTAGATTTATATATTTTAGAAATTTCTTACAGTGTGAAGGGTATGAGCCAAATCATTGCTTAACTCGCGTGCCCTTAGTGGGCTATGACAGCGAGGCAGGCGCGCGGGTCGGCCACGGGAGCGGCGTACGCCGCCGCCGCCGCCGCCCCCACAAACTCGTGGTTGAACGCGTCCACCAGGGTCGGTATAGTCGAGCCTCAGCCTAAGTCCAGTTTGATAGCTCTCCACACAACTTTATTCTTATTTAGGTTGTCATTATTTAAACAATTGAAAATAATGGTTTATTTGGTTATTATTAGAAGTGTACGATTTATAAAAAATGTGGCAGTATCAGCTATTTTATTAACTCCCAGATTATTCTTTGATAGATTAATAAAATCAAAGGCCAATAATTTTAGGCCAACGAGCAGTACATCTACCGAAGGATTGCTTTTGGGATGCACTACGATGCTTTTTGTAGTATTGCTGTTACGATGCTTTTTGTGGCAAATCAGAAAATATCATCGTGTTACTATAAGCAGAAAATTAAAAATATTACTCACGCTATACAGAGGCGGAGTGGACAGCGTAGAAGACAATTCGTGGAGCCTCGCCCTGGCTGCTTCTTCTTCGGGACTCAAAGCTGCGCCAACGCGGCCCATAACCTCTTTGCGACCTATTGCCTGCCAAGCGATAAATGATAAGCAGTGATCGGATTAGGTAGTGCCATTTCACGGGACTTCGGTGCGTAAGCTTATTGGATATAGCTTTTAACCCCAGGATTTCAGAAGTTTGAGTTTGGTTCAAAAATGTTATAAATTTTACAATTATTTTGCTAAAAAAAAGAAACAAACCGTACGTCTTATCTTTTGGTATTCACCGGATTTTGCCGATTAAATAAACAACATTTTACAATGCCAAATCTTTTATTTATGCATTTTCGTATTAGGAAAATTTTACGAGTCCCGGAATCCCAAGTCTTATCCATGTTATGTACATATTTAAGGTCATTCGCCCGAATTGGCACTACCTATTCCGATCACTGATGATAAGTCACAAAAACCCCTAGGGATGTAACGCGAGGTTAAAAGGAATGAAGCAGGTCGTCCTCGAGTTACATCCTGTATATACATCCGAAAACCAAGTAGAGTACCTTAGTATTCTGCCTTTATAACAATAGGCAGTATCCCAAATTCATTAGCCAAAGCAAATTCAATCCTCTTCCGTTAATTGCCTTTGCATACAGGAGTTTTGTCCGAGATGACGCTGTTTGTTTTAGCAGGGCAGTATAGGGTAGGGAACATGCATGAAGAAAAATCGAGTTTCGTTGATACAATTTATGAAAAAAGTAAAAAAAGCGTATAAGATTTTATATAGAATCAAAACTTCTTTTAAGGTTTAGATTGTTTTTTTCAGCATCCTCATTTTATCCAGATAAATTGGCTCTAAGGCAGGATTTTATTTACGTAATATTTTAACTTTATGATATTGGCTTAAATACAGAACAGAAAAAACAGTAGAAGTTAGAAGTGGGTGTGGCGCATGTGGCATAATTGTCGCAACCTAGCTCAGTCAGACGCGATCGCTTGTGCGTGACGGTTGTGTTAGTAATATTATTTCTGAAAATCTAAATCAATTGAGAAGCACGCTTTATTGCTCTGTTTTGGAGTGTAAAAACGAAAGCCGCACCAAAAACATCTCTTATGGTGGTATCATCAATAATTCTTATTTGATTTATTTCAATGCATTTCATTTCTCTTTTTATGTTTTCCGCGAGACATTAATAGGCATTGTACAATCCAAAAATGAACTCTATGTCAATGGAGTAAGGTTGATCCTTGATAGATCCTTGATAGAAATTTGCAATAATCTCGTATTTTTCTCGCTAGTCGGAACGAGCTCGCTACTCGTTGAGAGAGTGTGTTTTCGATAAAATTATCGATATTTGATTTGTACAATATTCTGTCGCGGTAAATCAAATTTGCTTTTGTCATTTTTATAGTATTATTTTAACTGACCGCCATTTCTATTTGTTTATGTTTACGGGTTTATGTTTGTCGATCTTTTCATTAATGTCAGCGTTTGCAAATTGCTGTGATTAATAAAATAAAGACCGAATACTACGACGTTTTTTTGGTTCATGTTTTTTACTTGTGGTAGCTAACGAATATCGAAACGAGCTAATTTAATAACGCAACGTAAACAAACATCGTATCAAGATGTCAAGAACCTAGCAATTAATGTGAGTAATGGCGGGCACTTCACCGACAGGACCATAGCTCTTAAGTTATGAATGAAATGAATAGAAACATTGTGTGTGATGCCTCGTAAAATTTGCTTTAGCTGCAATCTAATATTTATCACTACTACGCTTCATCGTTATATGAAAATGCACGAGGCAGCAAAGCAAAGCTTATTAATGTACTTAAAAATCAAAGCATCGACTCCAAAAATAATTAAAAATAACACGTTTTATAAATATCCTAGGTCAGTCTGCGTTACGCTTTCGTGAGATAAAACTGTAATTTAAAAAATGCTACTGTAGCGGCATAATAGCTGTTCAACAAACGGTGTTGGTTCACCGTACTAATTGAATATATCGTAAGACACTTGTAACATTTTTTTTCTTTTTAATTAGAGAGGTATTTAGCTTTGTAAGGTTTTACGAGTAAAGAAATAGAATACATTAAATTTGCAAATGATTTATTGGAATATAATAAATACGTGGATTTTTTTGACGGTCATGTTCAATCTGACGCGGCTAACGAGGACGAACAGGCAGCAAAGCAAAGCTTATTAATGTACTTAAAAATCAAAGAATCGACGCCAAAAATGATTAAAAATAACACCTTTTATAAATATCTTAGGTCAGTCTGCGTTACGCTTTCTTAACACTTAATAGGGCCCCGTAGAAGAAAAAAATTTGACCGAAATTAAATACAGTGATGGAATCGCAAGTCTCTAAAGAGTAATAACAGATGATGTTATATTTGAGTAAAATACAATTGAAATTGCATCATAAAACGTAGGTAGTTAAGTTTAATTTCAGCTTATTGTAATGTGGTAAATATATGGCCCCTGCCCTATTAAGGGTTAATATAAAACAACTGTAATTTAAAAAATACTACTGTAGCGGCATAATAACTGTTCAACTGTACGACACTTAAAAAAAAGTAGCAATTGAATTCTTTCGAGAAAGAACGAGCGCGCCATCAAACAGGGGCTCTACTTTGAAATCCGTAATTCAAACTTCGTCTATTGATATCCCTTTTGCTCTCGATGCGTAACTAATTTGCAAAAATGACGGGGCGATCCGAAGTTCGAATTACGGATTTCAGAGTAGAGCCGCAGTAACAAAATTTTTTTTTTTTTAATTGTGAATTTTAACGCTCCGTACAGTTTGCCTGCCAAAAGACATTAAAGAAACTGAATAAGTCCCTATTTGCAGGGTCCAACTTGCGTGCGTGTCAATATGGGTTAATTTAATTAACAACGTCTTCTAGAATAAAAAAAAAAAAACGGGAAAATAATGGATTTTCATACGACATTACTGACCTGCTAAACAGGGCAGTTATGAAATTCCATTAAATATTACTACCGTGATTTTTGAGAAGGTTTAATGAACGGCTTTCTTGCCTAATATTAGGGTAGTAATTATGCACTTATGTACTTACAAAGTCTAGTATAAACTATTATTACCATAACGTGGAGCGGGAAACCATGTTTTTGTTAGACATTACTTACATCTATCATTATCTGTCCTCTATACGTGTTATTTTCAAAAAGTAGGGATGATCTTATTTTATTTATCAGGATCAGTAATTTATATGGCCTCCTGCTTGTAAATTACCTGTAAGAGCGTATGCTTTAGCGCGTGTAGCTTCGCCGAAAGTTGCGAGAGCCGCGCGGCGGCGGCGGAACGACGCGAGCGCAGCTCAGCGAGTGTGTCAGCGGCGCGACGAAGCCACTCCGCTTGCAAGCTGGCTTCCTCAGATTGACACCGCGCGCGACTCTTTATCTACAATACAATAATATTGTATCCTCTAAGCACTATCCTCCGTATAATGATTTTCACTATACTGCCAGCTATGTAAATTATGATTTTGTTTCATTAGATTAGCTGATATAGTTCAGGAGAAAAATGAGATTGAAAAAATGTCTTCACGAATGTAATTTTTATCATTATATCATTGACAGTTCAGGATAGGGGGCTGGAAGTTGAAGTCTTCCCTAATTCTGAGCTGGCAATCAATCAACACATTTCTTACATGGGCTACATATCGTTCCTTATCCGGCTAGACCCTTTTTAACTAGTATTACCTTACTAGCCAGCCGTTAAAAACCTTAACGAGGTACATTGCAAATTATTTGTAAATGCTAGTTGAAAAAACGAGTTTAACCTTGCCAGGTTGTCACCAACTCAAAATGATGCACACTTTAATTCCATAAGAACTGATCTACTAAGGCGTTAACTGCGTGTTATACATATACTGCCGTATAAGTGGGATTTTTACCAATTCTGAACCATTTGATTCTGGTAAGTAATTGGTAGTATAAATCTTAGTGAAGGTGAAAAAACGTCAGTACCGATTTTCATACACTTGCACTCGTTAAGTATATGACAGTTTATTTCACTGCAATATAAACGAATCCTCCGGTACTAATATTAGCGCTTTAGAACTCGTATTATGTACAGTGTGTCCGGGAGATAGTGGCCAACCTTACAGGGTTGGATAGCTCAGCTCAGGAGTGTCCAAAATATGATAAATCATGTTTGGTAAGAGTCGCAACAAAAACGAGATAACTCAACTTTTCAAAATTTTAGAAATTCGAGACCCTTGTTTACCATTTTTGAGGCCACGACCACAGTTATAAGAATTTTTCCGTTTTTTTTTGCTGTGAAATAAAGCTGATTAAATTTTCTTTAAGACCCTTGTTATGAAATTAAAAAATAATTAGCATTTTTTATTTTTTTAAGTCAAATCTGAGTTTGGCTTCCGGCAAGTTTGACAGCTGTAGTGCTGCTTTCTTAACAATTTCCTTGTTCAATGGAGATTGTAATATGATGTGACAATTGAGTTTATTGTTTTTAACAGCGAAATTATTATTAAGTTTATCTAACAAAGACTGAATTTCGGTAAGGTTGGCCACTATCTCCCGGACACTTGTATATGATCCGTATAGTGGAGTCGTATTGGGAATTCCAATGATAGAAACACGTATATATACCTGACTGTTATTATCTTTAGATAGAAGATGAAAAAGCAATCGGAATAATGGTACCTCAAATTAATTCAGAAAAAGGTTCACAAATGTTGAATACATATTTAACTCTACATCATCAACATATTGTATGTCCGAATGGTAATTTCGAAGGTTCTTTTCCACCGGAGACACGAACAGAATACTGATTGGTTTGAAGTGCATTGAATTTAATATTTTTTACGAATCTGTGGTCTCGATTAAAAATAATAATATATCTTCTGCATTTTTTTCTCCTCTTCATCCTATTTGGTTTTGTTTTGTTCGGCACATTGTATTCTTAACCCTTTAACCGCTTAGAATTTTTCATCGGGCATGCTCGTGTCGCCGCCAATACGAAGGTACAACACCCAGAGTAGGGCTTACAATATGCGAGTTGCTATTAAAATATATTTATTTTGAAATAAAGTATTTACTTCGATAAATGTTATAATTTTTACCACTCTTCCAAATAACAACACAATATATTATAATTTTAGTACTTTAACCTATTTATTTATTCTATAAATCCAATAAATTGTGTGTGTTTATGAATAGTCATAGACATTAACATTGTCGTCATTTTCGCATTAATATAATTTGAAATTTCATATCTCTGACATCATCAGCGGTCTTATAAATGAGACATTGGCGTAAATTACATTGTACATTCTGTTTATTAGTTGACATTAGAACGGGTTTGAATATATTTTCAATGTATCAAATTTAACTATTTTGATATTTTTAAGGGTTCCTTCTTTAGATACAGACGATTGAAGTGTTTATACCTACTAAAAACATCTAAGACGGCACCAAATGACTTTAAATAGACAATTAGTTATTACTTGTTGATTTTTAAGTTTGTAGTACTTAACGGCTTCGGAACCCTACTACTCTTGCCCGGTTTTTTTTTTATGTAAGTACAGATGCTTTTTACTGTATTTACACCATATTGTTACGGGGAATAAAAAAATGTGTAAGTATCATAATTACCAGAGCCCGGATTTTTCATGGCAAAACAAAACACTATCGTAATCTGGCTAGTGATAGAATCATCATTTTATCGATATCGATAATTGTGTAATAGAATAAAAAACGTGACCAAATAAAATAACATTCCTATACAACATAAAAAACATAGGTACAGAGTTTGTATGAAGTTATATAGAAACATATTCAATTTCTTCGTCGTAATCCACGTTAGTACACACAGCTGCACATGACGTTTTATTCGTGTAATGGTGATAGGAGTAGATAATCATTACATTTTCAACATTCTCTGGGAGCAAACAGTTTCGTTTATCACTATAAAGCCATTTATGTATACTAAATGTACGTTCAACTTCACTTGACGTCAAGAGAGCAAATTTATAAAATTCATTGTAATTGGTATAATTTTTAGTTTTAGTACAATTTTCAGATATACATAATAATATCTCGTAAACTTTCATAATCAGGATTTCGAGCACAGCTTCAAATTTACGTACATATCACTGGTAACACTTTACTCCAATGTAGGTAACAACGAACAGTGTCCAAAATAGAGAAGGATTCCGCAATGGACAAGTCGTACATTGCAGTTAGAATATCGAAGAGGCTATTACTTCGTAGTTATCTCTAATGAAATTTAACTCCTGTCATAATTTGCTCTTTTGAAATCATTTTTTGTAGTTCTTATAGCAGCCGATTCGTTAACAAGTGTGGAAACGACGTCGCGTACTTGCTCATAGTGAGCATAATATTCAGCAGCATTTATCCATGTTCCCCATCTGGTGATTGTCGGCACGGGAGGTAGCGGAATGGACGGATATTTTGCCTTAAAAAGGCGAACACGCTCTGGAGATTTGAGGAATATCTTTTTGACATTCGATATCAACACATCCACACCTTTGAAATTATCTCGCACCTCTTCTGCAACTGTATGCAGACCATGAGCTAAACATGTAATGTGTTTCATACGTGGAAACGTTGATGTTAAAATACGACCAGCTTTAAGCATGTATGCGGCACTATCTGTGCAAAGTAAAAGTACATTGTATACGTTATCCTTAAACGAATCTTGAAACAAAAACTTTAGTTGGCTTATTATTAAATTAGCAACTGCTTCCCCATTGACCTTTTCTTATACCTTCGACCCCAAAAGATAATGACTGCGAATATTTTTTTTGCAAAGATCGAATTAACACATTTGTCACACATTTACCCATAAAATCTGGCGTTTCGTCCACAGATATCCACAAATAATTGGTTTTATTTACCTCTCTTATACCCTGTATAGTTTTTTTATATACAAGATTTAAATATATTTTCCGCAGTGTCGATTCATCCGGTAGGGGCACTTTTGTGCAGTCACAACACAAATATTTGTTGAAAAAATTAGGGAAGTTATCGTTGTTAACTGTTGTCCGTGGTATGTTGCATGAAATAAGAAAAATAATTAAATCGAAATAAAATTGATGTTTCGAATTTGGTGGTCCAGAATGTATATTGTGGCGGTTGCTTTTCAGATGAGTGTCAATATTGCATTTCTTTAGTTTCAGATGTAAATCGCACATAGAGCAGTATATAGTAGAGGTCACTTCATTAAAGACTAATTCAGGATGATTCACTATCCACCTCTATCGCTAAAATTATGTTTCTATCACAAGCCAGATTACGATAGTGTTTTGTTTTGCCATGAAAAATCCGGGCTCTGATAATTACACATCGCTAACTAGTGGCATTTAGGTAGCACTTGACAGATTAGTGATGAGCATACCTCGCAACGGATGTAACAAAACCGTAGCATTTGACAGTTTGATGTTAAGGGTTGGCGATTACGATGAATAATTTACTTACTGTATGATTAATAAGTACCTACAATTTAATGATAAGTATTAATAACCTTACTGAACCTCTTTAGATATAACCTTGTTTAATTTTCTATCAGTGAAAATAGAGTAGTACGTCAATGGCATCCATGTTAAATACGTTTTAATATGTCTGTCATTTTGGTAATGAAATCACGTATATTCTGTATTTCATTCAAATATTAATATGAAATCTTGGTGTAAGTACTGGAAAAAAAGAACATAATATTTTTTGTATTGTATATGCAGTAAATATACAATTAAAGAAAGATAACGTCGTCAAACATTTAGCTAGTAGAAGCCACCAAGAAAAGAAAGATTTACTTATTTATTTACCTGCACAAGCCCTGGCCAAAAATACAAAAAGTACAGTGATAAAAAAGTTAATTTGCCAAAGTCACATTTTGTCACAAAAAACTGATATTCAAATAAGTAAATCCCACATAAAGCTAAAATAATTATTTAAAAAGATGTGTCGGTATTTAGTTCATCACTTATTTAAAAGAGAAATAAGCCAGCTATCTCATATGTGTAGCGGGCAGGCTCTAGTACCTAGCCATATGAATAGAGAAGGTTCAGATGGATCACAGCTTGTATATAAATCACGATGGTACTTTTTATTCATTACATTTATGGATAGGGACGTAGGTAATTATACAAGAACATAGTTTATTTCAAAATAATGTCGAGGTACATAAGATATTTACTATATAAATTTGATGATTTAAATAACATTGTTTTTATGTATTCTTAGTAGGTACATAGTGACAACCCTGACGTACATTTGCTACAGATTTGCGGGTTCGATTACGGGGTATGGTGATGAGACAAGTTTTCCAAGTGTCTTTTCAGACAAGATAAAACAATAAATTAATATTACCTACATTATCACGAAGTAGGTTTGATCAGTTTAAAAACCTCAATGTCAATGCTACTGATATTGTCATTCATTTACTCATATAATTATTACGAGACGTGACGCGGATCATAGATTTTTCCAAATAATGGAGGAAATCATTAGAGAGTATTTAGAATTCCTACTACAAGGTGACAAGGTAAAATGCACCCATGCATGCATGATAATATGAACAAGCACTTGAAGTTCAAAAAGCACATGTATCACAGAATCATTTGATACCTATAGAAGACTAGCGACACGCCAGCGGCTTCGCCCGCTGCAATTTGTTTTTTATGTTACTTTGTAGTATGAAAAATAGATGTTGGCCGATTCTCAGACCTACCCGATATGCACACCAATTTTCAAAAGAATCGGTCGAGCCGTTTCAGATGAGTTCAATAACGTACACCGTGACACGAGAATTTTATATATTAGATTTAGTTTTAAATTTACCATAGCTTGAAATAAAGGACATTAAGTGTTTTTGCACTAAATATCAATTATTCTTGAACTACAAAATATTGTTTCATAAAACTAAAACTAGACACTCATAAAAATAAAATCATGCAAACATTGTCACCTCACTAGTGTGTTAGTAACGAGTTAGCGATGTGTAATCATAATTAAGGTTACTATAACTATAACATATTCACGTTGCTCAAATAGAGTTTCTGAATGTCAGTAGTGGCCTGCCATCATATCGATATCTAGATGCGTCTAGTAGGTATGGTTAGGTAGGTAAGTAGATTAGAATCGACGCGCCGGCTCAAGGATATGCCTATTGTTAACGACTTCAATCGAGTTCAAGGCCAAGGCCGTCACTATTGTAATACGAGGCCGCAATGAGTAGAACCTTCATTATAGATCATCCCCGGCGGGTCCATCGGTCAGTCGAAAGGCATTCTTGAACATTCGGCGATTGGGAGTATAAAAGGTGAGGCGCGCGTGCGGCGATTCATTCCTTACTTGGAGAGCGAATAGTGCGGACGAGTTAACCGAGCGGTCACCTCTAAGTTTATTGTGCGATAATTGTTTGTAACGATTAAGTGCGTGTGTTAATAAAGTCTAGCTCTTATTTATCGGTGTGTTCGTGCATTTATATCAGTTACCTACCCCCACGTACGTAACAATATCTATGACGCCACATGCGGTCTGACATATAAGACGCCGGCGAATTGTCTATGGTCAGTTTTCAAAGGTTGACACGTTGACTGCGGCACACACCTTATTTGTCTTTTATTAGACTTTCGTTGAGTGTCAACTTGCTTTTGCTATCAATAAACCGAGAATTTATTTAAAAAAATAAAGATTTATAAGGCAAAATTAAATTATCTAGTTACAATCCATCATTGTCTTGTAAAGCATAAGTAAAAAAAGCTACAACTCAAAAATGGTATGTATAGCACTGAGCTTAAGTTTTAGAAATGAAGTCTCGCATTTAACGTGTTAAGCAACATAGTATAGAGTGGAGTAACAGCATTCGTCGATAAAGTCGAATTGAACATACAAGACCACGCCGATGATACAAATAAAAAAAAACGATATTGTTTCTTTTTTACAAATATAAAATGAAATAGTTATATATAAATTATATAAAACGAGCATCTTGGAAATAAAAGAACCACACTTACTAGCTAGGCATGTTCTTAGAGACCAGCAGCAGCACGGCTATCACAGGGCGGGACGCGAGCTATCCATCTCTTAATAATTAGAACGCTTAGTAAGAAACGGCCAGTATGTCGCCGCGACACAGCTCGCGGGCCGTACTGTGATACTCGTGCAGTGAGTGTTACAATAGTAGTTCTATATCTAAACATAAAAAGGTGAATCTTCTATTCTTCTCAATTAAAACGGGAACAACAATACTACTTATCGCAAACTACTTTAGATAAAACTTATTTTATTGTGTAGCTTGATATATCCCACTGTCGCAATTGACAATAAATGTGCGAAAATGAAATATTTCAAGCTACATAATGATAATACGTTGTACAGGAATTTAAGCGTTAAGCTCAAAAATCCTTCAGAATTTCCGTTACCGTCCTTTTTTTTTACATCAGTCGCGATACGTACGGTAACGGCCTTAAAATTAAATGCCGTCTTAAATATATCTTTGAATGTTTCATAATGTTCAAAATAGTTTGCTGCAAAAATAGCCGCCTAAATTTCATGCCCTTTAGTACTTTCCTCCGTATGCATATTAATCTATAATCGATATGTAAAAGAGTTAATGTAAGTATTATGATAGGAATTAAATGTTCACATCATTAGCGTCTTATAATTTTTTTATGGGAAAAGTAAGGGTCAAGCTGAAAGTTTCGGGGATAGAAAAAAATATGCAGTTAAATTGAATAAAAGTATTTTTATTGTTTTTCAAAGTATTCTCCTTTATACTTTATGCACTTTTCCATGCGATCAAACCAGTCATTAAAGCACTTATTGAAGTCTGAAGTAGTGGTCGACAAAATGGCCATTTTAAAAGCCTCCACTGCTGCTTAATTTTGGGGAATGTGAAAAAGTCATTGGGGCTTAAGTCGGGGCTGTATGGTTTAGTGGTGGTAGGACCCTGTGCAGGGTCCGTCCGGATCGCTACCACCATCTTATCCATTAACCACCCGCCAAGCAACAGTGTTCGCATTATTGTGTTCCGGTGTGGGGATAAGACAACCGGTGAAATTACTAGCATAGAGGCATTCCATCTTAGTCCTCAGGGTTGGCAACGCATTTGAGGTCTTAGGATTATAGTCTTGAGAATTCAAATGTGTATGGGTCTCAGATTCTACTTACCATCAGGTGGCCTGAGTGCTCGTGTGCCTTCTCCTTAACATAAAAAAAAAAAAAAAGGATGGTTCAGTAATTCGACTTTTTCACCGTCCAGGTACTCAGTTGTTTTCCGAGCGGTGTGAGGTCTGGCATTGTTGTGGTGAAGGATAATGCGGCGACTAGGGTTTTTTTTTCGGAGTTCAGCAAAGATACTCGGCAAACAAATAGTGGTGTACCAATCGGCACTGACCGTTCTACGATCTTCAAGAGGAATAGTAGCCACGTGACCCGATTTGGAGACAAACGTAGCCACCATCTTTTTGGCCGTGCTGCGAGAACGAATAACTTTTGTCGGCTTGAGCTCATCTTCGTAGACCCATACTCGAGATTGGTTTTTATTTTCAGGCTCATATGCATATATCCAACACTCGTCACCGCATACAATGCTAAAAACTGCATTTGAGCTTCCTCCGTTGAATTTATTCAAAGTTCTGAGGCATCAATTGACAAGAGTCGTTTTCTGCTCCTCAGACAATAAGTGAGGGATCCAACGGGAAATCAACTTTCGCACGCCTAATTGTTTCTGTAAAATGATTTGTATCTGACTCATTCCAATGCCCAAACACTCTTGAATCTCCCGATATGACACATGTCGGTCTTCCTTTATCAGCTGACGCACAGCATCGACGTTTTCTTGCGTGACTGCCGATTTTGGTCGACCTTCACGCATGTCGTCCGTGAGGGATAGACAGCCACGTTGAAATTCTGCATACCACCTGTATATTGTCGTCTTTGAAGGTGCTTCATTACTAAAAGCTACAATCATCCGGTCTCTATATTGTTTTTGTGATAATCCACTTTTAAAGTCGTAATAAATCATAGCTCTTAAATTTTCAAGGGACAATTCCATTTTCAGCAGCGACTCGACGACTACAAAAAACAATTGAAACCGAACCATCGCTTTTTTCTCTATGTGGCCAGTGTGTTAAAATAATGACACTTTAGAGATTATAAAAAGGTATGATATGTGTCAAAAATATGTTTCTATGTATTAGATTCCCGAAACTTTCAGTGCAGCCCTCGTATAAGTATAGGAAAAACATAATCGATTACAAATTCAAAATTAATAGAAAAATACGGGTTTAAGGTAGTTCATTGAATAGTTCAATCCTTTATGTATACATTTATCAAAATACATTTCGCCAGAGCGAGGAATGTCCTGTAAAAAGCAAACCAAAACTTTGTCTTACATATCAGACTGCGGCGAAATGAGCTGGATATTTAATGTCTTAAACAATCAGACTATGACGGTTAAAAGGTTAACGAAAGTGCTTTTCATCAAAAAGGCTATACTGAATAGAAATGACTACCTACTATTCTTTGTGAAATGAACATGAATTACTTAATAAGTATTTCGACAAAAAGTGCAAAAAATACAGGAGATTTTTCGAGTTAATATCTCCGTTATTTACGATTCTAGAGATGAAATTCAAACAAAACACGCTTGTTATAAAAGTATTCTTTAGGATCATCTAAAATTAATGTCATAATTACCCCATTAAGTACTTGAAAATATATAAAAAATACAAATAAACTTTAAACGAGCAATTCTTGTATTTAAATAAATTTATTCTGTGATCTCGGAAACGGCTCTAACGATTTCACTGAAATTTGAAATAAGGCGGATTTTGGGGGTAACCAATCGATCTAGATTAGTCTTATGTTTGGAGAAACGCGTGTTTTCGAGTTATCATGCGTTTTTCTTCCCACGCAGAATATGGTCGCTAATTTCGTGATGCCGGCCACTCTCCGATCCAGCGGGTTAAGACACGGACGGCAAGAAAAAGGTGTTACGGGTTCGAATCCCGCTCTGTGACTAACTTTTGTTTTTTTTTATATGTTCAAGTTTATATTTTTTTTTTACTTTTATTGTTACTAGAGAAGTTTAAAAAAAAATATGTTTGATATAACTAAATATATTTCTCATAAATATGTCTTACATTTACCTATTCTGATTACGTGAATAAGATTTATAAGTTACTAGCGACCCGCCAGCGGCTTCACCCGCTGCAATATTTTTTCTTTCATGTCACTTAGGGGTATGAAAAATAGATAGTAGCCGATTCTCAGACCTACTGAATATGCATATAAAATTTCATAAAAATCGGTCGAGCCGTTTCGAAGGAGTATAGTAACTAACACTGACACAAGAATTTTATATATTAGACTAGCGACCCGCCCTCGCTTCGCTCCGGATTAAAGTATTATACATATAAACCTTCCTCTTCAATCACTCTATCTATTAAAAAAAACCGCATCAAAATCCGTTGCGTAGTTTTAAAGATTTAAGCATACATAGGGATATAGGGACAGAAAAAGCGACTTTGTTTTATACCTATATACTATTACCCCCTTACTTATGAACGTGGAATAAGCTTGGAATAGTTTATGCCATGCTTTGTCCTTATCTGTAATTGTGACATTTGCATCTGACAGAAAGTGACAAAGCATGGCATAAACTATTCCAAGCTTATTTCACGTTCATAAGTAAGGGGGTTAATCATTAAGTAACCTTCAGAATTTACATTTAAAACGCAAAGTAAAGGAGCGTATTTTTTTCATCCACATACCTATTTATTTATTTGTATTCAACAACAATTTGTAATCAACACACCGACTGCCCTTCAGACCCATCGTACCACCAACCATACCGCAGTGGTTCGGTGGGTAATATTATTTCTCTACGATACCACCGTAGTGCTGAGAACTTAACAAAAAAAAACAAAACTTACATAACCTAAACCTACCAACGTATTCTACTATAGATGATTGTTACGATTAGGTAGGTAGATAAGAGTCGAAGAACCGAGACAAGAACATCAATATTGTTAACGGGTTCAATCGAGTTCAAGGCCGTCGCTATTGTAATACAAGGCCGCAATGAGTAGACCCTTCCATTATCGGACATCCCCGGCGGGTCAAGGCCCATCGGTCATTCGAGAAGGCATTCTAGAACTTTCGGCGATTGGGAGTATAAAAGGTAAGGCGCGCGTGCGGCGATTGATTCATTACTTGGAGAGGGAACAGTGCGAACAAGAGCGACCCGAGCGATCATCTAAGTATTCGAAGTTTATTGTGCGATAATTGTTTGTGAATAAGTGAGTGTGTTAATAAAGTCTAGCTCTTAATTATCGGTATGTTCATGCATTTCTATCAGTTAATCCCCCCACGTATGTAACACTATTAATCATGTAGGAAAATAGTTTTGCGACCAAAAATATATCGAAGTTACCAAGATCAGGATGATCAGAATCAACATTAACATTATTTATTCTCTCAACATTTTGAAATAAAAGCAATAGACAAATGATTAATTTTTCATTTTAAAATGTTTTTCATAGAAAAAAAAAATATTGTTTTTTACATATGTCCTTAATAACGATTGCCGTCTAGATGAAAATTTGACTTTGGCGGTTAAAGGGTTATGAGGGCGCCACTGGACGCTTCCAGTGGCGCCTATTTCAAATGGTAGCGCATTCCAGAGACGAATTGCCTGACGGGCGAAAGAATCGGACATAAACCCAGTACGGTAAAGAGGAATTTTGAGTTTTAGGCAGCGGGAGGAACACAATTCACACCCAGGACGTAGGGCATCGAAATTAAATTTACATTTTAGATAATCTGGAACAGAGGGCTCGAACAAAATAGAGAAGAGAGTGCACAAAATCCTAAAGGACCTACGTTGACGAATGGGAAGCCAATTGAGTTGAAGGCGGAAAAAAGAAATATGATCATATTTACGAAGTCCAAAATTAGGAGACGGTCTAAACGATTGAGGGAGTCCTGGTTGACATTGGTGATGCACACATCGGCATAATCAATTATAGGCAGCACCAGTGCTCGCACGAGTAACGTTTTAGTACTTACAGGGAGGAAATTTTTAAATTTATAAAGCGCACGTAGAGTACTCGTGACCTTGCGGCTCACATCAGAAATATGGTCATCCCAAGAAAGCAGACAGTCCACGACGAGTCCGAGATCCTTGACTGAATCCGAGAAAGGGATAGCGATAGTGACGGAAACTGTATCCAACTTAAGAAGCTGACGTGAGCTCCCCACAATGATCGCATTGAACTTTAAGGGATTGACGGATATGCCGAAGCTTCGTGACCAGTCAGCAACGTGCTCCAGATTATCATTGAGGAGAGTAATTGCAGAGGTCAGGTCGTTTATATTAGCTTGCAAAGGCTTTGTAATAATAATTATAAGATCAAGAAAGTCGGAACGGTAACAAAATGTATTATTGTTCATAGGAATAGGTTAAAGAAATTTCATGCTAGAGCTTAGTTATAAAGTTGTATATAATTGTGTATAGTCATGTATAATATAAACTATTTTTTTTTATTTGCCTGCAGGTCGTCCGCATACAGATGCAAGAGAGAAAGGATAGCAAGGAGAAGGTCATGATCGACAGCAT
This sequence comes from Acleris holmiana, assembly GCA_949316455.1. Taxonomy (NCBI): domain Eukaryota; kingdom Metazoa; phylum Arthropoda; class Insecta; order Lepidoptera; family Tortricidae; genus Acleris; species Acleris holmiana. The sequence goes on from OX438762.1 coordinate 21,323,335, forward strand.
TAAAAGCATTTGAGAAGTCAATAAGCACCAGGACAGTGACTTTCGTGGACTCCATACCCAGTCTGATGTCTTCCACAACTTTGAGTAATGCAGTAGTAGTACTGTTTCCTGGGCGAAAACCAGATTGAAAAGGACAGAGGAGAAAATTGGAATGAATGTGTTTGGAGATCTGAGTATGAGCAACAGCTTCAAGGATTTTGAAGAGAAATGGGAGTATGGAGATGGGTCGGAAATTGCTAAGAGAACAAGGGTTTGATGTTTTAGGAAGCGGGATAACATATTCTTTACGCCAGTACGAGGGGAAAACACCACGAAGAAGAGAGAAATTGATGATATAGGTGATGACGGGAAGGATGTATTTGAGGATGAGACTGACCATGACTCGGCTTACGTCGTCATGGCCAACGGCTTTGGATTTTATAGCGGATATAATCTTGCGGATCTCCTCGTCAGCAACCTCGGTGAAGGAAAATTGTGAAGAATTAGAGGATTGGAGAGAAGCAATAAATGAAATAGTTTTAATTTTTCTAACAGGGTCTAAGGTGGAAGCTCGAGAAAAATGGCGGTTCAGGTCATTCAGAGAGAAAAGGGATGAATCGAAATTAATTTTTGATTTACTCATCAAGCCGAGAGACCGAAGGAACTTGTAAGTGTCCGAAAGTGAAGTCGACAGAACATTCTCATGGATATAGCGACGCTTTGCTGCTCTTACAAACTCATTGCAGCGGTTCCTGGCAGTTTTGAAGTGACGCCAGTTTTCGTCGCACCGATCTCGCTTGAACACCCGGAAAGCTTTGTCCCGCTTCGACATGGCCATACGAACGCCTACAGTGATCCATGTGGCCGGACGTTGCTTAAGTCGAACAGCACGCATCGGCGCATGCGCATCGAACAGTTCGAGTACAGCAGCACTGAACAAAGAAACTTTCTCATCTACTGTCGACGCGGCAAGCGTGGGCGCCCAGTCGACTGGGCACTTAAACTAGCTTCTGCTGCCCTAGACACAAAATGGGTTATATTATAGAGTATATTTATTTCCAAAATGTCCTTCTTATATGTATTTTAAGATAAATAAAATAAATAAACATCACGGGACAATGTCACACAATTTGACATAGTCCCAAACTAAGCTCTAGGCTTGTACCACTAGACAACGATAAACATACTTAGATAGAGAAATAAATACTTAAATACATAGACAAAATCCAAGACTCAGGAACAAAATACTCGTGCTCATCACACCCTTACCGGGATTTGAACCCGGGACCGCCGGCTTTGGAGACGGGGTCACTCCCAACTAGGCCAACGTGTCGTCAAAGATGGTTTTGGTATAAAGTTTGTCCGTTGAGATGTGATTTTTTATACCACTTTTAGGTATTTAATTAATAAATTATTAAGTGAATGAATAAACATAACAATAAATTTTTATTAAAACAATAACACACAACTCGATGTCCTTTTATTTTTATTTTTTTTACCCTACGTCGACTTTAGTTTGTTTTTAAGTATAGGTTCTATGATTTAAAAACGTTGTTTAGGAGTCAATAAATTATTTTAAATCCATTTAATCTACTAAGAACCATACACTATTGGAATGTATTTACTACTTCATAAGTTTTTTATGCTACAGGGGCTAGACAAGTTGCATTCGACAATAGTCAGCGATTATGATTCGATGGACAAATGTATGGAATTGACGTAATAGTCACGTGGTACTATCTCGGTGGCCTACATCAATTCCATACATTTTTCAATCGAAACGATTAACGATTACCGAATCGTATAGCCCCACGCTAGTTAGGAACTTTAAAAGGTGCCGTAAATTTAAAACTTTTTTATGTTCCATTGGGGCAACGGAAGCTATAGCGCAACGTTGACAAACCTTCCAATTTTTCATTTAGCTAAAAGGAATTTTACCGTAGCAGCATTTCACTTTATTGTGATCGCAAGTCTAAGCCAACCTATGTAAACCGGGCGAGAGCATGTCGGACCATGCTCTTTAATTTGGTTTTAGTAGGTATAAACACTTTAATCGCCTGTATCTCAAGAATTAAAGATTCTAATTAGTCGTGATAGTTTTCTTTTTAACCTCTTACCGCATAGGAAGCCATATATGGCTTCATGCATGTATTACATTTTTAAATGGGTCCTTTTGATGATATAAACTAAAAAAATATCAAAAAAAAAGAAAAGCGATGCAATGTCTTTAAAGTTTATTTTCAAACAAGCATTTTAAGTAAAATTCAAACTTATAATTTATGCAGTAAGATTCGTAGCTTTGTCAAAATTCAAATTTGAAAATGTACTTTAAAGGCAGCGTTTCACTTTCGTTATGCTATGCCTTAAGGGGTTAATATATAAAGGGGTTATTCGTTATATACGCTTTCATTTAAGATATTTTTTAGTATTTGTAGTTTCGGCTGCAGGTGGGGGGGGGGTACACTTGACTCTAAGAAAAAATTGCGCTTTAAAGCTAAATATTTCATAAACGGATCCCTTGATCGAAAAATAGTTTTTACAAACCCGCAATATTTTTAAAAGACCAACGGTACCCTACACTATAGGGTGGACGTACATTACTTTTTATTGTACCACTTTGTTGGCGTGACAAATATGTATAGTCATGCCAAATTACAGCTTTCTAGAACTAAGACTCTCTGCGCTAGGCTGCGGACGGACGGCCGGACGGACAAACATGGCGAAACTATAAGGGTTCCTAGTTTAACTACGGAACCCTAAAAAATTACCCCGAAATGGGTCTAAGTATGTTTTAAGTAAGAGGTGTATCCAATGTGGTGAAGGAGAGATCTTTTAATGACTTTTTCGTTTACAAATGGGTTCCTTACTCCCGAAAGTGTCCCGAAACGCGGGTTTTTCCAGTTTTTTACGAAGACCATACACGGTAAATGAAAAATGCATGGGAATGAAATGATTCCTGATAAATTTACTATCAACCTTTAATACATACAGTCGCGATCTTTAATTTAGGACCCACTTCCCGGAACATTTGTTTAAATCACTCATTCGCAATAAAGGCGAAAACGCTAAATCAATTTATTCGAAAGACACATAAGGCATTATTATGATTAAATGGCTATTAATTTCAAAAAGGTTATTTCATCGAATAATCTCTGACCAATATCTTTAAAGAGACATGTATCAGTGTCAAAGAAAATAATTTAAAGAAATTTAAATCTTTAAATAAAAATGCTTGCAGTTAAACGGGAACAGTTAAAGAGTTCAAATAATCCATTTACACGAAGAAGGGTTAGGGATACGTGAAATAGCACGACAATGTAACGTAACCAGAGCGACAATTCGTCGATGGGCTCGAAGGTATGAAACAGAAGGGAATTCCGATGACCGGCGGCAAAATAACCGTCGCCCTCATGCCGTATCGGAAGAGCAACGGCACCTCATGCGAAATCAGTATGAAATAGATGGTCTCACGCCTACAAAGCATTTTGCAGAGATGTTTGACGTCCACCCGTTAACAATTAGAAGACACCTACAATACCTACATAGTATGGAACTGCATCACAATTCACAGGCGACCGGCACGAAAGATCGCAATGACAGAATATCACAAGACAATCCGTCTTAACTTTGCGCGTGATTATTTAGACTTTGACTGGGGCTCGACTGCCTTTACAGATTAAAAAACGTTTAACTCTTCGCAAAGGCAGGTTACTTCTGTGGCGAATTAACGACACGCGTTACACGCAAGACCACGTTATTGCTAACCATGCGTCCGGTCATATCACTGCCAACATTTCGGGCTGGATGAGTTCAGATGGTGTCGGAGAACTGGTCAACTTGCCTCCCAAAGCGACTGCTATATCTTATGTCGATCTCTTAAATGAAAGTGTGCTGCCGACCTTGAGAATTTATTGCCCTGAGCAAGAAACACCAGTAATAAATTTTGTGCAAGATAATGCTCCAATTCACACGGCACGGATTGTTCGGAGCTGGTTCTCCGAACACCCTCAATTAAGGGTTATCCCCTTTCCGGCCAAGTCTGCAGATTTAAATCCCATAGAGAACTTATGGGCCTTGATGGTGCAAAGGTGGAGCAATAGAAATGAAAGGAACAGGGCAGCACTCGTAGAGCACCGTCATTCGATTTGGGAAGGTTTCTGTGGGACTGACATATGAGAGCGATTAGTTGGATCCATGCGTGAACGTCTCTTGGCTGTCATTGAAAATAACGGTGGATACACGCGATACTAAAACTTGAAAACTTATTTATTTGGAATGTTACTTTGTTTATTTCTTTTTATCGTAGGTTATTTTGACAAAAAGAACTTGTTTTTTTTTCGTTTTAATGGTATTTTATGTAGAAAAATATTGATTGCAAAAAAAATGTTTTTTTTTAAATGCCAAATGTTTGAGACCTACTAGTTTTTATTTTAATTGAATACCCTACTTAGTGCACACAATCTATTCAAATCATATATCAGCTGCCACAAATTGAAATATATAACTAGTTGAGAAGTTAAGTAGCCATCTGTCAGAAACTGTTCCCGCTCTCTACTTCTATCAAACTATCGAAAAAAAATCGGAAAGGATCGTTCCTTTCCGTTACGTCGGATTTGCAGAGCTAAGAGCAGTTGCCCCTAGTATAGTAATACATAAACAACAACGCGATTACCAACATTACCAACTGAAATCATATAATAATATCTTAGTAGCTCTTAAGGTATAAGTTTGCCAGACGAAATTCGAACTTAGATGGGTCCTAAATTAAAGTTCGTGACTGTACAAAAACGATATCACTTATAGTTTCCGCGTAATCTGCCAATAAATATTTACATTTCTTATGAACTGTCATTAATTTTTCCTAAAACTTAAGTTTTCTCGAAAAATTAGCAACTTTACCTCATAGATATGTAGTTTTTATATAAAATAGAATATTTTCTTTGCAATAAGGTATAATTTGTTTCTTTACTCTTTCATTTCACGTTGCTGTTTTTTTTTTTTAATTTATTTTATTCGGTCATGTGAAGATAAAAATGAAGTAAATTTTCTAAACAGTAAAGCAACGTGAAATGAAAGAGTTGAGAATTGAATTACACTTCATTTTAATGAAAATATTCTAAAATAATATTCATTTCCATTACAATTGCTCGTTAATAGTGTCCTAATATGCTAGAAAAATCGACCGTAAATTTAAAATAATACCCGCGGATCTTTTTTAGTTTTTTTGAAATATAATATGTGGACTCAAAATATCATAATACGTCAGGATCCCAATTCATCTGCCATTCGATATGAAGTTTCATTTGAGATGAAATGTCGGTTATATTTTTCTTAAAATCTCGCATAATTATAAACTATTGATCTCGACTGTCACTAAAATCGGACGCCTTTGACAATATCTATAGTAAGTAAGTCATAAACAATGATGTAGTCTGCCTGCCAAAATAATAATTAAAAGGGTGTCTTTGTGCACATATAAAAAATTATAAATCAATAAAAAAATGTCGTCATCAGAAGAAATGGATAATGCGATTGATGCGACTCCGCCGGAAATCGCCAACGCAGCTAAAACTATTAGTGAAAATGTATCGCCGGCGAAGTAGAGAGAGAGGAATATGGCTGCCTACGACCAACTAATTCATTGGAAGATTGAAAAACGAGTGGGTATTTTGGAGAACTGGCCAAAAATATAAGCCATCCTCACTATGGGCCATCCATTCCATGTTGAAAAGTACACTTAAAACTAAAAATTGCATCAATATTGATAACTATACAAGGTTAACGGCATTTAATAAAAAAAAAATCACATGGGTATACATATTTAAAAAAAATCGAAAGTACTAACTGGATATAATGTAGAGAAATTGATAAATTAAGCACCCGAATTTTGTTGTAAGAGGTTTAGAATATCGCATATTCACGCATCGTTTTGACGTCTAAAAGGTAAAAAAATAATGAATTTATTGCTGTAAGAGTCGTCAAAAAAATGTATGTATTACTTTTTACCACCATTACGTTTTTACTTTGTGAAAAAAAAGAATTAACTTGGTAAAAATTTATAGAAAATGGTCAAAAATTATTTTTCATTTCGGCTACTTAAAACTGTCGTATATAAGATTAAAACAACAGTAATTAACTTCAGTTCAAAATCAATACATTACATTTAAAAAACCATCAATAAACGAAAAAAAATGCAAAATATAATGTTTTAAAACAACCTAAATCTCGCATTATAATACCTACTCAACAAAAATAAAACAATTGCTCATTCATTCGTAACTCATTTATTCGATCATAACTTAAATGATATTTCATGTTGTGCATTAAAACTTACAGAAAAGCAGTGTTTTAATTGAAAAATTACGATAAGAAGCAAAACCGGCATCGTATACCGCCTCCTAAGCCCTTACTACAAACATAAAAATCAACAGATAATATATAATTTTCTATTTGAAGTCATTTGGTGCCGTCTTAGATGATTTTAGTAGGTATAGACGACTTTAACAAAAATTAGCTCTTTAAAGCTAAATATGCGGATATGCTAAATAACGGATCTTTGAACCTTAGTTACGGAGAAAGGATGTTGTCGATCGCTTTTTAGTATTTTTTGTACGAGGGTGTGACTCAAGCCTAATGTGCGTCCTGCCCGCCTAGTACTAGAACCCGGTTGGTTTTGAAAATGATCCAATACCTCTTCTTCCTGCGTAACATGAACACGTTGAGGACCACCTGAGTTAACAGGCACCGGCCGATCGTTATTTCGCAGTCGTGTAAGGTGCATTAACGATGACACGAGCATTATTTGGTTGCCTTCTTGTGGGGTACCTCTCGAAGTACAAACGGAGGGCTGCATTGCCATCGCCCCTGCACTCTCCGTACGCAAGGATCATATCCATTATCTCAACCGCAGTAAAATTTAAAGGCATTATTATTGCAATTACGATTTCAATTTTTATGACGAAAGTGAAGGATGTCAAATATCAAATTGAAAGAAAATACAATTTATTGGTAGCTTAACCTTTTTGTTATGAAAAAAACTTCTATCGTTCTATGGTTTGAGACAATCATGTCATCATGACAGAAAAAAAATGTCAGAGCCGGTGTTTATTAGTCTTTGTAATTTATTTTTGACACTGGCAGAATTGACCCACTGGACAGTAGCCATATATATAAAAAAAATAACTTGAACTTGTAATTTATTTACACATTTTAGATCAATTTGTTCTACTGGTGAATCAGTTTCTGCGCCGAGCAACAGCTTTGCAACTGCTGCAACAGCCAGCATAAGTCATTGCCAGTTAGGTGACGGTCGCTCAATCATAGTAGCTGGTTGCCACTACAAAAATTGGATTGGATTGCTTACAATTCATTGTGCAGTGCAGTTTAGAGTGTATTCTAATATAAACTTGATACGGTAATGTGGTCATAGTTTAAACTGTAATAGCATGATATGCAAAATTTGATTATTTGTAAATACCTAGTTTGTTTACTTTAGTTAAGAAGTGATAACTGATAATGGCGATAACCGATATCAAACTTGCATCACAGGATGTTATTAAGCTCGTTAACCGACTGATGAGAAAGAGATTAAGTTATTACATTTAGTAAAATTATAAACAAAAAAAAGCGATTGGATTAAAACAAAAAGGGGTTCATTGTATTATACCCATTTTTAAAATCCACCAGTTTTAAGGTTTGCTTTTCGTTAATTTGCATACTGTATACAAACAAACTAAGTTGATACTAAACGCCAACAGATTAAGAGATGCAAGCAGTTTGCGCGTGAGCAAGACGAAGTATCGCAGCTGTCACTCGTGTAGACAGTTATTCGGCAAAGTTCGAAAGCATCGGCTAGGTCGTTTGGTTTGTTTGGTAGGGGTGGTAGCGACGGCAGGTGGCAGTATATCTTCGCGACAAGACTTACGTATCGTATATTTCTGAAATGAAACAATTCTAGACATAATTAATAACAAAATGTTATTTTTACGAGTTAAAGGTATTGTGTGATTTGTTTTTCCTTTGTGAATGATTTGTACAAATTATTAGTTCTAACTGCCCATAGTTTTAAGTAGTATTAGGTATATAAAAATGATTCAAAAACCAAATTGTTATTTTTTTTTAGCTTTTAACTTTACTGGAAAACACATTTTATAAATTAGACTGCAAAACAAACTGGAAATGTCTAAAAAGTTACCTAGTTTATTACGCAGCATGGGCACAACTTTTTTTCACTTGCATGATATAGTTTCAGTGTCCCCTAAGGGATCCAAATAACAAACCAAAAATTCAGTTTTACATTGCGATTTGCATTTTTGGGGTTTAAAGATGTGGCCTAACCAGACTAACCGCGTCAACACTTACAAGATCGAGGGATGATTCCGTTTATGGAAAATGTAAATATACCTATGTAATTTTCTTGTAAAGAATAATTACATTAATTACAGTGACTATTTCCTTCCTTAGAAAGGTGCATCGATATTAATCTAATACTAGAGGACGCCCGCGACTCCGTACACGTAGAATTAGTTTCCCGCTACTCCCATTATATTTACCCCTTAGGGGAAGAATTTGCAAAAATCACTTCATAATGCACCGCTAGGATATCAGATATAGGATTATAGAAGATTCTAATGCTCACCTCAGAAAATCCTATGATAGGCACTGGTATATAATTATCCTTGTCTGGGTTGTCCGCTTGTGCCTGTTTCCATAGCCTCATGTCCATACCTGTGAAATTTCAACCAATATAAAATATAAGCAGATGATTAAAAACTTTCGATGTTTGTCACTGAATTATGCAATACTAAACTGATTTTACACATACTAACAAACTTAATAATTGACAAACGGTAGCTCAGCGTGCATTATATTAAGAGGATGTTTTTGAAGCTGCAAGTTATAACTCTACTTTTCATAAAGTTAGCAAGATTACTACCACTTCTAAGAACTTTCGAACAGTGTATAAGCTCTTGCGATTCACGAAGGCGAGAGGGGTTTATTAGTGGTTGAACGTGTAGGTACATGCAAATAGGCTAGTTAACTCTGTTTTAAAGTAGGTTTCAAGTTATTAACTATTGTCCGATTAGATGAAAAAAATATTCCCATATTTTTTTAGGACCTACAAAACCGCAAAACTTTTTTTTTAAAGTTTAATTTTCGTTAACAGGCGAAAACGCTTACAGCCATATTAGTCTATAGATTATCTGTGCTGTGACGTCATACGGGCCGAAAACAAACATTTGACATTAGACGAGAGTATTTGACATATAATAAACAATTTATCATTTTCGAAACCTCGATACTTTTATTAATAAAAACCATGACTTCCACCAGTTTACATGGAAAATATAGTAATTATCGTTATTGTATAGTCCGAGAATGCAAGAACACATCAATTACGACCCCAGAGAAATTATGGATTCGAATGCCCAGTAAAATAAATATGCGAAATACATGGCTAAAACTTTATCGACTGAAACAATTTTTGTTTTTTTGCGAAGATCCTATGACGTCACAACAAGTCCGACAACGTTTTGAGTTCAAAATAAAAAATAAAAATTAACAATTTTTAAATAAAAAATGATGTAGGCATCTTACACTTTTAATATCTGAAATCGATAAATTTTGGTTTCTTAAGTCTAATACTACAGAAAATATTAATTTATTAAGCCAAATTTAATATGAGGCAAGTAGCCTATTGCGGTAGAGTGCGTGTCTAACGGAGCTATCAGTCGCGAGCGCTTCATTGCTCAAGTCAATCGTGCATATTGTTTCCGTGACTCTTACGAAGTTCTGTCAGCATGTCTGATCTCCGGAAAAAACGCAAAACCATTTAAAAAATAATAACGTATTTTATTTTGAAGTATGCTGAAAACAATAGCAAATAGATATATTTAGAACATAAATAGTTTGTTGTTACCGATATTTATCTTATTTGATATTGTTACCCTTTAACAACTGGTAATAATTTATTTTCACCCGACTACGGCGAACCAAAGGAAGGGTAATGATTCTGACACCCTATGTATGTTTATATGTATGTATGTTTATTTGTATGTATGTATGTATATATGTATGTATGTATATATGTATGTATTGAACCGATTTTAACATATGAGGTGTCTATCGATTTGTCTTTTTTGTGCGATGGGTATAGGCTATTTTGTTTTATTATAAATTAAACATGGCGACTGGAAATTAAAAAAATGTAATCAATAGACTTCGAGGACCATCTAGCGGGCAGTGGCGGTACTACGCTTGTGATATGTCCAGTAATTAGTTCCGCTACCAGATGGTAGATGACTTAGGTAAGCAATGTTTGTGTCATTTGTTCCAAGACTATATTTTTATGATTTTACGACAAACTTACTTTTTAGACTATTCCCTATAAATGTAATAAGACTGTATTACTTGCCAAATTCCATAGTTCTTGGTCGACGGGAAATACCTATCCTAGTCGCTAGTTATCAATCTAATGGCATAGAAAACATTCGTTTCCAACTACGCCGATAGATGACGCTCACATGCAATTAATAATTGTTCCGGTAGATGGCATAGGTAAGCAATGTTTGTGTAATTTTTTCTCAAGTATGTACCGAAAACGTACCAAGCTTATAAAATAATGGGGCGCTCAGGACATTTTGGCTTTCGAGAGTCGAGCGCTCCGCGAGTTATTTTCCCTTCTTTGTTAATCATTACTTTAATAACCTACTTGCAACACAATTTGGTGAACTAGCTGCCCGTTAGATGTCGCTAGTTATCAATCTAATGGCACAAAATATTGTATACAAAACATTAGTTTCAAACTACGCCGGTAGATGACGCTATCATGCAATAAACACGCGCAATCGTGAATTAGGAAGATTGAGAAATGTGACTGTTTTAAGCTTTTTAACGCTATGTCCAATGCAAAACCAGAGCGAATGTCAACTTTGCACCATGGATACTCAGGTCCATTTTGCGCTGTCAACCATGACGGACATATCCGTCAATGGCGTTGAAAAAGTTAAACGACATTTTATTTACGTTTTTGTAAAAATCTGCATGATAAATTACTACATGTTTTACCTAAAAACTTGAGGGTATCATCAAAGTAAATAAACGAAAATAATTAAAAAAAGATATTAAAAACTTATTTACTTATTAGATATTGAAACTTAAATTATTTTTTTTACTATTTGTAGTCTGGTTTTAATTTTTTTTAATTATTTTTTATTTAATACTTTTTTGCAGTCGTGTTAGAGTTTTTTAATTAAGTATTTTTAATTTTCTTGAAAAAGAATACTTATTTTCATGAAAGCGAATAATTCATAATTCGAGTCCTTTGGTTAATATACTAAAACCTACAACCGACGCAATAAAAAATTACGACTGCCACCATATCACCAAGAGCTAAATGCAAAATCATCAAAACATCTGGTTTGTTTTAAAAAACCAGATTGCTCCAATTTATTATTTGAAGTTTGAAAAGCATCGATAATAGCTTGGTTGAATACTTGCAACAATGGAGAAAAACATTAATAGGAATACATGAAGTATTTTTTTACGACTTGTGAGTTTGTGATTAATGTAGGCGAATCAAGTGACGCGATATCAAAGACATCGTAAGTAACAGTAACAAGAAGAACGAAGAAGAAGAACGAAGAAGTTTGAGCATTATCCTTACTAATATTATAAATGTGAAAGCGTGGATGTTTGTTACGCTTTCACGCAAAAACTACTTGACGAATCCATGTAACTTTGTACACATATTCTGGGAGGTACTAGAAGTAACATAGGATACTTTTTATGTTTTTTTTTACAAAAATAAAAAGAAAAATTGTCAAGAAAAAATAATTGCGGCGAGCCAAGCCGCTGGCGGGTCGCTAGTACCTAATAAACCAATTAAGTAATCATTTACTTAATTGCATTATTTTTTATCATTATTTGCCAAAAGCATTGAAAAAGTATTAATCATGCTTATTATTATTTGTCCAACATTTCTCTGTATTTTGTATGCTTACCTTGCCTGTTTTTGCTCTCCGTCACACTTTGACTCGTATACGGAAACGTGCATACTACAAATAAAGCCCACTCGATTTTTGAATTGCACGAGTTATACAGGATGTCCCAAAAAAGCGACGTTAAGCCGGAAATAAGTGATAGGGCAGCTCATAAGCTATCGATTTAACCCCCTCGAACTCAAGGGTTTTTCGTAACCTGGACATAAGGAGAAAATACAATAATTCCGATTAAAAAGATTAATAACTCCGAAAGTACAAAAAATCGCTGAACATACATGGGGGTTAAATCGATAGCTTATGAGCTGCCCTATCACCTATTTCCGGCTTAATGTCGATTTTTGGGACACCGGGTATAACATTTAATCGTGATTCATCGTCTTATAACAGGGAAACAAGAAAAGACAACGACAAGGTGGAATGCCCTAACACGCTAGTAATATAAGTAGCAAAATAACGGCGGACGGGTAAAAAGATAGGCAAAATCCATTGCGTAGACAATCTGCAGCTTTGATCTGAGGTATTCGGAAATAGGTTCGTGTGAATCCCGGATCAGGTGTCAATCTTACCCGGCGGCGGCGTCTGCAAGTAATGCGCGAGCGCCTGCGGCGTGGGCCTCGTGACGCCCGTGACCGTGCCGCATCCGGCGCCGTTCAGAGCCGTGCGGGCCGCGCCCGCGTTCAGGAATGCGGCCAGCTCAGTCGCCGCAACATGAGCGTTGTTGGCGTTCTTATCAACCATATATATCACCACCTGTTTCGTGAATTAGCGTTAAAGACACTTCGATACTAAGATAATTTGAAACGATCGTTCGATCAAACAATATGGTCGATATATGTATAAATATCACAGGATATCTATACATATATCGATGTTTTACGTATTTAAGTAAATTAATATGTATTTCCCAATATGAGTATGTTTTTCGTTGTCTAGTACCGCTAGTACAAGCCTCATTTAGCTTCGTCGTGCATACGTATAGCCCTGCCGCCATCAGGTAACAGAAACTTTTATAGCCGCCCCAGAGACGACATACTTTCCATTTATACTACGTATGCCACACTGTGCAGGCAAGATGTAAAATTTTAATGCTTAATAATCACTTAATCTCCTTTCTATTTAATTCATGAAAAGATGAAGTGCAAACACTGTTTTTCTAGAAATCTTATTTACTATAGTAAATGTTGACTGCAACCTGACGGTTTTATTTTTTGTTCATAATATATACCTCTGTATGTCACTTAAGGTCTCACTTACTCTATAAACTACGTAATAATTTTCATATTGCAACCAAATTACCGAAATTGAGAATATTCCAATTAACAGCAATCGCTCGATTGCGGTGCCCCTGCGCGGCTCTCAATTGCTCTATAAACTACGTAATATTTTTCATATTGCAACCAAAATACAGAAATTGTGAACATTCCAATAAACACGATTCCGGTGCCTCTGCGCGGCATCTAAACAACACGTGTCTTAAGTATAATACGAGTAGCTATTAAGGCTGGTTTCCATCAAAATATGTAAGTATATAAGTATGCAAGGATAACAAAAACGACTGCCGAATCCGCTCCATATTTGAATTGAAAAGATCTTATGTATCGAGTGGTTTCGATAGTCAACTAAATATTAATTGAGTTAAGGTTTAAAGTAGGTAATTTATGCCAGATGTTGATGTACATTTTTCTGCTTGTTGAATCAATATTTTTCTTTCTTTCATTTAAGGTTTGAGTAGACAGTAATTTCAGTGAGATTTTATACCGTTTGAAAGACGCAAAATTGCAATTGGTTACAAGGTCTCAGACACAAGAATTTTAATAGACTTTTCTTTTCATAAGGTTTTTTTTAACGCGGACAAGTATTTCAACATTTGACGTGGTTGGTATAATACAAAAATAACATATTAATTAAATAATGAGTTAATATTTTTTTATAATAGTGTTTTGACAAAGTTACTGATTGGCACAAGTATTCATATTATTGTACATAAATGTTGACAACGTACTGTACAACATGTCTATATTCGTGTAACAGAAATACAAAAATATGTATTTATATCTTTGTCATTCGGTATTTCCATCAATTCAACTGTCATAAATAATTTGATAGACCATCGGTAATTTCCTGAATAATGTTCGGATAAAGTCGTGGATTCTGAGTTGTCCCGGTGTCGTATGACCAATCATGATTTTCCAGCAGATATCGTTAGGCTATAACAATCTAGGTTCCTGTTTCTAGACCTGTAATTGGTTGACTTTGGGTTTAATCACTCTAAAGTCAGGTTGGCAGTCTTGATCTTCGGGTTTTGTCGGTTATACAGACAGTATTTTAATATTTTTCTCACCTGACTTTTGTTTTCTGAAATCGCTTTTACTGAATCAATGGTGACAGTAAAATTCGGCTTGTTGCCAAACAGGTTAGATAATGAATTCTGCAGAACTTGTTTGTTTGAGCTGTAACGAAAAAAAAAGTTACACAATATTAATGTTAATGTGGTCTTTTTAATCCACGAATAGTAACTTCATTTAACGTAACGCAACCCTGAAACTTCAATTCGAGTGGCGGGCAAGTCGTCGTCAATTGAAGGCAAATACACAATTACTTTATATGCTTTTGCGCAGTATTCACCAAGTCAAATTAGAAGAAACAACACCGCACTGCATTTAGTTGGGAAACAAAATACCTAAATCACTCCTCCGTACATTTCCCTACTCGTTCATTGCTTAAAAGCCAAGAAAGAACCTGCTTTCATCCTGATACTGCGGATTTTACTCACACGCTCGTTCTCCGATTTTGCAAAAATATGTCTGTCTCGCCCGCCGCTCATCTTATGTTATGACATAATGATCGTTTGTGAGGTACTTACTTGATATTCTGTGCGGCCTTGTTAAAGATCATCGCGACGTGGCCGTCCTTGTCCTCCTGCCCGCCGAGCCGCGAGTAACCCACCGCCTTAAAGCGACACAAAGGGTTTTGCTCGTTCAGATCCAACGGCGGAGCTGTGCGGCTGTAGTATGCTTGGCCTGTAAAACACCATAAAACCATTTCACACATTACAAAAACCAATGTGGTATAGATTATCGCAGTGCTTAACGCGTGTGTCGTTAAATTTTTGTATAATATCGTATGAAATAAGTATCACGTTCATATTCTAATTTCATTATAATCCATTTGCTTTCTATTGTTATCCTTACTGATATATGTGACGGTTTAATGCCTCAACCGATCTACTTTCGATATTAACTATTAAGATCATTTTTGCTACGGAGGCGCTCATAGGGTACTAGAATAGCGATAAACGTCTCCTACACGGACGAAGTTGCGGGCAAAAGCTAGTACATAATAAATATAATAATATACAGTGATGGACAAAATAAACATTCGCTTACGTGATACTAACTTCGGTCTATGCTGGTTTTTATGGGAAAATTTAAAGTACATTACATATATCCCATATCGATACTGACTTATCGATGTTTTTCCGAAACTTGGAGCGATCAATAGGACTATTGATCGCTCCAAGTATTTATCATAAACTAGCGACCCGCCCTCGCTTCGCTCTGGATTAAAGTACTATACATATAAACCTTCCTCTTCAATCACTCTATCTATTAAAAAAAACCGCATCAAAATCCGTTGCGTAGTTTTGAAGATTTAAGCATACATAGGGACAGACAGCGGGAAGTGACTTTGTTTTATACTATGTAGTGAAGAAAGAAATCATGACAAATCTTCGTAAATCCAACTTAAGCTCCAACTTTTGAGGTCATTATTGAACAAAGTTCACTTCAGCAAAACCTGTGCTAATTAACGAAAAAAATCTGTACAAAGAGCAATGGGCTAAAATGTATGGAACGTGGTACAGTCGAAGTCATAAATATGATTACACTTTAGTACCACGCCACTTTCATTCACTGAGACAATTACATATAATTATATGTAGCTTATATGACACGTTCGTAGATTTACCATAGCAGCGCCATTTATTGATTACTTACTCAACCCAGTCGAAAGGTATCGACATCTGTTAGAATCATTTGGAGTTAACAGATAATTGCGACTGTCAAATAATAACAGACAAATAATTATCAATAAATTAAAATTACGACTATAATTTGAGATTTAAACTATCCTATCTCTCAAGTTGGATCGAACTGCACATGGTGTGCGAATTTTATTATAATCGGTTAAGTGGTTTAGAAGTCCATTGAGGACAAAAATTGTGACACGAGATTTATATATATTAAGATAAATATACATTTTATTGAAAGTGTGATAAATAAACAAAATAATAACTTAATTCTCTTCTTTATTTTAAATCGATTTTTGTAACTTAACTCATCATCGTTTTTTTTCCTCAGTGTAACCTATATACTTTATCATTGTCTCCCGAATAATATTTACACAAAAATACACACTAACAGACGAAACCAGGAGCGTTCACTGGCATATAGGATAAGTCAGTTTATCGATATGTATATCTGATTATAAATAAATATAACTATTAAACATTACAAAGTTAAATATACTTTTATTTAATGCATTCGTCGCACTTGTATGCTCGACAGTTTGGATTGTTTTATTTTCGTTGCTGGCTTTCAATGCACGCCAAGTCTGACGAGTTAAATTAAAGCCGCAATGGAAAAGTAGCATTTGACGCAACTGTTTATATGAAATTTATACTGAGCCAACAAAATAAATTGTTTTATAAATAATAACAGATATTTTAGGGCAGAGTACTTACCGATGAAAGGAAATACCTATCTTTATTAACAGCTCCAACTTTTTTGGTCGTGTTTGAACACGTTTTTATCGAGCAAGAGGCTATTTTATTTTTCTAATCGAACGTCACACGCGGAGTGCGGTCGAGAGCGGACTGAGCATGGCGGCGAGCAACGAGGAATTTTTTGTCGTCGTTTCGGCACGCGAGGTACATACATTCTTTCCTTCTATATCGATATAGTTCTGTGTTGTCTAGTACCCATAGTACAAGCCTAGAGCTTAGTTTGGGACTAGGTCAATTTATGTGACATTGTCCCCTGATATTTATTTATTTTTATTTTATTTATTTATTTATTTAATTGATAAAAAAATGTCTCGGCGAGAAAGTTTACTTCTGGACAATCGTGAAATGTTTGATGTTGTAAACATTTACTTTGTGAGTGGTCTAAACATTGTTGACACCGTTAGGATTTGGACTGAAGATTTCCTAATCGGCAGGCCATTACGCGCTACACTGTAAGGTCTATCGTTAGCAACCTTTACGCGTGGGGTTTACCATAGACCAAACGAATTCCAAAACGTTACTGAGTTGCGAAATGCGATAGTGGAGGCATTCGACAAAATCCGCAATAATGTTCTCGTCTTAAGCAGTTTAAACACAAATTTGCGACGACGAGCTACATTGTGCATCTCGGAAGGTGGCTGTCACTTCGAACATTTATTAAAAGTGACCTAATGTAAAAATGTAAATTTTGTAAATTTTTAACAATAGTTGTACAAAGCTGATTCACCTTTTTTAATACGCCGAAGAAAGCTCTTACGGTTTTGTAATCCATACCGTTATCTGTAGTTAAAAGCCATTTCAGAACGATTTTTAACAACAATAATCTACAATTTTTCAATCATTGACGGTCCTAAGCCCGTAACAAGAATGAAGCAATGCACGGTGATTATGTCATTAGTCTCGGTAAACACGGCGCATGGTAACCACAATTAAGTAAAATAATGGGAAAAATTGAAGATGCTATTTCTCTGACCTCCTTAGGTTTTTTAATTTTTCAATAAGATATTCGGATTCAGCATTAATTGTACTATAGAGATAGTAAGTAGTAACCTGTTTTGGAAGTTGTCGACCAAAAAAACACCCTGTATATATATGTATTTAATGAGTACAGATGCTGCATCAGTTGTGGATCATCCTCTGGTGAAGCCGAACTTATTACTGTTAAGCAGTTTATTTCTATTGAAGTGACCTAACATATCTTTTAACATTAACTTCTCAAAAACTTTATATAACAGGTAGAATAGCAATGGGATGAAAATTCGGTAAATCAGTCATCTCGCCCGATTTAAAAAAAGGTATGACTACTACATTTCATAAGATTTGGAAAGACCCCCTCTAAAATGTAATTATTGTAGATTAAAAGCTAAGTGGACGACTTTAACTGATGTTCCCCATAAATCCTCAGTCTTTTTTAAACGGAGCGATTTAAATACCTTAAGAATAGAAACTGAATCTACATGGCTAAAATCAAAGATCATAATTACATTTACCTTCATTAGCACAAAGTAAAGCTTGAGCTTCAATCGCAGATGATTGAAGACATTTCGTGGTATTAATGGCTATGGTGGAAAAATAATCTTCGAACGCTAAGGCCAAGTCTTTGTTTGACGTTGACTTGTCATTTGTCAAGGTACTTGCTGAGCTTGTCCTCCTCAGCCTTCACGAGGTTCTCGTCATGTGGGATGGTGACGTCAAAGACCACTGCCCGGCGGCGTTGAGATCGATCTGTTAACACGATATCAGGCTTATTGGCAACAATACTCCTGTCTGTGATGACAGATCGATCCCAATAGCGCCGGTGTGTTCTTATAGTACGGCACCTCGGACTTAAAAAGACCATATCGAAGGGCAAGTTGTTGTTGATGGATGATCCTGGCCACGAGGTTATGTCTGTGCAAATACTCGCCGTTGGCCCAATGGGAACAACCGGAGATTATGTGTCTGAGAGACTCGCCGGGGCGACGACACGCTCGACAAATGTCGACCGTGCCATCTCTCAGAATATACCTCCTATAGTTGTTCGTCATTATGACCTCGTCAGCAATTGCACAGACAAAACCTTCGGTTATTATTATTATTATAACTAATTAATATTTGATACTTAATATTAAGATCCAATGAAATAATAAAACAACGGGTTATCGAATTAAAGCTTGTCCCAGAAAAAAGTGTCGCATATTAACTTGTTAAAAAACCCCACCAAATAATAAAATTAATTAAATTTTACAACACAGTTAGTTGTATTTGAATATTCTTAAAATACATTTTATTCCTATAAACATCGGTTTAAGTTTTGTTCATCCAGAAACTCCTTAATTTTGCTTTAACCCGTGCCATTAATTTTTGTACATCATCATCGGTGATTAATTTGGAAGCTTCATTCCATTTCCGTTTGAAGTTTTCCACTGACGTGGCATTACTTTTGTGTTTTAAAAGCTTTTGCTTCATGCGAGCCCAATATTTCTCAATGGGCCGTAAGTCAGGGCAATTGGGAGGATTTTGGTGTTTTTCAACAAAATCGATACTATTTGCTTTGTACCACTCTATTGCCCGCTTCGTGTAGTGACACGTGGCCAAATCAGGCCAAAAGAGGACAGGTTTACTGTGCTTCCTAATGAATGGCAACAATCGTTTTTAAGGCATTCATTCAGGTATAATCACCATTAATGGTTCCTTTGGCAAAATACGGTGTACTGCGTTTGCCACATGAACAAATCGCCTGCCACACGAGAACTTTCTTTGCAAATTTGTTCATTTTTATGACCTTATACTCTTCATCAACAGTTTTTCTATCAGTGGCTGAATAATAGTGGTGACTTGGAAGTGACTTGAAGTCAAGTTTACAGTAGGTCTCGTCGTCCATAACAATACAATATTTTTTCTTAGTCATTTCCGAATAGAGCTTCCTGGACCGGGATTTAGCCTCCGTTTGTTGTTTCGCACTTCTGTTGGGTACTTTAACTTGTTTAAATGACTTTATAGAATTATGCTTTTTCACCCTTTGCACCGTAGATTTAGATTTTTTGTATTTTTTTGCCAAGTCCCGTACAGAAAGAGTAGGTTTCTTCTGTAACGCTGCCACAATGTTCCTCTCTATATTTTTATTTACAAACCCAGGTTTACGGCCACTTCCAGGCTTTCGTTGTATGCTACCACCCTCTCTGAACCGTTTTAAAACTATTTGATCGGTTCTTACTGAGGTTTTAAGCTCCGATGCAATGTTTTTCACAGATATACCGCGATACTGAACATATTTGTACAGAATTTTTTTCATGAAACTTTTCTTTAACTGACGACATCTTTGAAAATACAAGTACTAAGATCTGTTTTTTTTATCTTAATTCAAATAATAGACAATATGCTAACTAGGAAAATAGTTTTCAAACTGATTTGATTGAAGTCTGACAAACAACCTTGGTTAGTAAAAGCGACACTTTTTTCTGGGACAAGCTTTATGTCCAGGTTTTGCTAATTTGATGCGCCTATTCGTTGAGAATCAATAATTGGGTGTTTTCCAAAAGACACCCAAAATTTAAGGATAAAAATTAACAACGATAATTTTTCCATTATGTCTTAAAAATTTGTCATATATTTATATACTGCCCTCTTAAGCCAAAAAGTGGTATTTCAAATTAAACAAGCTTAGCAGATTCAATCCTCACCTGTAAGTAATATGGTCGAACTTGCTACAGGGGTTTTGTCTGAGATGCAACTATTTCTCTTAAAGCATTAATAGTTAATTTTCGTGACGTAATGGAAAAGTTACCGTTGATAATTTTAGTCCATAACTATAGGTATTTTTTTTGGAAAACTCCCAATTACGGAAGTATCAATATATTTTATTAAAAAATGTGGAATATTATTAGGAGTCTACATTTTATCATTCATCTAGTATTATTATAAATGATCGTTATACAAAAAATATTGTCTATAGTGCATATTATAATATTATGAAACTAGCTTTTCCTCGCGACTCCGTCCGCGTAGAAGTCGTTTATCGCCGCTCCCTCGGGAACTTTTCAATTTTCCGGGATAAAAACTATCCTATCTCCTCCTCCGGGACTCAAAATATCTCCAAGCTGAATTAAATTCCATTTAAATCGGTTCAGTCGTTTAAGCGTGAAGAGGTAACAGGCGGACAGGAGGAAAATTATTTCGGGAGGGGAGAGTGGTGAAGTCAATCCGGGTTTTACGCTGATCGCGATGTCAAGCTAGCTGGATGGGAACCCGTTGGGGGAGGCCGGTTAGCGACCTTCTGAGTTGATCAGCATCCTCATGGGTTCCAAACCTTTCAAACTGTACTTGATCACTTGATAGTAAGCAATGGAGTCATCAATAGGTCCATCTTGAATGACAACCAAAGAGTCAGTAATACGCGTTGTGAACAGATCTAACTTACCAGTTCCCCATTGTGCCTGTAAAAGGTTCCACTTAGCCAGGATCTGATCCCTCTCGTCTCCAAACACCGAGCAGTTGAAGACCGCCGCCACGAGGGCTTCGTGCGCCGACGCCAATCCCGTGGGCTGCTGCGCTTGTATCTGCAATACCATCGACCAATATAATCGATATATAATCGATTTAAAGCATCAGTTGTATATTGCACTTTTGGCAGTTATATAAATACACATTTGGCTTGAAGTAGGATAAGTACATTGAGGTGTTGTCGGGCAAGTTGGCACGGGCAGCATTCGCTCTGTCTCGATTCGCCCCTATACTATCACAAGAGAATTTCCGAATGGCTTACTATGCATATGTAAACTCCATTCTATCGTACGGAATTGATTTTTGGGGTCTTGCAGCTGTTAGGTACAGAATGTTTGTATTGCAGAAAGTTTGTATTGGCCGTGAGAATTTTAGCTGCAAATCCTCCCTTTTCTCCAACCAAGAAGCACTTTATAAGGCTGAAAATACTACCGGTTCCGAGTCTGTACATCCTTGAGGTAGCGAAATACATGTGGACGCATAAAAATGAGTTTAGGGCACGCTGAGCCGATCAGAGGCGAACTTGTGGGGGCATAAACCCTTAGTTGGTTTTTTTGGCGCGCAATTCAAATGCGCTGTGGGCGGTGGGTGTTCGTGTTTATAATAAATTGAGCCACGACATTAAGAATGCGCCATCTTATCTCTGGTTAGCCAGAATAAAACCGTGTTTCTTGAACCCACAGACCCCTACGAGATTGATAAAATAATAAGATCTTTACGGAACACAAATTCAGCGGGGATAGATGTAGTAAATACCAAAATACTTTAATCTGTTGTGAAATTTAAATCCCTTAGCGCATGGTGTAAATTTATCCTTGGAGCAAGGTCACTTTTCAGATATACTAAAGTTCTCGATTATAAAGCCTCTATTCAAAAAAGGTAAAAGGTCAGATAGAAGCAACTGTAGACCTCTATTACCCGTTCTATCTGAAGTGTTTGAAAGGGCTATGTATACAAGGATCTCGAAATTAATGTATAAAAATAATATCCATCGCAAGATGGGTTTCGGAAGGGAAAATCACAAAAATAGTAGATTGTTCAACAAGGGACTAAAACAAGCCATAATGACACGAGATGTTTAGCCACGCGAGCGAGCTTGCGAGCGAGGGTGGCTGTAGTTCGAGTGTCATTATGGTTGTTTAGTCTCGCGTTAAACACTCTACTTTTCACTTTGATTGCGAGGAAAAAAACGACGTTCTAAACAATATTGTTTTTTAACAACGTACGCTCAATACAAGTTATGAACATCTATTCAAAATACAAATAGGAAAAAAAAGTTCCGCAGTTTTTTGGTAAAGTGATGTTTTAAATGCTTGCATATTTAGCCAACAGATTAAAACTTGGAAACCATTTTAAAAGTAATTGGACCACGCACAATAAAAGAGTTCGGCCTTAATATGATTAAATAGATTCATATTCGTAATAATTAATCGTGTTTCACGAAATTAAATCCTTTTTTTTATATATTTGCACAGTTGTCAGTTTGAGGTTATTTCGACACCCAAAAATATGGTCCATACACAATCACTGAAAATGGCGATAATCCTCCATTCACAAACACCGTGATTGGTTGTTTAGGGGTTTTTAAAGTAAATAAAAAAAAAAAACTTTATTCCCTAGAGATTAATAAGGAGCTTTAGTCCCGTTTCGCAGAGATTTAAGTAGCATTTTAAGAGCATGAGAAGTGAAAAATACCTTATGACTAAGAATAGTAAGAATAGTAGTTCATAAGAATTTGAGCGAAGACCCTAACTCTATTGTAGGAAAGTTAATTTATTTACTTAATGAATCCCTAGATAAAGCTCTAGCGGTATAGTAGAAGTATCCTGTCCCGTCTCGATATTGAAGATATTAAATTAGACACTTTTTAAGAAATGAAGATGTTTAATATGATTAAAAATTTTAAAAATACAGAAAAATAAGCAGGAGGGCACCGTCACGAGATCTCGTGTCTGGTGCCTATCGAAATTATTTGCCAACTCACTAATGGATCGAAAATTACAAAAAAAATCAATAATTTTGAATTTGGAAAGATTTAGATGGTAAAGAAAAAGTGGCCAGGAACGTAAAAAAAGGAGGTTTGTAACAACCTCGTTACAATACCCGGGCTGGCTTGGAAAGAAAAATCCTGAGCTTGGAGTGAACGATTTTTCTTTTACATTCTTAACTTAAAAAAAAAAAAAATGATCTTAAATTAAATGGTGGTGGTTGAGATGAAAGATGCGGTGAGTGAGGTGAGAATGAAATATATAGTGGGTATGTACAGTGGGAAGCAATCTATTACTTTCATTCTATTCCTTTCATTCATCCTTCATTCATAGTTATGGTCGCATATATCGCAGCTCATAACATCATTCAAGTAGAGTATTCTCTTATTAATTCGGCAGAGATATACTCCATAGAAGGTCCCGTAATAGTGTAGGCTTTTTTAAGGATCAGTCACCAACCGCTGATGTAGTCTAAGATGATAAAGTACCTATATACAAGTATTATATAATAAAAAAAAAGTTTTCTCACTCAGAGAAACCTGACGTACATGTTGACGTACGTACAATATGAGTAATTAACCACTTCTGGGTTGGAAAAGAATGCATGACCTGAGGCTTATTTAGAGAGTAGTCAGCCGCTCTAGAATAAAAAGTTAACGTGTAATTAGATGAGGGAGTAGATACGAAGCAAAGTACATAGTTAAGAACTATGAAGAAGAACTAAGAGTGGTAAGGCTCTTAGAAAAATATCTATATTATTAATAGTTCATGACCTGAGGCTTATTTAGAGAGTAGTCAGCCGCTCTAGAATAAAAAGTTAACGTGATTTTGCTCTAATAATAGAACAAATTCAAGCAATGAAAATAATGCTTTAGTGAATGAGCGTGAAGAGATAATGATACTTACATTAAGACTTTAAATTATAAATTATACCTAATTAGAGAGAAAGAGAAAAGTATTTCGAGTGATGGGTATTTATATTAAGATACGTTAATGTTAAGGTTCGTAAGGTGATTGATGGCCCAACGGCATTTTATACTTTATTTAAAAATAAACGAATAAAAACTAGGTGTGCAACCAAAGTTTTAGATGATAAACGAGTAACAAATAAAAAGTAAACAGTTAAGAAAGAATAGGCATATAAAAGGTTTGAGAAAGGAGGTCTAAATCTGTTAATGGTTGGACAGAGACTGCTGACTGGTAAGATGATAGATTTGACGTTTTATTGTCATAATCTTTTCGACATTGAATAAAAATTTCAGATATGTTTTTAAATGCATCTAATGTATTTTTAGTGCATTCTGTTGTAATGTCGACTCGATCTATGCGATGTTGTAAATGGATCAAGTATGTTGCTATTTTTTCACGATGAGAATTACTTAAATGTAATGTGGCAATTCGAGAAGAAATTAAAGAAAGACTGCGTTCAATCTCATCGATATCTTGCTCTGAAGAATAAGGGGTTTGAGAAATTGATTCTGTGGGGCTGGATTCAAGGAATGAAGATAACTGTCGGCGTAGTTCGTCGGCAGTAGACGAAGTCGTGACTTGAGTGCCGTGTAATTTCAGTTCATAAATAAGCTCTGGTTTGTTTAGTAGTAGAGGGTTTATATTTCTTCGGTAGTATAGTGGTAAGTATCCCCGCCTGTCACGCGGGAGACCGGGGTTCGATTCCCCGCCGGAGAGCCATTTCTAGCGGTATAGTAGAAGTATCCTGTCCCGTCTCGATATTGAAGATATTAAATTAGACACTTTTTAAGAAATGAAGATGTTTAATATGATTAAAAAATTTAAAAATACAGAAAAATAAGCAGGAGGGCACCGTCACGAGATCTCGTGTCTGGTGCCTATCGAAATTATTTGCCAACTCACTAATGGATCGAAAATTACAAAAAAAATCAATAATTTTGAATTTGGAAAGATTTAGATGGTAAAGAAAAAGTGGCCAGGAACGTAAAAAAAGGAGGTTTGTAACAACCTCGTTACAAAGCAAAGACGATAAATACCAACCTAAAATACAGCGTAACATAAAGCCATGGATAACAACGGGAATTATTAGATGTATTAAAAATAATAATAATATGCAATTAAAATTAAGATCAGACCCTGATAATCAAACTCTATTAAATACTTATAAATGATACCGATTTTTTTTGTAATTAACTAATTAAAAAACTTAGCTTAAATATGAAAGCGAACTTCTTAAAGCTGCAGCTAAAAACAGTAAGACATTATGGAACACTATTAAAACAGTTACTTACAGTAATAAAATTAAAGAGCAAAATACACAATTACTATACTTAAAAAAAATATTCTCCAATCAATTCTGTTAATCATGTAAACAATTATTTTGCGAATGTTGGAATATCTAGCAAATTAAATAATTAACAATAGATTATCGAACAATAATACTAGTCCTCCTAACCTCTCATTTAATAGTACACAATCGTCGTCTTTCGTGTTATTGGAGACTGATCCCTGGGAAGTTAAACGAATAATTATGACTCTGAAGACGAAGAGTGCTCTTAGTTGGGACGATATTACTACAAAATTTCTCAAACGATGTACTGATGTTCTAGCACCTATAATCTCTCGCTTGCCAAATCTTTGTTTTAAAAAAGGTATATTCCCATCGTTACTTAAAAAAAAACCATAATTACCCCTGTGTTTAAGAGTGGGAAGAGGGAGGATGTTAATAAGTGTAGGCCAAAATCGGTACTATAAGCACTTTCAAAGATTTTAGAGGAATTCATCAACAACCGTCTTATAAACTACTTTGAATAAATATAACAATCTCAAAGTCACAATACGGTTTTAGGCAGAAGCTATCGACTGAGGATGCGATACTTTCTCTCACATCTTTGATTGTTGATGGCTTGGATAAGGGGCAAAAGGCTTTAACGTTCTTGTTAGACCAAAAAAAGGCATTTGATACCGTCTCTCTTCCCATTCTATTAGAGAAGTTATACAGTGTAGGAATTCAAGGTATTTGTTGAGTGACTACTTGCACAATCGTGCATAGAGGGTTAAAATAGGTAATTACTAAGAAAAGATTCGAATATTTATTTATTTATTTATTTATTTATTATTAACATATTTTACACGGAATGACAGTAAACCATTGCACCGAGAAAACCAGATAGATGCAAAAAGATTAATAATTACTAAAAAATAATTATTTTAAAATAATAAACTTACATTAGTACACTCGATTACCTATCATCCATCTTCTCACAAAATCGCAAACATTCTCGGCACACAGCATTTAATCTCCAATCAAACAAATCGCATTCGGGGGCCGATGCCAGGAGCGCGTTAAGGAGCGCCAGCGCGCGGAGTAGCGGGGCACTCTTACGGGCCACGGTGCGCGCCGCCGGGACCGCCAGCAACGGCCGCGGCTTAGGGCGGAGACAAATAGTGGGAACTTGCGGCACGTACAGCCGCACGACCCGCCCCACTAGCTCGGGACAATCGGACTCACCGCGCAAAATGCCACAAATTGTAGTCAGCAACTTGTTGTTACGCCTTACCTCAAGAGAATGAAACCCAAGAGTCCCGAGTAAAAACTTCGTGGGATATAAGTATGGGTAATACCCATAAGCTTTTTTATAAATAAACCGAAGGAAAGTTTTCTGTATCTTCTCGAGAAGTAAGGCGTAAGTAGCCTCATACGGATTCCATATGATGGACGACGCTTCCAGTTTACTACGCACAAGCGCGCTAAATAAAACTTTTATAGCTCCAAGGTCATGAAAGTCTCTAACATTGCGAAGTACGAATCCTAACCGTTTAAAACAACTACTAGCGAGAGTTCTGATGTGGTCATGGTAGGTCAGGCGAGCGTCGAACCGTCGACTGTCGAACGCCAGGTGCACCTGGTCTATGCTTAAAGTACTCCTTTCGCTTCCTCAACATTTATCAACCTCTTCATGCACGTACGTCGGCTTCGGCGGTCGGAGTGCCAATCAATCTCTTACTTATATCGACTGACTTATGTCGGGGTCAAGAGTCATGTGGCATTGCTATTGTGTAAGTATACCTACTTGACACTGGCTTGCATATATTTCATGTACCTGTTAGGCACCAGATAGGAAATTTCTAGGAAACGAGTCATTTATTTAACCTTTTTTAGTGGGTGAAAAAAACCCGAAGCCGACGTACGTGCATGAAGAGGTTGATAAATGTTGAGGAAGCAAAAGTAGTACTTTAAGCATAGACCATAAGCATAGCACCTGGCGTTCCATAGTCCATTCCATGGTTCTCTGAAGCTATGTACCAAAATCGCTGTATGTGTGCCTATATTTTTTTTGTAGTTTCCTCGATTACTCACTACATTACAATAACTACATCATGATCTTCAAATTCAATACAGTTTCCGTACAGTTTTCGGGCAGTGGTAGAATCCGTTTTTTATCATCTATGATATTACCGGTGTCGGTACGTCACAAAAAGAATGATAAACAGCATCTTATATTATTGGCATGGTAAATAACCTGCAATTTAGGAACAGCTGTTTTACGCAATCGACGTCTTTGGAAATTTCCTACAATATCGATTTTTCGAAATGGATTGAGCTACAACGGAACTTTTTAAAGGTCTAAAAAATTCCTGCCGTTCTCTCGCGACTATAGAACTCCATATCGCACAGTGAAATGGATCACTAGGAAATCTAAAAATGAAAACTATACTTGCGACTGCAAAAAATATAAAGTATACATACACTCGGCGTCAAAAATATCGCCCCTCCGCGAAAATCAGATTAAAGCTAATCTAGACCTTAGCGAAATTATGTTACATAATTAATATTAGTATCAATTAAAAGCACGTTTAATGTGTTTTAAATTAATAATGTTTAATTTAAACAAAACGTAATGGCTTGTGAATCAGAGCGTTTCGAAAAAAAAGTGCACAAATACTCGTTTGAAGGGTCGCGAGTTGTGCCCTTTTCCAGTGGTATAAAATGCCTGTACAAGGTCAAATGTCAATCATTCACTATCCAGACGTCGAAGAGAACACATCTAAGGAACTCAAGCAAGAAAACAACCCTCGAACATGGAGACCACCGCTGCTGAAACAGCTCAAGTGGTTGCACTACTGCAAGCAGGAGTTCGGTAGTGTGATGTCGCTCGGCAACTCAATTTAAGCCGTCATGCTGTCCGCCGAGTATTTCAGCGGTTCCAGGAGACTGGGGGCTACATCAGAAGACGTGGGGCTGGTCGGCGACGCTGCACATCCGAAAGAGATGATCGCTTAATCGTGACATCATCTCTACGCAATCGCTTCGCTAGTGCTGTTGAGGTGCAACAACGCCTCAGAGAAGCTCGGACAAGATCAGTTAGCATCTCTACGGTTAGAAGAAGACTGCGGGAGAAGGATATCGTGGCTCACAGGGCTGCTACAGGCCCAATGTTGACCGCACAGCATCGCAGAGATTGCTTACAATTTGCCCGCGACCACGTCGATTGGACGTTTGAGCAATGGAGGCAGGTTCTCTTTACCGATGAGACGAGAGTCTGTCTTTATTGCAACGACAGGCGGGCCAGAGTCTACAGAAGGTCGGGCGAACGATTTGCTCAAGCCTGTATTGAAGAGACAGTGGGCTACGGAGGTGGCTCTTGCATGTTCTGGGGGGGCATGTCTATAGACGGCAAAGCCGACCTTGTCTGCGTCTCCAGGACTGGAGGCACTCGCGGCCAAGGGTCCCTGAATGCTCGCCGATACATTGCCGAGATCCTGGAAGAGCATGTGATGCCATATGCGGGTTACGTCGGCTCTGGGTTCACATTAATGCACGACAACGCTCGCTCCCACACTGCATTAATTGTTCGGGATTATCTGGAGGAGGTCGGGATTCCCGTTTTGCCGTGGCCAGCCAGGAGTCCTGACTTAAACCCGATTGAACACCTTTGGGACGAGCTGAAGCGACGGGTTCGGTCACGAGATGCCGCCCCTACCACCCTGCAAGATCTTCAGGACGCAGTCATCGAAGAATGGGGCAACATTCCACAAGAGGACATCGTAAAGTTGGTGCGATCAATGAAAGACCGTTTAGAGGCAGTGATAAGGGCAAGAGGGGGTAACACTAGGTTTTAAATTAATTTTAGGCACTTTTTGTAAAATTTTGTTATCCATTTATTGTTTTAAGTTTAAACTTGAATAAACATTTTTCAACTGTTCGCAATGTCATTTCCTTTAATTTTTGACCCCAAGGAAAAATCCTTTTTTTTTTAATTTCTTAAAAAAACACTTTATTACCTTTCAAATGATACCTAACAATCACATTGTTGTCCTTGATCAAATAGGGTTTAAAGTCGGTTGTAATTATTTTCCGAGGAGGGGCGATATTTTTGACGCCGAGTGTATATACATACATAACATCACGCCTTCATTCCCAGGGTGGGGTTGGCAGAGCTACAGAAATACCAACAACTCTAAAAAGACTTGTTAACATTAATCTTAACATCTTAGCCAGTTTATGCAAAATGTGATTACAGAAGTATTAACAAGTCTTTTTATAAAGTATTAGGTAAACTAATCCATAGACGCACTGTTCTGCAACAACCAAATGTTGGCAATTGTTAATCCGGAACTAAAATTATTATTATATTAAAAATAATTCGTTATTTATTAATTTATATTACTAATTGACAATAACTTACCGAAAGTATGATATTCCGCCTGTTTTTTTTTCTTACGTTAAATATTTTTACAGTTTTTGAAAACACACAGAGGCATTGTGACACGTGTCACTGTTGGCGTAGTTGACAACGAACTAAATTCAAGTAAGCTCCCAATTTGAAGTGAGTCGTCATTCGTTCCGCCGTTTTTTGTTCTCTGACCCGTTACCTATAAACTTTGCCATGTAGGAGGTGCCTGTGACAGCCGTATTTCATAATTTCTATCATTTACTGTACTGACAAGAGAGGTATTTAAAAACAGGCGATTATTTATTTAAAGTCCTGAACAGCATCGCTAGGTTTGTACCATACATACATACATAACATCACGCCTTCATTCCCAGTGGGGTAGCAGAGCTACAGAAAGCTACTAGGTTTGTACCCATGTAGTAGTTGTATTGTTTCTCGAAGTTTTATGATCACTAAAGAGTATATAATAAAATAAAGGTTTTAAAAAACAATAAACCGCCTTGAAAAAGCAATAATTAATTTCTAACTTTAACTTTTAACCTCGTTCCATATGGCCTGGAGACGATTTTCACTATTCTGAACTTTTTAATCAACTCCATGGTTCTCGAACTTAATGTCCAGGTCAGCAAGTTTCCCTTGGACCTCAAACATCTCCGTTTTCCAGTGGCCTCTCCTACATCTAGGAGAATTCTTGATCGTTCCTCTTGGGCTCTGGATTGTTCCTTTTGGGCTCTGGATTGTTCAGCCTGGGCTCTGGATTGTTCGTGAATAATTTTCGATTGTTCCTTCAACAGGATAAAGATCGCGTTGAGGTCGATTCCTGGCTTAGTTGACTTGTGTTCGGGTTTGGGTTTTGACCCCTCCTGCTCTTGATCTTGCGGAGTTATAGGCATTTTCTATCGCACTTCTGACACCAAATGTTACGTACGTGGGGGTAGGTAACTGATAGAAATTCACGAACACACCGATAATTAAGAGCTATACTTTATTAACACACTCACTTAATCGTTACAAACAATTGTCGCACAATATACTTAGATGATCGCTCGGTTCACTCGTTCGCTGTGTGTGCTCTCCAAGTAATGAATAAATGCGCCGCACGAGCGCCTCACCTTTTATACTCCAAATCCCCGGATGTTCCAAAATGCCTTCTCGAATGACCGATGGACCTTGACCCGCCGGGGACGTTCTCGATAGTTCGATAATGGAAGGGTCTACTCATTTCGGGTCTCTATTGGGTCTCTATTCTACTGGGTTAAAAAGATATTGCGTTTGACGTGTTTTAGAATGGTTTATGACTCGGCCGCCATTATGTCAATGACAAAAGGGTTATCAAAACGTTGACAATACGGAAACATGTCAAAGACGATATCGTTATAACGCAGTAGAATAGAGGGCTTGTATTACAATAGCGACGGCTTTGGCCTTGAACTCTATTGAACCCGTTAACAATAGGGACTTCTGACGGGCGCCTTGACTCGGCGCCTCGATTCTAATCTACCAACGTACCTAAACATACCTACTTGTAACAATATAATAGATTTATATTTCTTATAATACAATTAGATGTGGGCAAGTAAGTTAAGTAACTATTGCCAATTTCAAGTTAATGGCTTCTGTAGTTGCTGTGACATACAGAGCGCTACTTTACGATAACGTTATAAATATAATTATATCGTTACTCTTGCGCTATAACGTTATAGAACTCTGATCCATAGCGTTATTCATTATAGCGATATTTTTTGTAACGTTATGAAGTTTGCACAGAGGTCTCACAACAAAGATTTATTTTTAATCATTTTGGAACGGAACGCCTAGACGTTATTTGAGCGGAACCAATTTGCATAATTAAGGAGTAAGGGCGGAACAACTAATTGCTTATCAAAATATTTAGTTACATCTATTGTAATCTTTACACGGTCTTGAACACAAAACCCAAAAAACCTAGAGAAAACCTTCCTACCAGTCTCTTATCCCCCGTTTTATAGAGACAAAACTGTGTTCACATCTTAGGTGCTCTGGGAGTTTGAACTCAAAGCCCAGACTATACCTATATTAAGGAATAATTTAATAGCAGATATTCTACGGTACTTTATAGAAATCAGCTCACACAAATAATGAAATAATCTATAAATACCTGGTTCTGCTGGCCAAAAGGGTTCGTTGTATTTAAACCACTGTTAAATCCACCAAACCCACTGGCTGCCGGTTTCTGGCCGAAGGTTGACCCAAACGTGGAGCCAGTGCTAAGTGTGGAGGTGCCGCCAAATGTGTTTGTGGTCATAGTGTTGGTGCCAAAAGTTGGAGCTCCACTTCCAAACGTTGGAGCTGCTGTTCCAAACGTGCTGGTGCCAAATGTTGGTGCACTACTTCCGAACGTTGGAGCGGTACTGCTGAAAGTTCCCGCACCACTCCCAAACGTCAAACTTCCTATGCCACCTAATGACGTAGTGGTGGTACCAAAAGAACTAAAACCTGAAATTAAGAGAAATTTTAATTTATAATTTAATTTTACATACAAATGTTTAATACTAGTGACACGTCCTGGCTTCGCTTTGGTTTATGTAAGTTTTCTCTAACACCCGTACATACACCCGAATTTATTAATATTATACTGATGGTGAAAACAGCATCAAAACCTGTTTCTTGGTTTAGGAGTTAACGGATAAACAAACAGACAAAGACGTACAGAGACTTTGTTTTGGAGTTATGGACTCCGTCCGCGTAAAAGTCCGTCCAATTTTTCGGGTTAAAAAGTACCCTATGTCCTTCCCCAGGACTATATACCGAATTTTATCATCATCGGTTTAGCGGATATCCGTGAAAGCGTAACATACAGACAGACATATAAGGCTTGTTCACGTAAAAAAGTAGCCACAGGTAAATGTGAATAAATCATACTTCTAACAGGACATTTAAAAAAAGTAATCCTATTATAATCTTTTTCCTTCGGTGGCGCTGTAAGCGCATACATTAAACAAAAGTTTCCATCTAGTTATTAAATCCAAAACTACTTATTTTCGCCGTTCCCATCTGTTTTGTTTAGTTTCAGTGTCTCCTTAACGTACTTAGCTCACGTGTTAATGTTATCTCAGTGAATCTAGCGACAATTTTGGTGCTTTTACTTAAAATCGGATCTGTGAAAACCAAGAACTTTAAGATCGATTTGAGCTTAAATGTGGACTTTTTGCGACCTGGTGTCTTGTGTGAAGTGTGTACACTATTTTATCTTTCATTATTAATGATATGCTCTTAAAACGATCTCAAAAACTACTTATTCAAGGTTATACCAAACTTTAACACGTGCGGTTTTCTTTGTTTCGGCAAGTGACGCCATCTGTGGTTTTCTGACCATACTAGCAACTCTTTTATTGATAGCAATTTTAGTGGGCGCACAGTTTCGGACCTTGCCAATAGTGCACCTTTTTTCCGAGAGAGTGCGCCACTGGTTTCCAAACATCACGAAATTCTACGTATCATCATTTTTCCGAGTTTCAACAAAGATAAACTCGCAAAATGCTTTGTGGTGCCTGCAACAGTCATTTAAAAGGTAAATCGAGCGGCGCGGGTGACGACATTTCTTGTTCAAAGTGCCCTAAAAAATACCACTCTCTCTGTCTTAAGTTGACAAGGGATGAAAATAAAGCGATAAAACTCAACGGATACGCCTGTCCGAGCTGCAAGATGATTAAACCAATACAACGTAATGATGAAACGCCAGTTCGCACCTGCTCTCAGTCAATTCAGCCTGATTCGGCAGATAATCAAAACGAATGCGCTGCGACAAACTTTCTTAAGTCAGCCCAAAACCTGGCGGCGCTGCCGGTCCCCAGCGAAGTATTGTCTTCGTTCACTACTGCGCTCCGACAACTTCAACAAGTATTTGACACGATGAAACGGGATATGAATGATTTTACTTCATCCCTCAATTACACCACAGAAGACATTGCTACCTTTCGCAGTGAAATAACCGAAATAAAAGGCCAACTAAAAGAGCTTGACATCTACAAAAACGAAGTTAAAAACCTAAGGGCCGAAGTCGTTGAATTGCGCCAGGAGATGGATGCCAGGGAGCAGCGACGTCTTCTTAAAGACATTGAAATAACAGGTTTGACGGAAAATAACGGGGAAAACGTACAGCAGTTGGTGAACACGATTTGTAACACGTTAGGTGTCCAGTTGGACCCTCGTGACGTTGATGACGTCAGACGTGTGGGACAACGCGGCGGCGGTGTCGGTGAACCCCAGAGGCCGAGGCCAGTGGTGCTGACTATGCACCACTAAAAAAAATATAGGCACACATACAGCGATTTTGGTACATAGCTTCAGAGAACCATGGAATGGACTATGGAACGCCAGGTGCTATGCTTATGGTCTATGCTTAAAGTACTACTTTCGCTTCCTTGCCCACGTGACCAGATCCTGCGTGCTGCCAGAGTACGTCGCGGGCTTACGACAGATAAACTAGAGATTCCAGGAAACCCTCGCCGTGTGTTTATAAATGAACACCTTACCAAAGGAAACAGAATCCTTTTTAGTAAAGCTCGTGCGATGGGAGCTCTGCATAAGTTCAAATTCGTCTGGACCTCAAACGGCAGCATTTACATGCGCCGTACTGAAACCAGCTCCGTGCTGCGCGTCTCGTCTGAAGCGGTCCTGGAAAAGCTTGGAGGAGAACCGGACAGTAGGAGCCAGTCGGTGCCGGTGCCGTTTCGGGATCGTGAAAATTGAAAGCAGTCATAGGTGTACCGTAATTATGTCTTATGTCCTAGATTTTATAAAATTGATGTCTCGAGTCTGCTTTATATCATATTCTACTATAGTTTTTAGCCTTAAATTAAGTTTAAAGATGGATTTTTTTATTAACAAATGTACATCAGAATTTATGACTTATATAACCTGTCAAAATGGATCTTTTAATACTTCCATTATGTTTCAGTCTGAACAGCATCTAACACAAAATACTACATTAACTTGTATTGTATACAACTTCAGAGGTACTAAATCAGCTGTAAAGTTTAATTTACTTTTTTCCGTAATACAAGTCAAATTATATTCTTGCTGCAATGTTAAAAAACCCATCCTTAACTGTGGTTCTTATAGCATAAATGCCCATCCATTTAAATTTATTTGCTTTATCAAATTAACTTCAATATCAATAATAATGTTAGACGGCTGCGTTTTCTCCGAACTCGTGCTAGTTATTCCACAAGTAACTTCTGTACTAACATACGTTTCGCCTCTAAGCTGTTTCTATGAACTCACCTTATTACTATGCGGACGCATATTTTCGGTGATTAATAATATGATAAATTTCTCTAACTCAGATGGATTGTATTGAAGTAGCGGACGATCTTGATTCAGCTCTTATCATTACTTGTCACGAAATTGACAACGTGGACTCCTGTAAAACTATATTTAATCCAATTGTGAATCTCAAAGTTCTTACTTACAACATTCGAAGTATAAACAAAAACTTCGATCTTTTCCTTGTAAATCTTCATCGCATGCAAACTGAATTTGATATCCTTATTCTAACAGAGTGCAGATTACATGATGCCCCTGTAATCGAGCAAATTGCAGGCTATACCTCCTTTTGTACATCACACAACATTAACCAAAATGGCGGTGTTGTAGCGTTCATTAGAGACCATTGGAATGCCATTGTCACTGAGCCCATGTTTAAAGAAGCATGTTGCCTTATGATCGACATACCTAAGCAAGCGACTATCCTCGGTTTTTACAGATCTCCTTCTTTTAGAAACACGAACGACTTTATGATAGACCTGGAGCATAAACTTAACTCACTTAAACAAATCAATCAGTTAATAATCGCCGGTGATATGAATATAAACATACTAGCTAATTCTCCATGTGATTATGTCACGGAATATCTTTGCTTGCTCGCCGAACACGGCCTCACACCCGCGATAACTGCTCCGACCCGACAAGAAGCATGCCTGGACCATATATTTGTAAGAACTCACTATCCAGTTATTGGTCTGGTGTGTGACCTAAACGTGACAGACCACAAAGCCGCTGCTATCGGAATATCTTCACCTTTTCCAAGGCACCATAAACCAAACCGTTACAAAACCGTGGTTGATTTCGAGGGTGTCGCTTCTGAGCTTTCCTCAAACAACTGGTCTGACGTCTTGGGACAATGTGAGGTCAACGCGGCCACAAAGATTTTTATGACCACCATCAACAATGCTGTAAAAACTAACTCAAAGCAGGTTAAGATCCCGAGATCTAAATTAACCCTCAAACCCTGGATGACTCCCGGTTTAATCAGGTGTGCTAAACATCGTGATCGGTTACACCTTAAATCTAAACAATATCCTAAAGACGCTGTGCTACAATTAACTTTTCATAGATATAAGAACTTCTGCAATAATCTCTTGAAAACACTTAAATTACAATACGAAAAAAACGAACTTTCAACTAACATGAAAAACACAAAAAAGTTATGGAACAGTATCAAAACTATATGTAATATGAAAACACGTAACTCGCAACCTGTGGAACTTATTTCCAAAAGTGATCCAGTCAAGTCCCTTAATGATTGTAACTTATTCTTTTCATCCGTCGGACAAAAGTTAGCTACTCACATTCTTTCCCAATCTGGAGAATCGGAAAATGATCTTGCGTCCAAGGCACGTCTGAATAGTAGCACGGATAAATCTTTCTTCATGCAACCCACAGACGCATTGGAAGTCGAGGCCATGATAATGCAGTTAAATGTTGATAGTGCACCAGGATTAGATGGGATTAATAACAAACTCATCAGGAATATCAAAAGTCACATTGTGGTTCCAATAGTTCATATTTATAATTTGAGCTTAAGCCTAGGTTGTTTTCCAGAGCTATGGAAAGTTGCATCAGTTACACCTATTTATAAAGACGGACCCAAAGAAGTACCCGGAAATTACAGACCCATATCGCTACTAAGCTCTTTTTCTAAAATACTAGAGAAGCTAGTAAACACGCGACTAGTCAAGTTCCTGGAGAAGTATGGTTTTCTTTCCGAAAGACAGTTTGGCTTTAGGCATCGTAAATCCACGGAAGACGCTACCTCACTGTTAATTAAGCTTGCTGCATCCTACTTAGACAGTAACACTAAGTGCATCGGAGTCTTTCTGGATTTGGCAAAAGCCTTCGATACAGTCTCAAAGCCAATCTTGCTCCGCAAACTTGAACATCTGGGAATTCGCGGTGTTCCACTGGCGTGGTTTGACAGCTATCTCTCAGATAGAAGTCAGCTGGTTAGGGTAGGTTCTTTTCAGAGTGCTACAGAAGCGATTAATTTTGGAGTTCCACAAGGAAGCATCCTTGGCCCCACTCTCTTCATATTGTATATTAACGACGTTCACAACCTTATAATTAAAAACTCTGAAATTATCAGTTACGCCGACGATACGGCAATTCTCTTTAGAGGTACAAACTGGGAAGAAACCCTAGCAGCTGCTGAAACAGGCATGAAGATTGCGTCTGATTGGCTCCGTCTTAACCTTTTAACGCTAAATAGCAATAAAACCAAATTTATCTATTTTCATAAAACCGCCTCATCTAAACCAACCTGCAGTAACACTTTACAAATTCACGCCTGTAAAGATTTCCCATCAGGTAGCTGTAACTGTGACTTCATACAACGTACTGATGTTGTTAAATACCTAGGTCTATTCGTGGACGAAAACCTAAACTTTAAAACCCATATTCAGAAACTGTCCTCAAAAATTAGAAAGACAATCGCAATTTTTAAGAAAATACGCCATTCTGCCGACAAACCTTTACTCACGCTAGTTTACACCGCACTGTGCCAGTCGATAATTACCTACGGCATATCGGTTTGGGGTAGCGCAGCAAAGTCATCCATGATAGTCTTAGAGAGAGCTCAAAGATCAGTATTAAAAGTGATATATAAAAAACCATTCAGGTACCCTACAGCATCCTTATACGCCGAGGCAAATGTTTTAACCGTTCGACAACTCTTTCTGTACAAAATGTGCTTGCTTACACATAAACTTGCCCCATCCATCCCCAACTACAACACCCTAATAAAAAAACGCGTTTTTAAGCTACCAGTGCCCAGAGTTTATTCAACTTTTGGTAAACGTTTCGGAGATCACTTAAGCATTTCTATATACAACGCTGTTTTACTTCATTGTAGCTTGAAAGGCCAAACTTTACTCAAGACAAAACAACTTTTTTTTAATTTTCTCCATCGTTTGAATTATGAGGAAACAGAAGAGATTTTAACTTAGGTGGTCTTGTTCGAAGGCCCCTATTACTCCTATTTTCTTTAGTTTGTAGTTCTCTAAGTTTTATGTAGTTTTTAATAATGTGATCTTAAGTGATATTATTGTAATTGGTACCCCGCGATACAGGCCAAGCCTAGTGCGGGGACCCCTGGTAATTACGTTACAACTTGTGTGTTAAATAAAGAAGTTATTATTATTATTATTATTATAACAAACGTGTTTTAATAAACAATATAAAATAAAAAATGTAACATAAACGCTAAGATTTAGCAAACTCTTTGACTTTATTTGGAACACCTGCCATCAGCGTGCGGGTTGATGATTATGATTTTTTTCGAGCAGCAGCGTTCCATATTTTTTTGAAATCAGCCTCATCTTTGGCAACTGTACCTTTCTTGAGCAAGTACCGCTTGATGTTTGCCCAATACAAGTCTGGTGGGTTTATATTTTAGGAACATAATTGATGTTTTCCTTATCAAGCAAATCCAACGTCTAGGCGTCTCCCGAGCGTAATGACAGGAAGCCAAGTCTGGCCAAATTATTGGAGGACTTGTATGCTTCCGATAAAAAGGCAGAATTCGTGTCTTTTTTTACGTAAGTTTCGTCGTCCATCAATATACAATTATTGCGATTTTGTTTTAAAAACTCGTGGAACAAACTGCCAGAACAAGTAGTCGTATGTCAATCAATTTAAAAACCGGTTGGATCAATACTTCAGCAGTACAAAGAACACTTGATAAAGGAACAAATGGATACAGGCATTAATCAGTTGTCCCAACTGCTGCCTGCTAAACAAATAATAATAATAATAACATTAAAGCACGGGATTTTGCTCTTTATAACTGGGCAGCGGTTCGTTACGGGATTTTCTGTTTTATCCAGGTTTCTAAGTTGTTTCTTTTTTTAGCGTTCTGCACATTTCCAACCGAAGTTTTCAGCTTTTTAGCAACATCTCGTGTAGACGCCGATGGATTATTGCGAAAAGACGCAACGATTTGCTGGTCCATTTTCTGGTCCACGCAGCCTCTCCTGCGACTTCTTCCTGGCAGATCTCCTAGCGTATTGTTATCCCCAAACTTTTTGATAATTTTACGGACGCCATCTTTTGATATTTTAAATCTTTTTGCTAGTTGTCGCATAAAAATACCGTCTTCTGTACAATAGGATACAACAATTAATTTACGAATATTTGCATTAATCCGTGGCATGATGAAAATATCAACTATTTGATATAAAGTGAATATTTTTCTTAAGCCCCACAATTTTTTTTTTGACATGGCGTGGGATTATTTTGAAAAATATTTCTTCATAATTGGTAGAGCCCCATTTTATGTGGCTACTTTGTCCGTGAACAAGCCTTAGGTTTAAAGATCTTTATTTCCCATAAAAATACATCGTTATTCACTTACATGAGAATTTATACATAAACATGCTTTATTTTAAGCGGTGAGCCCACAGTTTGTACCTAGGCGATTAAAAAGTATAAGTTAAATATAAGAAAGTTATTACTAACACCATTTTAATTTATAAAAAAGAAAAAACAAAAAATGACGACTTAAAAATATGTCCTCAAGTAATATTAAAACAACTATAGTAGATTGTACAACAAGGGCATAAAACACCATTTTATCCACGACTTATGGAATCCATCCGAGCCGGTAGGCGAGGGAGGGTAATTAAGTCGAGGAAAGAATGGGTTTTAAGACTGAGTTATACACTCTGCTTTTAACTTCGATTACGAGGAAATAAAACAGTGATAAACGAAAAAAAACGTTTTCTTGTCTTAAGCAGCAATGTCTGTCCAATAAGTTCTCATGCATTTTTTTCCATTAGTGTGTTAGGTGTGAGAATTATTACCTTAGCATCTAGACGAAATTTTAATTACATTCCGTAACACCACAGAACTATATCGAGATAGAAGGGAAGAGTTCGTCGATTTGTATGAGAACCGAGCGTGTAACATTTTGCGGAGGTACTTCGACGTCACACTAGTGTTTTAGTAATGTGCATAACATAAACATAATCGTTTCCAATCGTGTCAACGATCGCAACATGCGTAAAAAAAGTTAAACTGAGTTAACCTCCTTTTTTCAAGTTGGTTAAAATACCAAAACCTCCTAAATGTAGCAAATATTTTTCTGATAACCGCATCAAAATCGGTTCAGCCAAACGCGAGATAACCGCGGAAAAACATATATACATACGGATAAAACTGAGAACCTCTTTTTTTAAGTCGGTTAAAATACAAAAACCTTCTCGTATAAGTAACAAATACTTTTCTTAAAAGCGCATCAAAATCGGTCCAGCCAATCGCCAGATAATCGTAGACAAACATACATACATACAGTTAGTTGCAAAACTGAGTCAATATTAGCACCTTAGTAGAATGTAAATAAGTTGATGATAGTTAAAGGTATTTTTAAATGTTTTTCCTACTCCTGTACTTTTATCTGTCATTAGTCACGAACACTAATATAAGAATATAGATAATATGTCCGCAGAACATTCCGTAGAAAAGTCTATCTAGTCTATTCCCCTTAACAGCACTTGTGCTTTTTTGAACCAAAACGACATGCCTAGCTGCCAAAGCTTACACCTAGGTTAATTTGACCAATCAAAATACTTCACCAAATTAATCCACCAATCACAATACACATTGACTGTCAATCGGAACGTTAGGTTATTTTTGGTATGTAAACTTTTTTACTCTAATTTAACTAAAAAAAACATGGTATCAACCAACCAGAATGCAGCTATATTAAAATCGACCAATCAGGTAAAAGAATTAATTTCTCAAATCATTAGGTGTTTTTTTAGTCCCTATTTTACAAGTTAAATCGATTGTGCAACAGTTTTTTAAATATAAAACCTGGCAAGTGCATATCAATTTAAAAACAAAGTTAACCATAGACACATATTTTGTCGGTTTCGAATGTTTCCCGCTCGTTTGTTGTTCTGTGCTTCGTTCGTTCGTATTCTAACCTAGATATATTAATAAAATTTTGTTATTTTAATTTAGCATTTTATTTGAAACCTGAATAGTCGTAGAAAAAGTATTGTATGCAACGGTGTATAACTAAGTCAAAAAATACTTGTGGCGTCTTGCTTTACGATGTTCGCCTGCGGCTCACATCGTAACCACACCACTCGTCTTTTTTGACCTCTCTTATACAACTGTTGCATAAACTACTATAATACGACAAGTACTCCTTGAAATTTGCTACAAATACTCCTACCAAATGATTTACCTGTCATTTACAGTTTTTAAGTAATTTTATCGTAAAACCTGTTGAAATTAACTTTTTTTATTTGTCTAATATTTTAATTCTCTCTGTGGCAACCCAAAATAAGGACCCAGATAAAATTAAAGAAATTTAGCCTTTTTAAAAAAAGTAGAAAATTATTAAAATCGGACATACTTTTGGTGGCAGTTATTGGCAACATTAGTTCGGTGCACGGTTCACTTTTGCACCGAGACAAATTAGCCATACAAACTGGTTGTTAGTTCACTATGGTAGGGGATTAATATTCTGCAATAACTAGAAAACTACGTCCCTGATTCAAGCAGTTGATACCTCATTTTAAAAAGAATGGAATTCTCTATTTTAAATATGTTTCTTATTTGGGGTTGCCATAGAGAAAACTAAATTACGAGTATAAAACA
This sequence comes from Acleris holmiana, assembly GCA_949316455.1. Classification (NCBI taxonomy): domain Eukaryota; kingdom Metazoa; phylum Arthropoda; class Insecta; order Lepidoptera; family Tortricidae; genus Acleris; species Acleris holmiana. Next base: position 21,365,141 of record OX438762.1, read on the forward strand.
TAAATTGATTTTTTACAGTTTTTGGTTCAAAATCTTTAAAAAAATATAAATGACAAATAAATTATTTATACAGCAGTTTTGTAGCTTACTTCCAGGATAACTATTCTGTACTAAGCATTTGAAAATAGCTTTGATTGTCATCGACTTATTAACATTCTACTAAGATGCTAATATCGACTCAGTTTTGCAACTAACTGTACATACGGGTCAAACAGAGAGCTTCTTTTTATTGAAGTCGATTAAAAAACAAAAACCTTCTCGTAAGTATAACAAATACTTTTCTGAAAATCGCATTAATATCGGTTCAGCCAAACGCGTGATAAATACATAGGTACATATGGATAAAACTGAGAACCTCTTTTTTTAAATCGGTTAGAATATCAAAACCTCCTAAGTGTAACAAATGCTTTTCTGAAAACCGCATCAAAATCGATTAAGCTAAACGTGTCAAACAGAGAACCTCCTTTTCTGAAGTCTGTTAAAAATAAGCACTTTATGGACAAGAATATTGTGACGTATAAATCTGATGTAAATTTTCATTATTTGAAATTATCACTACTTATATCTATAGTTGTCGGATAAGCTGTAAGTACTGATTATTCGCCGAAACTTTGATTGGCCAGTAAAGGGTATCTTCGTGCAAATACATGGAACTAATCCATTTATTTTTTACAAGAGGATTGTTCGGAAAACTAAAACAAATTTGCAATATAGTTACTATATTTTTAAATTATCGATATAACTATAATTATTATCATTCCGTCGATACTATTTTATTTAGTCTACTATTTCATTACATAATATTAGGTTTAAAAAAAAAAACATTTTTCTGTTTTCATAATGGATTTTAATCGACTAAGAAATCGGCATTGGAAATCGCAGGGTACAACACTATTATCTTAATTCTGACAGAAAATGAGAATTCAACCTTGAACGCGTCGCACTTGTGTGCTCGACAGTTTGGATTGTTTTATTTTCGTTGCTGGTTTTCAATGCACGCCAAGTCTGGCGCGTTAAATTAAAGTCGCAATGGAAAAGTAGCATTTGACACAGAGTCGACCGCAATTGTTTATGTGAAATTAATACTGAGCAACAAAATAAATTGTTTTATAAATAATAACAGATATTTTAGGGCAAACAGTACTTACCGATGAAAGGAAATATCGTTATTTACAGCTCCAACTTATTTGGTGGTCTTTGAACACAATTTTTATCGAGCAAGGGGCCATTTTAGTTTTCTAATCGAACGTCACACGCGGAATGCGGTCGAGAGCGGACTGAGCATCGCGGCCAGCAACGACGATGTTTTAGTCGTCGTTTCGGCACGCGAGGTACATACACTCTTTCCTTCTATCTCGATATAGTTATGTGCGTAACACAACCAGTCTTGCACAGAAAACATCTAATTAATAGTCCAAAACGAGATTAAAACCTCTTTCCCGCCACTGTATTTTCTAATTATTTTTTTATTTTCTATTTGATTTTTTTTATCTTAGAGCGTACGCAATACTGCCAAGCCCTCTATACACCGTGTTTTTTTTGATTTACGATAACTTCGGCATATTGTTAGGTACACGTATAGAAACTACGTGGTACATTAGATTTTAAAATATTGCAAAAAAAAAAAAAAAAATGTTTAGAACAAAGTAATTATTGTAACTCATAGTTAGTGTCAAATACGTCAAGTCAGCGTGACATACACACACACAAGTAAAGATAACACTTGACAGGTGCACGACCTAACAATTGAAAACTACTCATAATAGGTAATTAAAAGAAAATTGTTAGGTATCAATTAAGAGCCTTTTACATTAGTTTAACGTGATTAACTGATTAATTTTAATAATTGAATATCTTTATAACCGTACGAGTTATCGTATGTCTGTCTTCGGGAAATTAGCTTAATTTGACTTGAAGAACGTGCCCTTAAAGTTATCGTAAATCAAAAAAAACACGGTGTATATACTTTGATTTTGTAATGTTTTTGTTATTATTATTAATGCTTGTTTTTAATACTTAATAATTTCTTTTTTGTTACATGCAACATAGAAGGCAAATAAATTAAAGTAAATGCATTGAAATAACAAATTTATTTTGTGCAGTCACCTCGTCTGTTTGGCTGTAGGACTTAATTGTCTTAGTCTAGATGACGAAACACTTTATGCACTTGTGCATAAAATGCGTTTTTACGCAGTCTATACCCAGCATCAAGAAGGACTTTACGAGCATGAGAAGTGAAATAGTAGATTGCACAATAAGGACATAAAACAAACCACTATCCAAGACTTATGGTATCCATATAAGCCGGTAGGCGAGAGTGGATAATCAAGTCGAGGATAAAAGACCGAGAGTGAGTTTTAAGACCGAGTGTATAACTCTTCTTTTAACTTCGATTACGAGGAAATAAGACAGTGATAGATAATATAAAGAAAATAATCTTGGATTTTACTTAGCAGTGTGCACCACAGGATACATACCATAATGTTCAGTTTTTGTTTTTTTTAATTGATATTTTTATGCTAGTTCGACATCAACTAGGGTTTCAATTCACGACTTTTGAATTTTTGCCAATTTAAGGGTTAAGCGGCAATATCTGTTCAATAGTTCTTTTGCAATTTTAACCATTTATGTGTTAGGAGCATTATTTACTCTTCACTTGACGACATTTTAACTAAATTCCGTAACACAACAAGTTTTGCAAAAAAACATCTTAAGAGTGCGCCGAGGCAACGATACGTAATTACGAAAAAAATGCGTTCGTTTGATCGCCTGCTGCATTGTTTTTACTGAAGCTTTAGTTATGCAATTCATATGTAAGATATTTAAGTAATCACTCTATCAATCATATACTTGAGAAACACGATTACTTGTACTTCCCTCGATAGAAAAAACATCCAAAGATACCTCTACATAACAAAATAAACACTTAGTACGGCGTAATTACTTCACGGAAGATCATCAGTTTTGGATTTACAACAAAACTACACGTCTTCTATATATTCTAACACTTTAGATTTGAAAATGTGTTTTTATTTTACTAATATGAAGGAAATACCTAAATTCGCACGCGTTTCGTCCATTTTAGCCAGAGCTGTCACGTTTCCCCCATGTCCGCATTAGTCCTGCTTCGGCCGTCGGAGGTGGAGGCTGTGTCGCTTGTCGGTTGGTTGCGTTTATCGCGATTTTTGTGATTATTCACTTTATTTTAAATGGGGAACAAACACAACCAAGAAAGGAAGAGAAGGGGTTGGCAAAAGCACAATGCTAAACGCTTGTGTGAAGAAATGAAGTAAGTTAAATTCGTAAACCTACTGATAGTGGAGTCGTTCTAAGAAACCTGATTTGACAGTTGTCAAAATGCCACGCTAAGGGAGGAGAAAATAAATCGTTAGCAACATAGACTGATTTTCGAGATGTATCGATTTGTATTACTAAGACTTTGTAATCGTTTAGTTGTAGTCTTGATGTTTTGGGCCAAAATTGGTTTATTTACACAAGTAATTTTAAACAACACGCGAAGTTCTTTCAATTAGTAGGTATATAAAAAATACACTTCTATGGTGAATATTTACCAAGATATAAAAATAGTTTAGCTAAAAAAACACATTTACAGGCAAAACAGGCTTCTTAGAACGACCCGAGGTTTTTTTACTATAGTTAGTATAATTAGTATTAGTATAATTAGTAATTAGTATTTTTAGTGGTGGTAGGACCCTGTGCAGGGTCCGTCCGGATCGCTACCACCATCTTATCCATTAACCACCCGCCAAGCAACAGTGTTCGCATTGTTGTGTTCCGGTGTGGGGATAAGACAACCGGTGAAATTACTAGCATAGAGGCACTCCATCTTAGTCCTCAGGGTTGGCAACGCATTTGAGGTCTTGGGATTATAGTCTTGAGAATTGAAATGTCTATGGGTCTCAGATTCCACTTACTATCAGGTGGCCTGAGTGCTCGTGTGCCTTCTCCTTAACATAAAATATATATATATATATATATATATATATATATATATATATATATATATATATATATAATATTGTTACTTCTTGGGATGGTTTCAATATTTCTAGAGCAAGACATCTCCAGAATTCTGAAGACAAAGAGAATACTCCGTAAGTATACTCATTACCTAACAACTATACAGGGTGTCCCAGGAAGTAGTGTCAAGCGGAAGTCCTGAGGTAGTGCACCTCAAGGGGCATCTGAATCACCCCCATGTATGTTCAGCGATTTTTCGTAGTTTCGGAGTTATTGATCATTTTAATCGGAATTATTGTAATTTTTCCTTATGTCCATGTTTCGAAAGACCCTTAATTTCATGTATTCATTCATATTTTTTTCACTTTTTTCTTGCATGGTTAGAATCACTATGAACTAAGGAAGTTTTTAAAGCTACATACCCAGTTTTTTTTCATGACAACTTTTTGAGTAAACGCACAGTTTGTTTTTCCATACTACGTGAAAAACAAACACGGGGATTTCTTAGTACTATGGAAAAAGTAACTTAGTGAGTTTACTCAAAAAGTTGTCATGAAAAAACTTGGCATGTAGCTTTAAAAACTTCCTTAGTTCATAGTGATTCTAACCATGCAAGAAAAAAGAGAAAAAAATATGAATTAATACATGAAGTTAAGGGTCTTTCGAAACATGGACATAAGGAAAAATTACAATAATTCCGATTAAAATGATCAATAACTCCGAAACTACGAAAAATCGCTGAACTTACATGGGGGTGATTCAGATGCCCCTTGAGGTGCACTACCTCTGGACTTCCGCTTGACACTACTTCCTGGGACACCCAGTATTTCAACAAATGAGTAAAATTGCAAAATTATTCATTTTTTTTTTTAAGTATAGTGTTAATGTTCCAGTTGTTGGCACTTCGCTACAAAGCGAAGAGTTACCTAATGAACCGGTGTGGTATGCGTAAAAATAGTAAGAGGTGTATAGGAAAACATTTTAATTAATTTAGTATGAATTTTCACATTATCTTTATATTTTTTCAATTTACAGAGTAAATCAATTGGTTGACATCGATTATAAAATTAACCACACAATGGAATTGTAAGTCCCAAATACGAATTATTTTTATAGAATGAGGATTACAAAATTTCATCCAAAAACCAATTCTGTTAATAAATAAATTATAGCTAAATCAAAACGTTCTGTTTTATTACAGGATGCCAATGGACCAAATTTCTTGTATTTCAGTGGATGGAGAAATAGATAGTGGATAGACATTGCTTACTCACACAGACAAAATAATGCCGTGAAGTAAAATCCGATATTGATTATTGTTGTTTCTTGTGTCCTAATATTTTTTTCTAATGATACCTGCGTACATTATTCATTACATTATATACATACATACATTAAGTAGGAACTTCTAAATATGTGATTGATACAGCAGCTTTAAGTTTTTAGTTTTTTAAAACATCAATTTAATTTTATACTATATAGTGATCAGAATCAGACATTGAAGTTTTTGCGGAAATAATCATGGATAAACATTCGTACATACGGGTTAAACTAAGACCCTTTTTTTAAAGACGGTTAAAATACCAAAACCTTCTCCTATGTGAAACAAATACTTTTCTGAAAACCGCATTAAAATCGGTTCAGCCAAACGCGAGATAATCGCGAACAAACATACATACATACATATAGGTCAAACTGAGAACTTCCTTTTCTTTGAAGTCAGTTAAAAATAATAACTTGAAGAAAGGGTCGATGACTGGGATTTTTGCCCTACTTAGCCGTTCTATTACTTTACATTAGGTATTGAGTTCACTTTATTTTGTGCTTAGAATATTCTCAATAAAGGTAATTAGGTTTTATTTCATTTCAAAATACAGTCACATTAAATCACGGGGTTGTTTAGCCACCATAGAACGCTGTCCTAATGACAGCGTCAAGTCACGCAAAAGAAATTATTTACGTCAAAATTTACCGTCAACTTTCTATGAAAGGGTTCTCCCGGTAACCTTCGGAGAGGGAAGATGGCCGATTGGAAGATGTACGGCTTTTACTTATGATTTATTCTCTTTAGCCGAACAATTGCCCAATAAATATTATAAATAACTTAACATTAGCTAAATACACCTTAGATGTACAAACGACATTAATTAAAAATTATCTATCTATCTGTGAGAGGGTTCTAGAGTGGCTCAACAATCTCGTGATGTGACTGTACCTCATACAAGTAATTCAATCCTACCTTACCTACCGACAATAAACAACAAATTTAAAAAAAAATTAGGCCGAAAAAAGTTTTTAACTTCTTATAATGAATATTTTAATAAAAGTATTCGGAATCGATTATGTTTTTTTATTTTGTAAATATTGGTAGCAACCTCCGCGCCTAGTGGATCGGCGCACGGCTCGTCAGGCGCGGCGCGCGGCCGGCGCATGGCTCCAGCTCGCTACTTGCTGGTGTGCTATACGCACACATACACAGAGCGCATAAAATACCTAAAGTTAATGAGCGCAAAAAGCTCGGTGCCCCCTTAATAATGTATAGTCCACAACGAGACAAAAACCTCTTTCCCGCCACTGTAATTATTATATGCATATTCAGTAGGTCTGAGAATCGGCTACTATCTATTTTTCATACCCCTAAGTAAAATGAAAAAGAACAAAAAAAAAATTGCAGCGGGCGAAGCCGCTGGCGGGTCGCTAGTAAAGTATATTTTTTGCCATAATTGGTGCGTGGGGCATGAAGAACAAAGTCATTGGCATTTCTTAGTTTAATCCTTTGTACTTAGTCGGTCCTAAAGTTCTGTCACTGGCACATTATTTTTAAATTTAGAACATAATTTTAAGAAAATGATTTTGTATTCCATTTTTGAATGTTTGACAATTATGTTAAACCAAAAAACAGTCATTTGCTGCGATTTCTCACGATGGAGTGGACATTGGAAGAAAACCGAATAGCTGTTTTAGCGTTGCACCGCTGTGGGCACTCGCCAAGTACCGTTTTCAAATTATTCAAAAAAATAAATATAACGCTTAGGTTTGTGTACCGTACTATGGATCGGTACAATGAAGTCTCTAGTGTTGAGGACAAAAAAAGAACTGGCATGGCCGGCCTCGCTCCGTAAGAACACCAGCAGTGATCAAAACGATCAAGGCCCGTATAGCAAGAAATCCTGTCCGAAAACAGAAGTTGATGGCTTTGCAGATGGGTGTCAGTAGGAATACCGTCAAAAAGATTTTAAACGAAGATCTTAGTCTACGAGCATACGAAAGAGTGGGCACATGCTTAATGCCCGTCTAAAAACAATAAGGCTTAAAAGATCCCGAAAGTTGTTAAAACGGTACGCGAAAAATCGACAACGCGATATCCTCTTTACTGTCGAAAAAAAAATCGATATTGAAGAAAAGTATAATAAACAGAATGATACGAGTGTACGCTATGAGCTCTGAAGAAGCAAAAAAAACAGCTCCGCGGGTGCAACATGGGCATCATCCATCATCAGTGATGGTTTGGTTGGAAGTAACTTATTACGGGCCAACTGAGGTTCATTTTTGCGAAAAAGGGGTCAAAATAGGTGCAAAAGTGTACCAAGAGACGGTTTTGGATCAGGTTGTCAAAGATCTGCCCATCACGCTATTTTCAGGACATCATTTTGTGTTCCAGCAGGATTCTGCACCTGCACACAAAGTACACTACAAAATTTGGCAGGTCTTAGAAGAGAAGGTCTGTGCTAAACCACATAAAAATTTGGAGAGCCTGAAGTCATCTATTAGAAAAGCAGTCGCTGAAATAGACATGAATAAGGTGCGTGCTGCGATAGACGACTGGCCGCGGCGGTTATTAGCCTGTATTAAAAACAAGGGAGGACAATTTGATTAATTTTAAGTTATATTAATTCTCTATTAAATGTACTTTAAATTGGTATATAAATTTTAAAAAACTGATTGGTACTTTTGTTTTTATCATTATTCTTATTTGTGACAGAACTTTAGGACGTCAGGCTTTTTTGTGAAATGTATTTTAATATGTAGATCTATCTGGAAAATTGTACGTATCAGGATACACTCGTGGTAAGTGTAGGATTAGTATTTGTTCATTACTTTTAATGTTTTATATACTTTATCTGTTGGTGTTTAGGGATCATAACCGAACAATACTTTAATAAGTTTGTTTTGTGGTCGCTGGAGTGAGTTTATTTGAGTGACCGCAGCTCGGTCTTATCAGTGTATTATAAATAATAAAGCGCACTTTGTTCGGGAGAATTTTGGCTATACCACGTAGAGCCCGAGTAAGTAAGGATATCTTTTCACTAATTTTCTCAATGTGTGGTTTCCAAGTGATTTGTTTATCTAAAATAAGTTTCACATTCACATTCACAAACTAATCAAAGTAATCAAATCACAATAAATTAAATAAAATTACTTTTTATTGTGGTCACAGTGCACCGATAAGCCAATGCTCATGGATTCGACAGTCAAGGCGTCCAGACAAGGAGCGGAGAATACCATTGCTCGATGACCTAAAACGATCCCGGAACGACGCGATATGCGACCTCATTATCGCAAAGAAGTCGGGTAATCTTGCCTCAGCGAACATGTCCGACGCGCTGCAGTAACGCAGTAACTTCATCAGAGTATGATACGCGTTATTACATTTTAGGTACTCTGATGGAGCTCATCGCGCATCTGGTGTAGTTGACCCAGAGCTGGCATGTGTAGAAACATTGACAAAATGCTCTGAACAATGTCAGCTTTACTGAGTCACCACACCGCGCGAACCTCCGCGCGACCATGTTGCTTCTAACAGCAGTCGCACGCCGCTCCCGCTCTATGTTGGGGTCGTTCCTCAGATACCTAAACTGTCGAACTCTCTCAACAGAAACTCCGTCCAAATATACAGGCAAAACATTATCCGGCCCCCTCCCCGCTCGGAACACCAAATACTGAGTCTTTTTAACGTTATATGTACTTCAGACCGTGATCAACAAGAATAAGCATAACGCTCGCATACATTTAGAAGTTTTTTAAGACCCTTTGACTGAGGGGCTAAGAAGCATTATATCGTCCGCATAACTAAAGTTGTTTAAACAAGTGGTGCCGATATGAAAACCCACTTTGTTGTTCCTCAGCTCCTCAATCAGGTCGTTAATGTACACGCTGAAGAGGTCCGGTGATGTTAGCCCTCCTTGACGAACTCCACACTCTTAGTCTGTAGGCACTAGAGGAGGAGTCGCCCCATCTCACTGAATTGGATTGGTTCTCGTACCAATATCTCAACAGATTCACGATGCTAGTTGGCACGTTTGACCCAGCGAGTTTCTTCCATAGCAAGTCATAATTTACGAGGTCGGACGCCCGACAGAGGTCAAGGAAGCAAGCATAAACCGAAGTTTCCCTATTAAATTAGTAATCGACGGTTGATTTAAGACTGTAAATTGCTGAATCCGTTGAGAGACCGGAACGAAAACCAAACTGTGCATCATTCAATTCGATATTCTTCTTGAGCGAAGGGTGTAGTAACCTTTCCAATATTTTGCCCAATATGGTACCCAAAGAAATCGGCCGATAGTTTTTGATACTGGAAAGGTCACCTGTTTTGTTTTTCGGGACTGGAACCACCACTGTCTTCATGAGGTTGTTCGGCAGATAACCATGCTTCAAACATAAATTATACGTGTCTGCTGATACTCTATAGATATCGTCCCCTGCATACAGTAAGTGTTCGATGCTCAAAGAATCATAGCCCGGTGATTTACCTCAGATTTAAATGCAGGCTCTCTGAATGGGAGAGGCCGGAAGTGGCACCTGCCGTAAATTGTAAAGAGTTGAGCCCAGATGAAATAAGATAAATAGACCATTGGAATTCATTTCGTGTTGCGCTGATTACATGCTGATCCACTGAACAAGTTTACTGTCGGAACCTCTCTAGTTATTAATTGTTTTTGTTTTTGTTAAAGTCATTGTGCTCCTTAAAGTTTATTATAGTCTGTTAAATTCTGTTGTTATTACTTAAAGTCTGTGTTTGAACCTCATTTCGTTTTTATTGTCTATTGTGATCGGAATCTTATAAAAGCCCCTCGAACCTAAGCTATCTATGGTTGGAGTATCTTCAACAGCCTGGTTATTTACGTTCTGGGATAGGAAGACTTATAATAGAACTTATTTGTTAACTACGCTTTGCATATTTTGATATAGCGCTTTAAGTTTCTTACTGCCTTCTCCGAAATGTTATGTTCCTGGACTGTCCATCTTCATCAGATTTATTGTAGCGTTTCCAGGGTTGGGTAAGGCTCCTTCTGTTCAAGTTGATGTCCTTGTCTGATTTATTAGGAATCTCATTGTAACTCGTCCCCGGTGGTCCTTTATATTCAACAGTTACTTTTCCATCTACGAGTAATTTCTTGTTTCTTATTATGGCGTATTGTCCATTTTTCCGTGCTACCATAATTTTTTCGTGCAATATTTTTCTTTCCGTGCGAGACTTTGCATCTAAAATCACAGAAACTGATATAACCGTCCCTTGAAAATAATGTCTACATTTCATTATATGTTTTGCCATACGTTAACTAATTAGCTCCACTGCTAGAGGTCTGTTCCTAATTGTTTTTCATTCTACTCTGTAAGTGTCTTCTATATTTATTTTTTTATGACAAGGACACGAGCACAAGGCCACCTGATGCTAAGTGGAATCTGAGACCCATAGACATTTGAATTCTCAAGACTATAATCCTATAGTAGCCCTCAACCAAAGTGACGACCGGAGCCATAAAAGTCCGGGCGTGGGCCATAAACCTCGACGGACGTAGTGAGGGTAACGTATCGATAACGAAAAGGTTTAAACGTCGATGAAATTAATATATTTTGTTGAGTTTCCGTATTATTGCCTATTTATTTAATTATTATGGTTTTTAAAAATAAGGTGTTTTGAGCTAGTTTCTAATGAGATAATTAGTCAACAATTACCTAAATTGTGTTGACCATAATCATGTGTAATGGACACATCATTATGCAAACTGATTAAACACCGAATGCGGTGTTTAATCAGTTTGCATAATGATGGGTAATTATCGAGTTTTACACTTTTTCGTTTGAAAGCAATTATTTTTTGGAATATTAGTAATTCGTTATTTTAACAGTAATAATATTTTATGATGTTGTAAATATTGTCACTTTCAATAATATATTATTCAATTCATTCATAAGAACCGTGTTTTAAATTATCACTCAATTCTATCGACATCCCGTTTTGTGCGTTTACTACCTGCTTTACGGTCCCGAGCACGGGTCGAGCAACACAATGGATAACTGATAACGCGAGCTCAAGGGTTTTATGGCCCCGGTCGTCACTTTGGTTGAGGGCTACTATAAGACCTCAAACGCGTTGCCAACCCTGAGGACTAAGATGGATTTCTAATTTTGGATGGATGGTCTTCTATATAACCCAATAGATTGACTTGTAGGGTGTCACAAAACAAGTTGATGATTAGTTATGCAGCTTGTTTTCAGTCTCCCCACAATGTTCCTGGAGTCCATACAAAATGATTTTTTTGTTGTGAATATCGGGAGTGTATGTAGCATCTGAGATGTTATTAGATTTGGTAGAGTTGATTTTTAGCTCTAACTGCTTTAGCTCACTTGAAAGTGATTCATTTTTATTACGTTTTTTTTTTTTAATTTAGTGCTAATTGTATCAACTTCTTTTTTTCCATTGTTATATTCCTAAAAGAGAGCTATTGTTTCCGGTTTAAGCTCCTTTCGCTCAATGGCTTTATTTAGTTCGGTTTGGATAACGTTTTGAATTCCTGATACAATTGACGCACTATTTTCTTTGAACTTTTGAATTAGTATGTCGTTGAAGGATTGTATAGTGAACCCTATTTGCATTACAGCATTTTGTTGCTGTAGGATGGTATCCCCAAGGATATTATCTTCTGATATAGCAGTGCTATTATTATTCGGATGTAATGTTTTCGTTTCAGAGCTTGCTTGCTTGCTTTCGTTATTATTTAGGCATATATTAGGTTGGCTAATTTGTTCCAGGTCGGTATCATGGTCGCGTTTGCGTATAGGGGTGTTTGAATTATCAGGTTACGGCATTTTACAACAACAAGTTGGGCATTTCAATACCTTTCTTAGCTCTGTGTCCATTATGTTGTAGAAACGCTTACTCGAAACACTTGCACATAAAATATCGTAGTTTGTATAACATATCGAGCAGGTGAGATACCCTCTATCTGGTATACCTTAGTTACATCCACCACAAACATTTGCCATGTTCATTTCCAGCACCCTCTAACGTTAAGTAACGTCACTGTACTAATACACCTACACAACAGAAGGCGCTATTAAGTAGATAACTCTATCGGTAAGTTTAGTCTATATCGATTGCTTCCGTTATGTCAATAGATGGCGTATAATTTATTAATAACAGCGCCCTCTCTGTTTTGTCAATTCCTGTTTCTCTATGGCACTTTCAAAACTGAATAATATGTACTTGTATAGTTGCTTCGATATATTATTTGAATGATCAGTGTACAAACCTAGTTCATTTACTATTTAATTTACGTAAATATTCACAGAGTCGATGGAAACAGTCCAGTTCGGCTTTTTTAACTTTCTATTTTTTCATACAAATTTTATGGAATATTTTCACTTCTCCAGGAAACAAAACCAAAGGCGAGCTGGCAACGCTTTTCTAGTGATTATCACTTATTACGGGAAATTCCCTTGAAAGTTATGAATGTGAGTAATTTGTACCTTTCTTTCTTAAATGTTGGAAGAGTTAATCGAAGAAAGAGAATAAACTGTGACATGAATAAGATGTTTGCATAATAGGCATAGATTATTTCAAAGCAGGATTTAGGTAGAAGTGTCAATCATAAATCTTTTAAATGCTGAATAACTTAAAAGCTTGGCTCACAAGCATCGTATTTCAGATATATGTGTATTTACAGAAATCGGTGCGTAACATACGCTTTAAGTAATTTGTGCGTTAGATAAAGAAAATACTCGTAAATAGCCGATTAAAAAGATTTAAAAGATATATATATTTGTCGCAGTACGACGTTTAAGATAGTGGCTGTCTGTAGAATGCCCAAGCCTTGTTTAGTTATTATAAAAACCAATCGCTATTGTCTATGCTTGGAGTGTGTTTGTTTGCAATGGTGGGTAGTTGTAAACATTCATTCCTTTTTGAGCGAGTGAACGAAAAGGACGTAAACCGCCATGACAGACAACCTCACTGCATTCCTTAAAAGTTAATTTTGATATTCAATCGTACTGTATCTAAATCATCTCTTTGTATTTTGGTTTCGTAAATTAAGTGATAATTAAAGTGTTGTGTAATGAATCATTCCTGTGTATGATTGTAATACCACCTGAATCTGGAGACTATGGCGGACAAGAACTCTGAAGGTGATGATCAAGGTGAATTATATCATCCTTCGACATCAGAAGTGGGTTGCCGATCAACATTGCCAACAGAACCAAGTGCAGATGGCGAAGAAAAATTTTGCTTGATTTTAGAACAACAAAACAAAAACTTTCTCGCTTTGCTACAAGCGATGAAAACGCCCAATACAAGGGAGCATATTCAACTTCCCGAATTCGATCCTGAAAAACAAAATATGGACGCACGAGCCTGGGTGACCACAGCTGATATGTGTATGGCCGATTCACAGCTACAAGGTGCATCACTTATGATAGCTCTTAGCCGAGCGTTAAAAGGACAAGCTTCGGTATGGCTGTCCCAAGTTTCGTTCCCTGGAATGACATGGATGGAGTTCAAAGAGATTTTTATTGCGAGGTACGATTGTCCCGAGACACCAGCTGCATCCCTTATTAATTTAAACAACAGTACACCAAAAGAAGGTGAGTGTATCGCAGCTTATGCAGCGCGTGTGCTTACGTCACTCATGTCACGCTGGAAAAATTTAACCCAAGAACAAATAGGTATTTCAATTGTATTGGCTCATTTGTCACACATTGATACACGTGTCCAACGTTTGGCGTTTACCACCGAGATTGGTACAAGGAATAAACTACAGCAAGAGTTACGTGCGATGTCATTTCTAAAAAGGAAACATACAACACATGAAGCTGATCTAGATATTAAACGATTTAAAGTCACCCCTACGCATGTTACACCAAAATGCTTCAAGTGCGGGGAACTAGGACACAAAGCACCTATGTGTCGCCTCAAGAGAGACTCCAGGACGGATGGAAGACCTTAACCTTCAAGTTTTTCACCAGCCAACGCGTCGAACACTTTGACAAAGAATAGAGACCCCAGTTCCGTCACCTGTTTTAAGTGCAAGCTTCGGGGTCACTATGCAAATAAGTGTCCAACATCGAGCGGCCAGGGGCGTCACGTCAACGGCAACAGCGCTGGTAGCAGTGGCAGCGGCAGCGGCGCGGGAGCGACACCAGAGCAACGTCGCATCAACATGTGCGTGGTCAACGCGCCTACTGGAATATTGCGCCACTCTGGTGAGTCATTTGTATTCTGCTATGACTCAGGAGCAGAGTGTTCACTTATCCGAGAATTTGTTTTACCTAAATTTACTGGCGAGCATATTTATACTGTTGTAACAATGACTGGTATTGGTCAAACTTCTGTAAACAGCAATTTAAAGATTTCAACTTGTGTACAAATTGATGACCTTTGTCTAGATATAATTTTTCATGTGTTGCCCGATAATTATATACAGCATGACGTTGTCATTGGTCGTGAGATTCTAGCTAAAGGAATAGTGGTCAACATGACTTCAGACCACTTAACTTTTAAAAAGGAAGAGTCAATCATAGAGTCGAATATAGAGTCGAACATAGAGTCGAACGTAGAGTCGAACGTAGAGTCGAACGTAGAGTCGAACGTAGAGTCGAATGTAGAGTCGAACGTAGAGTCGAACGTAGAGTCGAACATAGAGTCAAACATAGAACTGAATATAGAGTCGAATGTAGAGTCAACCATAAAGTCAATTTCAGAGCCAATTTTAGAGAAAAATATAGTGTCAAGTGTAGAGTCCAATGTCGCGTCGCATATTATTTTCCAAGTAGAATCAGATATAGAATTTTTTTCGAACATCAATACAGATATTCCCTCAGAATACAAGCCGAAACTTATTTCAATTTTAAAGGAATTTAGCGAGCGGTTTACTGTTGGAACACCGAGTACTCCTGCTAATGCAGAGCCAATGCAAATAAGACTCAAGGATCCGAATAAAACAGTATGTCGTCGTCCCTATCGCTTGAGTCCAGACGAAAGACAAGTAGTACGTAACAAAGTTGACGAACTACTTACCTCTAATGTGATCCGCCCCAGCTCCTCTCCATTTGCCAGTCCTATTCTTCTCGTTGAGAAAAAGGATGGATCTGAGCGCATGTGCGTAGATTACCGGGAACTGAACGATAATACCGTGCCTGATAGATTTCCTTTGCCAATAATTTCCGACCAAATCAATAGGCTCCATGGCGCTCATTACTTCACAACCCTTGATATGGCTAGCGGTTTTCATCAAATTCCCGTACACCCTGACTCTATTGAACGCACTGCATTCGTTACACCAGATGGGCAGTACGAATATTTAACAATGCCCTTTGGATTACGCAATGCGCCATCGGTTTTTCAGCGCGCAGTGATCAAAGCGTTAGGAGACCTTGCTAATTCATATGTCGTGGTACATATGGACGATATTATGGTTGTCGCGTCCGATGTAGAGCAAGCTCTTCAAAGGTTACGTATCGTTTTAGATGTGTTAACAAAGTCTGGGTTCTCGTTTAACCTTAAAAAGTGTACATTTCTTAAACGTAAAGTTGAATACTTGGGGTTTGAGGTGAGTTCTGGTGAAATTAGGCCAAACCCGAAAAAAATGGAGGCTCTTGTGGATTTGCCCCCTCCAAGCACAGTGACACAGCTTCGACAATTTATCGGGCTTGCGTCGTATTTCCGCCAGTTCATTTCCAAATTTTCGCAAATAATGGCACCCTTGTATGCTCTGACTAATATCTCGAAAGGTAACATTAAATGGGAAACTTCACATGAGGCTGTTAGGCAAAATGTCATATCTGTCTTAACGAACAACCCAGTATTAACTATTTTCGATCCTAATTGCCCAATAGAATTGCACACCGATGCGAGTTCGGTGGGCTACGGTGCAATTCTAATGCAAAAAAAAGACGGTAAACGATGCGTTATTGCTTACTTTAGTAAACGCACCACAGCTGCAGAGTCAAAGTACCACTCCTATGAATTGGAAACTCTCGCAGTTGTGAATGCAGTTAAACATTTCCGACATTATTTGCATGGGCAAAAGTTTATCGTTATGACGGATTGCCACGCTTTACAGTCTACTCGAAAGAAGCTGGATCTCACACCTAGAGTTCATAGGTGGTGGGCATTTTTGCAGTCGTTTGACTTCGACATCATCCATGTCGATGGAAAACGAATGCAACACGCCGATTTCTTTTCGCGAAACCCCGTACCTGTGCATGATGAAAAGCCTCCGGTTAGGAAGGTAGAGCAGAAATTGGTCAACGTTGCCGATCTTACAAACAATTGGCTGCTAGCCGAACAGCAACGTGACGAGGAAATTTCAGATCTAGTCGCGAAACTAAATGACGGACACCTAGACGACGCTATTTCTAAAAGTTATGAGTTTAGGTCCGGTATATTACATCGCAAAGTGCAGCGCAAAAACAGAACTCGATGCCTCCCCATTTTACCAAGAGCATTAAGGTGGTCTGTCGTTAATACAACCCACGAGTCCCTAATGCACCTTGGATGGGAGAAAACGCTTGAAAAGATCTGTAATCATTACTGGTTTGAAAACATATCAAAATTCGTTAGGAAGTTTGTAGATAACTGTGTCACTTGCAAAATTTCTAAGTCTCACTCAGGCAAAGTTTCCGCTGAGTTACACCCAATTCCGAAGGTTGCAATACCGTGGCACACCCTTCATATTGACGCAACCGGTAAGTTAAGTGGTATAAATGCGAAAAAGGAATACGTCTTCGTCATCATTGACGCGTTCACAGAATTTGTTCTTCTGCATCATACCAGAAACATTGACACAGCCAGTAGTATCAGAGCTTTAAAAAACTGCGTAGCATTATTTGGCGCACCTACTCGTGTGATTGCAGATCAGGGACGTTGCTTCGCAAGCACTGATTTCAGGGAGTTCTGTGCTTCTCACAATATTTCTTTGCATTTAATAGCTACCGGAAGTTCTCGCGCTAACGGACAGGTAGAGCGAGTTATGAGTACGCTCAAAAATATGTTAACGGCCGTTGAAACAAGTAAGGAGCGATCATGGCAAGACTCACTTTTAGACGTGCAGTTAGCACTGAATTGTACAATCAATAGGGTAACCAAATACAGTCCCCTGGAATTAATGATAGGTAGAGTTGCGCGTCCACTTGAGTTAATGTTTGCTGACGAAACTGAAATAGACATTGATGAAGTAAGAGCTGATGCTGTCGTTAATATGGACAAAAGTGCTACATACGACAAAGCCAGATTTGATTCCGGTAAAGCGAAGTTTAGTCGATTTTCTGAAGGTGATTTCGTACTTCTAAAAAACGAAGAAAGAAATCAAACCAAACTTGACGCTAAGTATAAGGGACCTTTCAAAATTGTTGAAGTTTTAGAAGGTGATAGGTACACTTTAAGAGCACTAACTGGTAATCGACAGTATAAGTATGCTCATGACCGCTTAAGAAAAATGCCAGATGTAAATGTTCCTTCAGAATTTGATGATAATGTAGAGTCTGCCAACTTAGATATCGGCCACAGTTCAGGGCTGTAGTTTCTTATTTCTTTTGCTCTTTTTTTTTCCTTTTAAGCGCTATTATTATTATTTTTATCGTTGGTTAAGCGATAAAATGCAGAGTGCTGGTAAGGCATTATTGTTTTTTTTTTAATTGCTATTGCTGGTTAAGTAATATATTTATTTCATTTATTATTGGTACTATGTTTATTTCACTGCTGGATAAGCTGTGATGCAGAGCGCTAGTTTGTTGTTATTTTGTAAAAGAGCGATGGAAATAATGTAATAAGTTTTTCTTGTAACATATCACATAATTATGCATTAAATTGATTTATATTCTGGTAGACCTTTGAATTAACTGTTTTAATTATTTTGAATTAAATTATTGTGGTAATAATTTGGAGTTAAGATTACCACTGTTTTAAACGTCATGGTGTAGCGAATGCTGACCAATTCTTACCAGTTGGTCAGGATAGCCGAGTGAACGTATTACTCCCGTGGGACTGTCTTGTTTCAGATATATCAACTCACGAGGACGTGTGAGAAGTCAGAATGGCCGTGTCGCAGTACGACGTTTAAGATAGTGGCTGTCTGTAGAATGCCCAAGCCTTGTTTAGTTATTATAAAAACCAATCGCTATTGTCTATGCTTGGAGTGTGTTTGTTTGCAATGGTGGGTAGTTGTAAACATTCATTCCTTTTTGAGCGAGTGAACGAAAAGGACGTAAACCGCCATGACAGACAACCTCACTGCATTCCTTAAAAGTTAATTTTGATATTCAATCGTACTGTATCTAAATCATCTCTTTGTATTTTGGTTTCGTAAATTAAGTGATAATTAAAGTGTTGTGTAATGAATCATTCCTGTGTATGATTGTAATACCACCTGAATCTGGAGACTATGGCGGACAAGAACTCTGAAGGTGATGATCAAGGTGAATTATATCATCCTTCGACATATATAACAGGACACACCAACAGCATACATATCAAACACTATAAATAGAAATTACATTCCTGTCTTACTGCTTATATGTAAGCCTATGACAGGCGTGCACAACATTCAAATATACTATTCATTTAAAAGTGACATCCTAAAATTTACTTATCTTTGGCCAGAAGGGTAGGCTCAAAAACTGCACCAAACATACACTACACAGATAACATTTAAATACTTTGAACTTAATCTAATACTTGAAACTCTTATTATACATAAACTAATTAGAGCCTTGGATTGACTTTAGTATTTTATTGCGGAAGGCTGATAGAGAGTCATTAAAAAGATCTAAGTTAGGAAATGTATGATTGAATAAGTTGTAAGAAGAGCAGAGTCGATTAAGAGGCGCATTTCTACCTATGTTAGTCCTACAAACTGGGATGAAAAATGTTTTCTGCCTTTTCGCCAAATCTTTGACAAATGCGTCGTTTCGAAACCTATTCATTTGCCAACGCGCTATTTTTTCTGTGAGTACAAATACTTCAGGATTTTTATAAAACTAACCTACTAAATCCAGAATTATTTACAATTTCGGAAAAAACGCGGGTTGTCAAATGATATGTTTGGGAAAGTAATCATTTGTAAAACGTTGGTTATGAAATGATAGGGTCCTATGTAAAACATCCTTGTGAGCCACGTCGCTCGTGGGGAAGGGCGTGAACTGCTTCTCTAGGCACTCGGCGAACAACTCCGCCCTGTCTGCTGCCGAGTATTGGAGGAAGCCGTTTCCGTCCTGGAGAGAGTTCGTCGCTGCCGGGGTCATCCCAACCGTCCGGCACAGGCGAGATATCGAGGGCGGGTCCGTGCCCAGGGACTCTAGATGCCCTTCCCACGATTCTGCAGCTTGCATCTTCAGCTCCCGCCGCACTCGTTCCACCAGTGCGTTGAGCCGCGTCTTCACTGTCGGACATCTGGTTTTGTGCCACCTGCGCCTCGTCTTGCGTTTTAGCTCAACAAGGTCCCTGATCCGGGCAGGCAGGGGAGAGAGCCTCTGACTGACCGGAACGGTGTGAGCTGCTGCCTCTAGCGCGTTGTTGATGGCGCAGGTGATGGTGGTGGCGGCTAGGTCCACCTCCTCGGCTGTGGAGACCGGCCTGGACGGGGGGTGTTCGTCCATGGCCGCCGAGAAGGCTTCCCACCGGTATTTTTTCCCTGGCTTTCTTCCTGGCGTGAGTACCGGGATGTCCTTTATGATCAGGAGTACTGGGCGGTGGTCAGACGGTAAGTCCGTGTACCGGTCGACTTCTGATAAGTGACTGATAAGGAACCCCCCTCTACCCCCGTTATATAGGGGTCAAGGGTAGTGCAAGTCGTGCACGTCGTAACGAGTAAAGGCTCACAAACCGGGAAATTGCCCATAATCTGAAAAATTCTGGGCCAATTTTCATGTTTCATAGCTTTTAATAAAGCTTATATTTCAAGAAACTTAATTACATTTAAGTAATTTAGAATCCTTGTAGTGGTCTGTGGAGGCAATAGGTAGAATAACTAAAAAGTTTAACATGGTGGCGGCTTCTTTTTTTCTCAACTCGGGAGGAGGTAGGTATGCTTATTTGACATAATATTATGTAGGTATTTCATAACCTAATAAACAAATGTCATCCTATAAAAAGCATTTTACTAAAAATACGTTGCTTATATTATATATACCTACTTGACATTGGCAAAATATCGTTATTATGTTGACGCCATTAAATATATAAATAATAATAAGATTTAAAAATATATTTATCTACATCCATGGTATAACTTCCCTATAATATGTTCAGAAACGATAAGCAAATGACATACATTACTAAACATGTATCTGTGGTTGCATCATAATGTTTAAATTAAAGTGCAGGTAGCCGAAACTTTAATCACGTTCAAATTTCGAACATCTTCTTAGAACAATCCAGCAAACCTGCAGCACCCGCGCGCCCGCCCCCCACCTGCACCGCACCGCACTCATTTGTTTCGAACTCTCGAATAGTGCGTAGACCAGAAAATAAAGTTACTTGAAAATGTTTGCCGGATTGTACATATTGTAGAAAATTTACGATATGTATGTAGATAAAGTTATGTATGCGACTGTACGCATAATTAGGCATTAAAACACTCGTGTGATCTTATTATGAAACTCGCCTTCTGCTCGTTTCATAAAACCACACTCGTGCTTTAATGCCTCTCATTATGCACCAGCCACATAAATAACTATTTATTTATTCTTACCTTTCAACACAAGTAGGGAGTTTAAAAAATGAAGTCGTAAAGTCAATTTAACACTTGGAAATATTTCAAAATGAGCTAATTTTGGCATCTTTTTATTAGGACTCCATGCCGTAACTACACCTATCAAAAAAATCTATGCTTCTCCCTTTATATAGTAAAGGCCTACCGAAAGCTTCTGCGAACTGGACTAAGTAATACGAGTAGGTACATGCTAGCTGCGCGTGCCTTATGGTGCATGTGCACTCTCTACTGGCGCGCAGTCAAGCAACGCATGTATCCGAGGGCTGTTTGACAAGTCCTTTTTCCTACTCCTGTACTTTTATCTGTCATTTATATAGTCACGAACACTAATATAAGAATATAGATAATATGTCCGCAGAACATTCCGTAGAAAACTCTATGTAGTCTATTCCCCTTAACAGCACTTGTGCTTTTTTGAGCCAAAACGACATGCCTAGCTGCCGAAGTAAGCTTCGGCAGCTAGGCATGTCGTTTATTGTAGTATTTTGATTGGTCAAATTAACCTAGTGCTTACACTAGGTTAATTTGACCAATCAAAATACTTCACCAAATTAATCCACCAATCACAATACACATTGACTGTCAATCGGAACGTTAGGTTCTTTTTGGTATGTAAACTCTTTTACTAATTTAACTCTTTAAAAACATGGTATCAATCAACCAGAATGCAGCTATATTAAAATCGACCAATCAGGTAAAAGAACTCATTTCTCAAATCATTAGGTGTTTTTTAGTCCCTATTTCACAAGTTAAATCGATTGTGCAACTTTTTTTTAAAATATAAAACCTGGCAAGTGCACATCAATTTAAAAACAAAATTAACCATAGACACATATTTTGTCGTTTTCGAATGTTTCCCGCTCGTTTGTTGTTCTATGCTTCGTTCGTTCGTATTCTAACCTAGGTTTATTAAAAAAAAAAAATAGTTGAATGTTATAAGCCTTAATTATATTTGTAATGATTTTATTTGTCCTAGCTTTAATAATTATTACTTTTTACTTTATTAAGTACTTGGAATGTAACTTACTTTAAAGTATTACTGCACTTTATGTTTGAAAAAATGACCTTCTGCTGGAGTTTATTGGCGCTTCTTTTCCGCAATGATGGTCTTATCTGAAGCGCTAGTAAATACACTTTATGTTACCGACGTGTAAAAGAGCCCTATGGTGGCCTATTTACTGAACAAACATTTTGATTTGACTAGGAGGCACGATCTTTCAAATGAAGACTGTCAAAAATTCAGTAAAAAAATAAAACAAGAATTCAACACTTGCTTGAATGTGATCACTTCTAAATTTTTCACAACTACGAGGGTCAAACTGAAAGTATTATATTAGTTTTATTATATCTTTTCAAAATATTGTTCATTCATGTCAATACATCGCTGCATCCGCTGGAGCCACTGAGAAAAACACTTTGCCCACTCGCCCTTAGGGGTCTCTCCGACGGCCTTTTGAAACGCAGCCACAGCTTCCTCGGTCCACAAAACGTTTTTCTCGAAGTTTTTCTTTTATTTTCGGGAATAAATAAAAATCGCAAGGTGCGAGGTCGGGGCTATACGGCGGGTGGCCCAGCAATTCCACGTCTGAAGTCGCCAAATAGTCGATCGTTCGCCTGGCGGTGTGCGACGAGGAGGTGAAGGAGGATTCTACTGCGAGGTCGTTTTTCCCGAACGTTGTCCAAGACAAGTGGCTAACAATTGTTAGTGTAACACTCTGCAGTAACTGTTTTTCGATCTTCTAAAACAATTGTCGCGTCATGACCTGTCCTTCCGAAGAACGAGGCCACCATCTTTTTTCCCACGCTTCGACCTCTCTTCACTTTAGTTGGCAACTCCGAAGGAAACACCCACTGAGCAGATTGTCTTTTACCCACTCCCATTACCCAACTTACCCCCACCCCATACTAACTTTCTCCCATTTGGGACTAGAATTGCGCTAGCTCAGTCATTGCTTCTTCCTATTTTGGACTATGCTGATGTGTGCTTTTTAGATCTTACTGTAGAGCAGCTTAATAAGCTTGAGCGAATTCAAAATATGTGCATTCGGTTCATATTTGGTTTACGCAAATATGACCACGTCTCTAATTTTCGTTCGCAACTCAAGTGGCTTCCTATCCGTTATCGCCGGTACTTTCATATCCTTAATCTCCTCTACTGTATTCTGTTCTTCCCTGCAACCCCGCGTTACCTCAAGGAGCGTTTTAACTTTTTTACGTCGATTCGTTGCTCCCAAAATTGTATTTTAACTGTACCCTCCTCATCATCTATCCTCATCATCTAAATTCTACAACAATTCCTTTACTTTTCAGGCTGTCCGTCTGTGGAACTCCCTCCCTGTGGAGCTGCGGCAGGCTAAATCTTTACCTGTATTTAAGAAACTTCTCCTTGAGCACTTTTTGTCGCAGTCTTAATTGTATTGTCTCAGTACATTTCTCTCACTATGCATTTCTGTCGTGTGGCTGCTTTTTTTCCCTGATGTGGATGTATTGACATTAATGTATGTATTTATTTATTACTATCTATTTATTCATGTAAGTCATTATAATGTATTAGTTTGTATTAGTATGTATTTGATTATCTATTTATTAGGTTGGTAAGCGTGTATTTATAAGTATATTGTATTTTATAGCTAGCATAGTTCCTTGTTATTGTTCGAAATTGGTCTGCACCACCTACTGTGTAAATTGTTTTAACTTGCACCTTATCCCTTCTAGGTTGTCTGGAAGAGATCGCTAATCAGCGATAAGACCGCCTGTTGTTTACCTGGGTCTTCTAAATTGTGCAAATTCTGTGTAATGTTTTTGTTTGGTGGGCAATAAAGTGTTTTGTATTGTATTGAATTGTATTGTATTGTCTTTTGGTTTCGGGATCATAAGTTCATAACAGTGAATCCAGCTTTCGATACCCGTAAGTATGCCGAACACAGCATTTGAGTCGCCTACGTTAAATCTTTCAATCATTTAACGGCACCAATCAACACGATGGAGTTTTTGGGCCTCGGTCAAATTATGAGGTATCCACCGGGCACAAAGACCGCTAAATTTTCATGTAGGATTTTGTGCACTTGACTCATACCGATGCCTAAGCTTGTCCAAATCTGCTGATAGGTCACTCTTTTATCAGCCTCTATCATACGTCGCACAACACAGATGTTATCTTCAGTCGTCACCGTAGAAGGCCGTCCCTTACGCAGATCATCGGTGAGATTAGTGCGACCACGTTTAAACTCATTAAACCAGTTGTAAACAGTGGCACGAGATGGGGCTTCATCGGGAAAGGCCAATCGTAGTCTATCATAAGTTTCTTGTTGACTTAAATGATATCGAAAGTCATAAAAAATCATTGCACGAAAATTTTCTCGCGATAAATTCATGCTTACGTGACACAGACAATTTTCAATTTGCCGCCAGATCGTAAAACAAATGACAAATGAATAAAATTCATAATCAATAATATTGGCTAAGAGTTTTATTTTCATTATTTTGTTTACAAGCGGCCAGGGAACCGATTTTTGACTTTCGAGCGTTCGAAAGTTTCAATCGAAAGTAACCAAAAACAATAAAATGGTATTTTTGACTTGCGAGCGATAGAAAATATGAACACGAGTGGTCCGTGGCATTCGTTTTGAATTCTATCAATAGAAAGTATCATTTGACATCTGTCAAACCTGTTAATACTAAAACAATTTATTGTTATAATACTTATAGCAAAATTAGCGACATAAAATAAAATATTACAATAGGTATGGCAAGTCTGGAGGAGTATTTATTTTTTTAATAATAATGAAGAGGAAGAAGATGAATTTGTGCCAGCGCAACCGCCGCGTTTTCGGCTAGCGGAATTAAAAAACGAGCCATTTCTCGAAAGCGAAAATAAATTTAAGAAGAATTACAGATTAAGTAAAAGCCTATGCAGATATTTAATTCATAAGTTAAGGCCGTTTGTCTCGGATGCTCAACGACCATGTGATTTAAGTATTAACTCAAAGGTAAGTTAATTAGTTTTGTGTGATTATTATGGATACAACATAAAGTTTTGCAATTATGTTACAAAACAATTGCATGTTCTAACCAGTTACTATTAAATCTAGAAAGAAAGAAAGAAACCTAGCAATGGCATAGACATCCACAGACGAGGAAGCGTTTCATTTAACCTAAATTATAACCAGTCAAGAATTTGTAAAATAGCGTAATAAATCACACTCGCACTTAAAATAATAATTAACTTGTTACAATTTGAACTTTTGATAGTTTCACACATTTATTCGCATTCAAAATATGAATTACAAAAAACCTGTAAAACATCGACTTACTGCGTATAATGAAACGCGTTCCAACTTAACAGTACTATTTAGTCAATCCCCTCAGTTTCGAGTGAGAATCTCAAAAATATGGAATTTGGTACCATTCGAAAATAAAGCGTGAAAGATTGTCGCATTCGAATATTTTCTACTGCTGGGTTTTGAAATCGAACGCTCTAAAGTCAAAAATCGGTTCCCAGTTCTAAAGACTTTCAGTGTCACCCTCGTATGGAAAAATCAGAATATAGTGCCGTTATAGGACTCTGGAGGAGCTGGTCAACGCTATTTATTGCAGTAATAAAGTAATTAAGGCTCGTAGGCTGAACCGCAAATGCTCCCTGGATGGGAAAGTATCTTGGGTTCGGACCCAAATTGTTTCATTAACTTTCTTGGGCCAGTCTTTACCTGAAAAAGTTGTCTGTTTTCATACTTCTCTTCCTGACGATTTATATTAGCTCCCATCTATACAGTGTAATAAATGCCGCAGGTTTGGCTATATTAAAGCTAACTGTCGCTCGAAACCCCGATGTTTCAAATGCGCTCAACCCCATGAAGGTGAGGAATGCGGTGTCAATGCAAAACTGGCTTCTTCCCTATTTTGTTCTGGCCTGCATTTTGCTACAAATTCTTCTTGTCCTGAACACTCTAGGCAGAATAGTATTAAGTTGGTGATGTCGGAAGAGAATATCCCTTATATGCTGCTCGTCGCTTTCGTCCTGTCCAGCGCTCGTTCGCTGATACATCTTGTTCTTTGGGCTCTGCTTCCTTGTTTCCCCTGACTCAAGATTATATGGCTCGCTTATCCCCTCCTTCTCCTGCCTCTCTCGTACGTTCTGTTTCTCACAATAAAACAGTTTTTGTTCCTCGGCGCCTTGGCCCAGTGTTGGGCAAGAGCTATGACAAAACTGCTCATCACATGATCACTCATTCTCCAAAATCTACTCTATACTCCGAATGATAACCTAATTAACCTGCTTATCAACACATTAGTGAATCTTGTTTCGAAGTTCTCTGATGCTATACAGAACAATATCTCAGAACTGCTGAATCAATTGACGACTATCCTTATGACTAATAATGGCTTATGCAGCCGTTCTCCTTTTCTTAAATATAAAACTGGAAAGGCCGACTGGCCTGAATATACAACTTTGGTCTCTAATGAAGTAGTCTTCCTTTCTCCCGTTTCTTTTGACAAGTTTCTTGAATTGTACTTTAAATTTGTCTCAATTTTAGTTTAGGCAGCTAACAATAGTGTTCCTATTAAAAACTCTTCCCTTCGCATGGCTGCCTCTCCTCCATGGTGGGATGCTTATTGTACTATAGCTATTAAAAATAGATATGGGGCTGAAGATGCTTTTGCTGGGGATTTGTCTAATTTGGAAAAATATTTGGAGTTCCAGGCTTCTAATGCTCGTTGTAAGCATATGTTAGCTTCTAAAAAACGCCTTGGTTGGTCCCGTTTTTGCGAGAATTTGTCTCCTCGTACCCCCTCTTCCCTAGTATGGAAGAATTTTAAAAGATTTCGTGGATCCTTAGCTGATTCTAATCCATTGTCTAATGATCCGTTTAGCTGGTTGGAGCCGGAAGATTGCTATCCTCCATCTTACCTCCTTTTTCTTCTGATGATCCGTATTCTTTTCGGGAATTTTCTTGTGTTGGAGTGTTTTCACGATTCTTCTCCGGGAATAGACAGAATTCCTTATTCCTTCATCAGGCGGTGTTCTGACTCTTGTAAACTTTTCTTCCTTTCCCTGTTAAATCATATTTATCAAGAATCAAATAATTGTTCCTATTGTTAAACATGGAAAGATCCCAGTGACCCCTCAAGTTACAGACCAATAGCTCTTTCATCTGTTCTCTCAAAGATCCTAGAGCATTTAATGAAGAATAGGCTCAAATGGATTTTAGAAAGTCAAGGAATCCTTTCCAAATCTCAATTTGGTTTTCGTAGAGGCAATGGGTACTATGGATAGTTAAGGTATTCTTACGTCCGATATTCGGTTGGCTTTCTCCAAAGGTCATAACCTTGTTGTCGTCTTTTTAGATTTAACTTCTGCATTGATAATGTGCAGCTTCCGCTTCTCAGGCAAAAAATGCTTCAATTGAGTTTGCCGGTGAAGATGGTTCATGTCATATGCAATCTTTTCATGGCTCGTTCTATCTCTGTTCGTTTCAAATATTCTTTGTTGTCTCCTAGAACCATTTGGAAGAGTCTTCCTCAGGGTTCCGCTTTAAGTCCAATTTTATACAGTCTTTATACTGCTGACCTTAGTACATCAGTTGACTGTTTTTGTAATATTTTACAATATGCAGATGTTATTGCCCTTTATTTTGCCTGCAGCTCCATTTCTAAGTGTTTGAAGTCTCTTAATTCTGCTCTAGGATACTTAAACGTATGGCTCTTAGATCATGGCTTATGTATGTATGTATGTATGTAAACACTTTATTGTACAAAAGAAAAACCAAAACAATACAATGAATAAAAATAAAAAGATGTACAAAGGCGAACTTATCCCTTTAAGGGATCTCTTCCAGCTAACCCTTGAGAGATTGAGAGAAGTCTTATCTTTGTGTCCCTCTAAGAATTCTGTTGTGGTTGTTACTAGGAAATAACTGGTTCCTGATATCCGCATTTTTCTTGAAGGGGTATTGCTACCTGTGTCTAATTCTGTAAAATGTCTAGGTTTAATTTTAGATCATCATTTGACTGGGATCCCTCACTTGAATCACATTAAGTTTAAATGTGACAAAAGCATTAATGTTTTAAGAGCTTTGTCCGGTACTTGGTGGGGTTCGCATCACTATTGCCAAAAACTTTTGTATAATGCCATTGTTTATAGTCACTTTGATTAAGGCTCATATTTGTTGGAGCCATGTAGCAAACTTGCTTAGACAGGATTCAGTTTAGGTGCTTGCGCATAATTTCTGGTGCAATGAAGTCATCTCCTATCAATGCCCTTTAAGTAGAATTCTTGGAGCCTACCTTAAGTCTTCGCAGGCAATTACTTTCTGATCGCTTTTTCTTCAGAGCCGTGCAGTCTTCTAATCTGCCATTAAATGCTTTCATAAATTCTGTAACTGTCCCCCAGTTGTCCAATCTGTTGGGAATCCCCATTTTAGTTTCAGTTATTACGCTTCGCTCATGTTTCTTACTAATATATTTTTTTCTATTGGCATTAAAAATAATGATATTGAGGCCAATAGGGTTTTTAACCAGATATTGTCTGAAAAATGGAATGGGTGGATGGGTGGTTTTCACTGATGCTTCTAAACTCTTTTCAGATGGTTGTGTGGGTTCAGCTGTCTGGATTCCTCGTTTTAATGTTGTTTTAAGCTTTAAGTCTCCTCCTTTATCTTCAGTTTACACCGGTGAAGCGATTGCGATTTTCGAAGCTGTCTCTTACTTAGAATCTCATGAAATTTCCAAATCAATAGTTTTTTCTGCATCTTTGAGTTGTCTCCAGGATTTAGATAAGGCTCCCCTGCGTTCTAAAGATAATCTTTTAATTAACCGTAAGTCTAGAGAGGTTCTTCATCGCTGTCATTCTCTTGGCATTGATGTGGTTTTGGCTTGGATCCCTGATCATGCAAGCATTGCAGATAATGAGCGCGTTGATTTTTTTGCGTAGCATTCCATTGAGATTGGTTGCTCCTCCCACTCGGAATGTTATAGTCAAGACTTGCGTGCAACTGCAAGGACCCATCTGGTTGATCACTGGCCTGATTTATGGAATTGTTCTCGTCTTTCCAAGGGTAAACATTTTGGTGGCATTCAACCCAGTGTCCCTATAAAACCTTGGTTTTTCAAATTCAATCAAGCAAATAATTCGATTGCGTCTTGGTCACATTTGTTCGCCGTTTTTTCTGGCCAAGATTCATGTTCGGGATGATTCTCTGTGTGAGTGCGGTCTCGAGGAGGGAACTCCAGATCATATATTTTTTAACTGTTCAATAGCTCCAGTTTCTCTTTGTACAACTTTCCCCCTGATTTTATCTCTCGCCCAGCTAACCTTAGTTATGTCCTCACTTTTGTAAATATTTCCTTTGTATATATTTTGGCTAAGTATATTAATGAACTTAATATTAAGTTGTAAAATGCCATTTTAAATTTAGTATTTGTAGTTGTACTTATTTTAAATAATCTATTTATTTTTAGATCCCCCAACTGATGAACCTGTATCTGCTTTTGGAAAAACGTTTTCTCCAATCACATGTAACTTCCAACCTTAACACCGGCAGAATTGTCCAACTGGACAGTAGCCATATATCGCACCTTCGGTAGGACAAGGGCACAATTTCCCCTTCAGTAACATTGTACATTGTGCCCTAGTTCTACCGAAGGTGCGATATATAAAAAAAATAACTGCTGTTTGTATTATAAGGCAGTAAGTTCAGAGCACGTTGCAGACAAATATGAACCATGTCTGTAGAAGTTATAGATGACTTTGGAGTGTGAGTTCAATTTGATTTAGTCACTTGTGTGATGTGTGTAGATTACTTTACTTAAAAGTGGCAATGTCGCAATTATCTTATAATAAGGGTCAAAGGGTCTCTTGCACCTAAGTTTTCGTAAGAAGCTTTTTTCACAAAAATGGAAATATCTCTTGAAACCGAGCGCAATTTAGCAGACGTTAATTAACATTTTTAACTTAAAATATGATTAGTAATATGTTAACCCTAAAAAACTATGATATCTAACATTGATACAGTCACTATAACATGATTTTAGTCAACTAATGTACTGTACTAAAGTTTTGGAGCCACAAACTACCTACATACCTGTAGTAGGTTTAGTGGTTGTGGTACCAAAGCCGGAACCTCCAAACATTGAAGGGGCTGTGGAGGCAGCTGGAGTGGCTAAAGTCCCAAATGGAGTAGCTAAAAATGAATAAAAATATACTATAAAATAAACTATGTTACACAAACGAATAATAAAATAGAAAAGAAACAGAAACACAAAACATATTTAAAAAGTTGTCTCAACAAGCTTGTTATAAATGGGTAGTTGGTTATTCCTTTTAGGCATAATAGAGCTCATTTACAGCTTGACGTCATTTAGGGGAAGATGGGGTGGCTTCGTACACTTTTTACTTGAAGAATTATTAAAAAAAAACTAATCGCTGTTTTAAAATGAGATGAATGCTACTGTATCACTCACTTATTTGGCTATAATAATTGTGTATTTCAGTTTGGATACAAAGCAAGTGTGCCAAGATATAATCGTTTTCCCAAAAAGTGGGAATCGTACGAATGCACCCCACACGTGGGGTGGCTTCGTACACTATTCGTTTTTCCCCAGGATTCATTGGATTTTTCAGCTATCTCACCTGTTTCAGTCACCTTTCAGGCATATCTTACTCACCTGGTTTTGTAATTATAATTATTCTTGATATGCATTTTTTTAACTTACATGGGGTGCATTCGTACACAGTATGAAATTACACACATTTTGACTGTACGAAGGCACCCCAACCAGAACGATCCGAAAAGAAATAAGAAAGAAAAAAAACCGTTAAAGTAATCCCAAAACCATTGTTTACAAATTAATGTCAAGCGTCTAATTACAAAAAATACAAAAATATTTTTTCAAATTTGAGTAAAACTTATTAGAGATGGAAGTATTCAAAGGAGAACCAAAAATTACTTTCGGATCGCGAAAACACATATTAATTATTTCCGGCGAAATCTGCTGCCGCACTGCCATCACTTTTTAAGGGTAGCCTATGCATATATGAGCGGCAGTGACGCATACAAATATGAACGCTTCAGCATGTTGGATAGTCAAGATATGACCACTGTACGAATGCTCCCTGTGTACGAAGTCACCCCATCTTCCCCTACTGCCCTGTCCCAAAATCAGTAAGTAGGTAGTTACTTAGGTTTACATATTTAATATTTAAATTTATATGTAATTCGCGATCACCCTCGTTTTGCTATGGTTTGAATGAGTAATTCTGTAAAACACATACATACTCGTAAACCAGAATATTATATCAGTACAACCTTCTGGTAGAAATTCTCTAAATCAGGGTGAAATCTTACCAAAATTCATTGTGTTGTGACATCTAGCTTCGACTGACCTAATCATTTAAAATGAAACAAAGTATTTTTTGCGTTTTGGAAGGCGGTCCTATGGTTTTTATAGCTTACACTTTCAAGGGAATGCCCCAGAAGCATTTTCTTGAATAAGACATTGTAGCGTAGCCTAGCCTGTGTATGGCTTAGCTTATATCATCACGTTTCTGACTCTGCTTTTGTTTTAATAGGTATTTTACGTCTTTATATTTATAGATATTCATGTAAGTAATATTATAATATTTAGTACGAGTATTATTTGTACATATTACAAGTATATGATGTAAATATTTATTGTAATATTAAAGTATTAGCAATAGACAGGATAATTATGTTAATTTTTTAGTTTTATCCGTATTCTTTTTCTTTGCAACCACTAAATAATGTACATTTCTGTTTGGTTATTTGGTTGACTGGTAGATAATGCCAGTATGCAGTAGGTAGGCATTGGGTCCGGCATTTGTACTTGTTTCTGTGCAATTAAGATGAAATAAATAAATAACAATATAAACAACATGCAACAAGCGACAAGCTTTCGTAAAATAATCGTATTTTAAAAGTTATACCCATTATTGGTTACTCTAATACAATACCCAGGCCCAGGACTTACATAACCTAGCACCTAACCTAGTCTCATGTTCAATCTCATTTTTAATAATACCATATATACCAATAGAAAATTCATATAAGTGTTAAGCATAATATTGTAGTGCCCGACGGGGTTTCATGGCAGAACAAAAACTGTACCTTAAACACCAGTGTACCTACTCGTGAAAGTAATGAATAATCTGATAAACTGATACCATACCCATGATTCTTTTAAGCTAATCAAATTATATTTTTAAGGTAAGTAACCAAAGAATAAACAATGAATTTTAACAGAACACTACATTAAAGATTAGAGGGTCTGTTCCTTGTCATTGTACGCTCCAGACGGCCAGTGAAGTCAAGCATGGGGTGAGGAATAGGACCTTCTCTCAGGAGCACTGAGGTCCGTTGTTTTCGCTACTCACCAACAGCCGCCATGCCTTTATTATTATTGTAGCTCTCTAATTCAGAGGTGAAAGTTACTACCTAGCTGTTACTAAGTTCCGTTACTAAGGTACCAATTTCACCATAAATGATGTCAAATTTAATCAATGTTAATCAACTGTTAGTTCATACATTTTGACAACTATTAAAATTCTAATTGTCTGTTAAGTGATTATTAACATTGCATGGTGAAGTTGGTACTTAATGAAATAAAACTAACTTCTGTTTATTTTTCATTTTAATATATGGCGGGTAGGTAGGGTTGCAACCAGGGAATGCAAATAACCGGTTAATAACCGAATTTAGTATGAAAAAGATGGTTAATAACTGGTTATAACTGGTTATTTGCATTCCCTAGTTGCAACACACTTTAGGCTAATTAACACTCATCCTGTCCACGTTTTTTTTTTGTATTTTATTTCAATATTTACCAAAAGTTCAGTTTTCTTTACATAAGTATCTTTTTTTGAAATGTTGCTGCAAAAAAGTATTTGTTTTTTTTGTCTGTAATGTATGCTTATTGTATTAACATCTTATTTGCATTCCCATAGTAAACAAAAAAAAGATATGAGCCGACAAAATGTGAAAATTACAAAATAAGTCATGAAGCTCAACTTTACGGCACATTTGAAAAAAAAATTGGAGCTTCTCAAATCTTCCATTTCACACAAAAAAACTCTAATTTAAGACCACTGTAACGGTATACCACATGTCTAGAATCACTATGAATACTCAGGCAAACAAATGGTTTCACTCTAAAATGGTGGTTTTACACGGTCAGTACATCCAGCCTGTTAAATTGGCTGAATGCATTTTAATACAAATGCAAGTTGGTAAAAACTTATTTATTTGACCGCCATATAAGCAAATCTTAAGTTGCTTGTAATACATTTGTATCAAAATTTAAAGATAAAAGTCTGGTCAATTTGATGCGAGTCAAATCTTACAAAAGTTGTAGCTCCATTAACCGTGCATAATTCATCCCATGCTTTCCTGCCCCAAATAGGAATGCTTAAAGCTCTTACATAAAGAATAATTAAATAAATTAGGTTACTTTTAATTGTGTATAAAATAAGGTTTTGATTGATGTACTACAGGTTTGACAAACTCTTTTATTAAAACATAAAAAATAAAAAAAATATCGGGGAACAATCTCACACAAATTGACCTAGTCCCAAACTAAGCTCTAGGCTTGTACTATAGGTACTAGACAACGATAAACATACTTATATAGAGAAATATATACTTAAATACATAGAAAACATCCAAGACTCAGGAACAAATATTCGCGCTCATCACACAAATATCTGCCCTTACCGGGATTTGAACCCAGGACCGCTGGCTTCGGAGGCAGGGTCACTCCCAACTAGGCCACAGTGTCGTCGTGTAGTGTCGTATTTACTTTATAAATTGTAATAAATCTCAGTAACAGAACTTAGTAACCGACTAAGTATATTTAGATACGCATGTATTTCATAACTTTTCGAGTAGAAAGCTCGTCAATATGTTATTTAGCATCCATTGTACGCTCAACAATATTTGGGTGGTAATAGTAGCTACAATGTGTGGAGCATACACCTGTATCAATATCATAGAGTAGCATTTAAGTTTATTCTATATATTTGACTGTTATATTATATAGAAACATTAAAAAAGTAGCCTTTGTATACAACGTAACGGCGTTGTTTACGAGTAGTCATATTTGGCGGCAGAGCAAACACCAGGTTGATAAGATTTAATAGAGCCTAAGTAAGAGATATTGAAGTAATAATAATAATGGTTTTATAGTAAAAAAATGGAAAGACACTTTACTTACTCATTATTTAGCAATTTTATTGTTTTTATTCCATTTAACAGTAAATTAAACGAAATTTACGGTCGGACCTTACTTCAGGTCAGACCAATGATAAAGCCTTTATCTATGGGTCAGACAGAGTTGACTTCACATCACATGGACTTTTTTTTTAAATCTTTTTGGCCTTTGCACGGTTTGTGCTTTTGGCCCGAGTGTCACAAAAACGGAGAAGCGGAATTATAAGAAAAGGGTTAAAACGGAATAAAAGGTCAGGAATGGAAAGGATAAACAACTGAATAGTAAATATATTACATGCGTACAAATTAAATTTTAATATGGTTGAATATAATAAAATCGGATAAAATTTAGTATATGGAAGGAATAACAGGGGAAAGTAAACAGGATATAGAGGAAGGGAAAGGAACTTTAAGGGAAATAAGTCCTTCTAGGAGAGATGAACGTTCATATTTGCTATGAGCAAATATAATGTGGTTAATATCACCTACAGGGTCCCCACATTCACAGGTAGAACTACTAATTATTTTAAGCTTTGCAAGATGCGCAGCAGAACAATTGTAACCCAGACGCATACGTATGATGATAGAAGTAGCCATCTTGCCGAGTCTCAGCTTGGGAAACCAAGGTTTATGTGGGAATGATGGTTGGAAGGCACGATAATGCCGACCCAAAAATGATTAATATCTTGTTTTCCGTATTATATATTGCCAAAAGTTACACATGGATTGAAAGAGAAACTACATCGTAATATCGCTTAAGTGTAGTTTGTTAGGATGAGGTGCAAGAAACAGCGAAAATCAGAAATATTGAACATTTCATCGGTAAGTTTAAGTTTTTGTTAAAATATTGGTCAGTTTTGTCATTATTGGGGGACTTAAATATTAGTACATTATTATTAATCCATAGATCAAGATTAGTTCAAGATTATTATACGATTTGCCTTTTATTTACAATATTTTGAAAGTAAACAAACCGGAGAATTTGACAGCTAGAGTCTGTCAAACGAAAGCTGTCCCAGAGAAACAGCGGCAATTTCAAAAACCTGCAGCTGTTTACACTGACTCTGTACACTGAGTAAACGGAGTTGATACTATTTGATTTCCTGATCTTTTCACATCAGTGTTGGAGTATCAACTCCGTTTATTCAGTGTAAACAGCTGCAGGTTTTTGAAATTGCCGCTGTTTCTCTGGGACAGCTTTCGCTTGACAGACTCTAGGGTTGTTCTTAAAATATCGAAAATAACTTGGAAATTTCTCATTATGACAGTTAATGTTAAAATAACATGTTTTTTTTGTAATTGTATCATAAAAAACGTATACCTATGGAATATGCCAAAGAAAGCAAAGAACCATCTTTCATCATGGATTACTATTTTTAAGGATTTTGGGAAAAAGTGTACTGAAAAAGTTCATTCCGAAATTATTTAAATAAAATAATATTATTCCGAAATAAGTAATGACTAAAGTTGACCTACTAAAATTCATCTAAGACAGCAGCAAATATTTTTATTTGTTTACTTGACGACACGTAAACCTAGTTGATAGTGACCCTGCCCATGAAACCGACGGTCCTGGGTTCAAATCCCGGTAAGAGCGGATATTTGTTACGGTCTGATAATATAACAAGTCATATTTGTAAAAAAAATGAAGGAGTTAAAGACTGGTAATACACGATTATTTAAGATTATTGGCACTCTCACGCTGTGGCACTGTTTTGAATAAAAACAAAAGTAAATAATTATTGTTAATATTTTTGTTGCTTTTTATGATTCTTGTATTTTATCATTAAGGGAACTTAATGAGTCTTTTTTTATGAAAGGAATAACTAAGAAAGAAATTATAGTTTTGTTGCTTTGTACTTTTAATTATATTAACTCACTCGAACTATATTTACCTACTGAACCCGTGAAATACTTCATCTCTAGTCTTCATCATCGGTTCCACTTTACGAAATAAAGAAGCTAGGTTGACACGAACGCGCTTCTACGCACGGTCGAATTTGAAAGGTGGAAGTTGATATGAAAGGTGGCTCGTGTCAAGATCTTGCCTGCGATGCATGGCGGCACGTGCGGTTATGTATACGATAGTACTACTTTGTTAGAATCTTGTACCACGCGCCGCGTCAACCACGCGTTCATGTGAACCTAGCCAAATGCAAATGCTGAAAATAGCAAAATATGTCCGCAATTTTTGAGAAGTTCCGTCGTTAACTCATGGATTCCATCATCAGATCACTCCAACTTTTCTATGGGACCGTTTTCGACCTTTCCTTTCCTTTACGGTGGAAAGGGCCCACCGTGCTGGTTGTGCTCAAGACGACGTTTTGCAAGCCCTTCAGGTATCCCACTGCTACTGCATCTTTATACAGGACATGCGAAGTACTGAACGTACAGAACAGACGAGTTGAGAACCTCCCACCCATATGGTTTGTTTATCGATAACTTTATTATTACTATCGAATCTGGGCAGCACTTAAACATGTGACAGTCCGCCATTTTATGTTTGGTATGGTAGTTTAGGTAGGCAGGTTTTTTTCTGTAGGTAGAATGAATGTAGAATAGAAATAGAAATAGAAAATATTTATTCAACGCACACTACACAACACAACAAAAAATAAACATATGAAAAACAGAAAACATTGCGTTGAACAGGATCCCTCTCAGCATTGTGCCGCAGTCAAACCGCGGCGCTGATTTTCAGAGGGACCCTGACTTGAAAAACTAACCTTAATTAACAGAAAAAACAAGTAACAGTAAACAGGCAACAGGTAACATAACAAACACTAGCGACAATTTGACACAAGTAGACAGTACTCTGTTTACGCAGTACACACTTAAAAAACTGACGATTTGTGTGGCAACATTTCGACGACCTTTCCCCCATTTGAATTCAGGGATGCTTTAGCAATACGCTATCACCGAACACCACTTTCTATGCCTAATTCATGTGACGGTTGCGGCAGTTGTGAGTTCAATGTTGATCATGCTCTTTGCTGCAAAACTGGCGGTTTAATAATATGTCATCATAATTAAATTAGAGATTTATTTTGTGAACTATGTCAACATGCTTGAGGAAATGTAATTGAAAATCCCATCATCTCTGAAGGAGTTTGCGGGTTACGTGGCGACTTATTTTGTCGTGATGTATGGAATGCTCAGAAAGAGAGGCGTTATTCGATATCCGTGTTGTAGACAATGACGCTCCCTCTTATGTTTCTCGTCCTGTCACTTTCGTACTAAAATCTGCTGAAAATGAAAAACAAATAAAATATTCTAATGCTGTTA
This sequence comes from Acleris holmiana, assembly GCA_949316455.1. Classification (NCBI taxonomy): domain Eukaryota; kingdom Metazoa; phylum Arthropoda; class Insecta; order Lepidoptera; family Tortricidae; genus Acleris; species Acleris holmiana. The sequence goes on from OX438762.1 coordinate 21,402,618, forward strand.
AAATGCGACATGCAACTTTAACTCCCCTTATAGGTTCAGTAGACGGAGTCTTTGCACCACAAATGTCTGCATTTGTCAAACACCTCAGAGAAGCTATTGCTGATCGATGGGACAGATCTTTAAGCTTAATAATGGGATGGTTAAGATCACGCATTATTATATCAATAATCAGTGCCACAAGCATTTGCATCCGTGAAACACGATTTAAATTCAGACCGCTAGCCAAATTATTTGACGATGGCGCGCCCTTGCCACACTGCTGATGCTAAGTTTGTGATTTTGAAAATGATTTTGATGTTGTTGTATCTGTTTATAATAAAATAAATTCGAATATATTCATAAAGCCCTAAAATCTTAAGACAATAGTTTATTGCACCTATGTAAAAAACAGTTAATTTTTGAAACGCAGTATTTCATAGGAATAACAATGATTTAGTTGCTGCATACGTCAATATTACCGCAATGTTTTTTTTATTAATTTGAGTCAATATAATGATAAAATGACGTTTAACAAAGTTAAGTCGATCTTTCTGTAATACAATAGATTACTTGGGAACAACAATGCCTTAATTGCTTCAAACGTCCATTTCACACTAAAAATTTCATCCTCCTTTATGTTAGTAATATGCAATAATGTCGTTTAACACAATTAAGTCAATGTTATCATAATAAATATATATTACTTCGGAACAACAACGACTTAATTGCTACAAACGTCGATATTTATTCAACATTTTATGTTCATTTGTGATAGTTAAATAAAATACGGAATTCTAAAAATGACGTTTAAGACAGTTTAGTCAATGTTACTTAAATAAAATACATTATGTGGTAACGACAATGACTTAATTGCTAAAAGCGTCGATTTTACACTAAATATGGCATCCATTTTTACATAAGTAAAATGCAAAAATGACGTTTAACAATGTTGTATTAATAAAGATATATTATTTGGGTACAACAGTGACTTAATTGTAACACACGTCAATATTGCAGTTAATATTTTATCTCAATTTAACTTAACGACACGCTAAAATGACGTTTAAGACATTTAAGTCAATGTTGTTTCTTAAATCGCAGAAAAAGTATGGCGTAATTACGTTTGCGTCGATGTACTTTTGCGATACGACCGGCTGTCTTTACCCCACGCGGGCAACTGACTAATCAGTCGTTGTAGATTTCAATGGCTGCGTCAAAAGTATAACGACACAACGCCCTCTAGCCGAACTTTACGGAAAATACTTGAAAGTCAATATTGTACTAGAATATTTGATCGATTTCGAACCGATTCCTATAATTAAGTCGTTTTATCAAAATTTTGCATTTACGTCGTTGTTCTAATAGAGGTGCGAGGAACTGATGACCATCGAAACTCCTCAACGTTACCTATTTCAAGGGTAGCGATAAGATATCTCGATTAAGATAGTGAGCGACTACAACGAAGAATATTTACTTGTTGAAATAATAATATTCGCATGTTGATTTCGAGAGTGACACTAAACTAAAAACAAAGCCATTTAAGTAGTGACGTTGTTGCGATTAAAAAATGTTTATTTTTAAATGACATTCTTTTTTGCATAGTCTTTTGGCTCTTGCCATGTGGGGCTCTATTGCCGGTTGAGCAGCGTAGGCCTTAGTTGCGTGATCTGAGGTAGTTTCAGGTTTGCCGCGTCCAAGTGCTGGAATGATCTCCCTCCTCCTATCCTAGGAGTGTCTAGCAAGTACACCTTTAAGCGCAAGCTTAAAGGCTATTTGTTAACGCTCCAGAAATCCTAATCCTCATCCAGCACTTACACACGTTAATTTATCAACCCGTTGCTTTTAAAATTACCCTTTTATTATTTTTTATTTTATCAAGGCTGTATATCAGTATGTATGCGTTTTATTATTTTATTTGTTAATATATATTGTTTTATTTTTACCTATGTGTGTCTTATGGCTTTGAATAAATGTATTTCTTCTTCTTCTTCATCTGATCACCTCTTCTACGGAGTCGTCGAGTCGATGAGATGAGATGAATGATACAACACATTCGAATAACAAACTTAGATATTTATTTAAGTATTTAAGAAATATAGGCGGGAGAACAATTATCTGTAAATAAACCACAAAGAATTATCTATATCTATCATAGACATGACATAAGATGCGACAGTGTTGCCACAGTGTCACTCTCGAAATTAACGTGAATGACTATGACCTTTTGACGGCGTTGCTTGCGGCGCGCTTGAAACTTAAAGTTTTATATCAACTAAAAAGTGGGACTACGGACAGCGTATTATGATCACTAATAAAATAAGTGTTTTAAAAAACAAAAAACCGCCTTCAAAAACGCAAAAAATAACTTTTACAAAAAAGCCGACTTCAGTTGGACTAACCTATTAGGTAGGTGCCTACAATTTTAAAAGAAGTTATTTTTTGCGTTTTTTTTCTTTAACACGGTAAAACCTGGCCGTCAAAAGTTATTATTACCACAGATTGTGATGGTTTCTATACATCCAGAGAACATTACTTTAAAGTTTAACCTACGTACTTTAATGGTGTTACCGCAACCTATGGGCACATTAATATTGTCTTTGACTGAGAGTGTGATCAGCAACCTGGAATCGGATCATTTGGGTCAATTAATTAAATTCAAGTCCGTATCGAAAAATATTCCAAAAAAAGAAATTACTTTTGTGCCAATAACTGCAGACCGTGTAAGACCGACATAACCTAGTGCATAATTTGCCCTTTCTAACAACTGATAAGGGACCCAATGACATGTACAACTCATTCTTTCACACATTCATAAAACAATTTAACGCAGTATTTACATCCAAATCGGTTGTGGTTGGTGGTGCAAAGGTTTTCAGTGACTGGGCTACTGCGGACTTACATAAGCGTAGAAGAATACTGTATCAACTATATGAGGAACGGAGGTATAACGCGAGTGAGGAGTTTAAGGAACATGTCAAACAGTATTCTAAGCAATTCAAGATAGACTGCCGTATAACTAAGCGAAATTTTTTAAGTAACAAAATCTTGAATAGTTCTGATGTTATTAAAACGACCTGGAAAATAATTAATGAAGAAACAGGTCGCCGAAAAAAGAACATTAACGACTATCGTTTAGGTAAAAGTAGATGGTAAAATAACAGATTCCAATCCAGATATCGCAATTGAATTTGAAAAGTTTTTTACCGATATACCAGTGTCCACGACTAAGTGCTTGAACTCTTTACCTGCGTCTGCCATTGTACTTTTAGAAGATAACGTGCCTGAATGCAGTATATACTTTGAATTCAAGCGCGTTACTGCCTTGGATGTAATTTGGTGAATCAACTTTTAAAGTCCTCCTTTTCTACACGCTAATAAAAACTTACTAGAATATGTGAGATTGATAATGGTTTACACATGTTAAAATTAGATAATCAGATTTTCGGATTTCACTATTCATAATCATAAACCAATTCTATAATTTTGTAAAAACATGGTAACGCAGTGGAAAATGCACGTTTTTCATACAAAACCCGGGGACAACGTCGTCCCCTGCGTTACCTGATATATTTGTGTATATCATAGAAGAATTTTTAAAATTGTCAGCTAGAAAGTAAGTTTAATTGTCTGATTTATTCAATATATTGACCACATCAAAAAATTGCATTCTACCAAATTAAGGTGACCTAGTGAGACATGTCGAAAATTGGGGAGTACCTTAAAAGTTGATTCACCCAATTAAGGCATTCAACTCAATCAATATAAAGAAAACCAGTGACCTTTGGGGAGTGTCGGTCCATGTACTCAAATCCTTAATTGAAGTCATAGCATCTGACTTAATGGTCGTATTTAATCACTGTGTTGATTGTGGTGAGTTTCCTGATCTTATGAAACATAGTAAGATAATTCCATTATTCAAAACGGGTAGTACGTTTGACCCCACAAATTTTAGACCAATATCCATACTACCCACTTTCAGTAAAATATTTGAGAAATTGATTTTGTCACAGTTAGCGGAACATTTTCAGTATAATAATTTATTGCACAATAAACAATTTGGTTTTACTCGGGGTCGCTCGACAACCGAAGCTGGTGTCGAGTTGATTAAAAACATTTTTAATGCCTGGGAAGGGTCACAGGATGCTTTAGGTATTTTTTGTGATTTGTCCAAGGCCTTCGATTGCGTTAACCATGACACATTGATCAGGAAACTACACCACTATGGAGTTAGAGGTACTGCGCTAAACTTAATAAAAACGTACTTATACGGGAGAATACAAAGGGTAGACGTGAATGGAGTACGATCACCTGGGTCATTGGTCTCAATGGGCGTACCACAGGGCTCAATATTGGGTCCATTTTTATTCCTCATCTACATAAATGACTTACCTTACCTTATAAAGGACAACCATGATATAGTATTGTTTGCTGATGATACGTCACTTGTGTTCAAAGTTAAACGACAACAGCAGTTTAATGTCGATGTAAACAATGCTATATCAAAAGTAGTCGATTGGTTTAGTGTTAATAATTTATTACTGAATGAGAAAAAGACGAAATGTATAAAGTTCATTACTACTAATGTGAACAATAGTCAAACTACTGTAACTATTAAAAATGACAAACTAGACCTAGTTAATGATACAGTATTTCTTGGTATAACGTTAGACTCCAAGCTCCAATGGGGTCCTCATCTTGCTGGATTGGCGGGTAGACTCAGTTCTGCAGTTTTTGCAGTTATTAAGATTCGGCAATTAATAGACTTAGATACCGCTCAATTAGTTTATTTTAGTTACTTCCATAGTATTATGTCATATGGTATTTTACTGTGGGGTAGTGCTGCTGATGTAAATAGCATCTTTGTTCTGCAGAAGAGGGCTATTCGTGCTGTCTACAAGATGGGCCAGAGAGACTCGCTTAGAGATAAGTTTAAAGAAATTAATATATTGACCATGCACAGTCAATACATTTATGAAAACATTATGTATGTTCATAAAAACATCGCTAAATTTAGAAAGAACTGTGACATACATAATGTTAATACCAGAAATAAATATAAGCTCGCTGTGCCCTTCACGCGGCTCCATAAAATAAAAAACTCTTTTATGGGTAATTGTATTAGGTTCTATAATAAGCTCCCAAGTAATGTTACTGAACTATAAGTAAATAAATTTAAGAGTTACGTTAAGCGTAAACTAATTTCTAAAGCATATTATAGTATTAAAGACTATATAAATGATAACAATGCTTGGGACTGAATTGCTTGTAATAAAATGTTTAGTCCTCGACAAAAGGTTGCGAACGTTGAAAAATAAAAGACATCCGACTGAGTTTCTTACAGGTTCTTCTCTGATCGGTCGCGATTTGAACCAGCAGTCAATTTAGGCTAAGTCGCTACTATGACGTTTCAAAAGAGTTTATTATTTGTAAACCTACTTGAATAAAGATTAATTCTGACTTCCTCAGGACTCCGGTCCTCAGGTACACCACAAAAAAGCCCCATCCTTGTCACATTAAAAGTGGGAATAAATGCTTTTAGCTTATGTGAAGTCAGTGTGGCATCAGAAATGAATTAATATACCTACTCAAAGTGAGAAAAGGCCATGGAGACGCGATTTCTGCTAATCCGTTAAACGCTACCATTGATGATGTTTTTGTAATTAAAACTTCCTTAAGGTAACCGGGTGCAAAGTGTTACCGTCATTTGGCGATGAGATCTGCATTTAAACACAACACACGCCATATTGCTGTTTATATAAATTACCACATATATATTGTTGTTAAAATAAATTCTAACAAATAATTATGATGTCGCAACGGCAGCCTGCGAATGATAAATAATACAGACGACTAAAAAAACATGACATCCGATTGACACCTAGAGTCTGGCAAACGAAAGCTGTCCCAGAGAAACAGCGGCAATTTCAAAAACCTGCAGCTGTTTACACCGACTGTACACTGTATAAAACGGAGTTGATACTATTTGATTTCCTGATCTTTTCACTTCCGTGTTGGAGTATCAACTCCGTTTATTCAGTGTACAGTCAGTGTTAAAAGCTGCAGGTTTCCTGAAATTGCCGCTCTTTCTCTGGGACAGCTTTCGTTTGCCAGACTCTAGCTTTTGCCTAGCTCAATACCATAGACTATCTTTAAGAGATTTTTGATTTGGCAGGCTAATAAAATTTACGCCCTTGGTGACATGATGGTCGCCAGCGGCTCTACTTTAAAATCCGTAATTTGAACTTCGGATCGCTCTGTCACTTTTTGCAAATTGGTTACGCATCGAGAGCAAAAGAGATAGCAATAGACGAAGTTCGAATTACTGATTTCTAAGTAGAGCCCCAGTTGGTGACTAGGTATGTACGGCTAGTTTTAGCGAGAACGGGACACTAAAATCTTTCCTTTTTAACTTATTAAAAACATTCATATTTAAATTTTCGAGACAGCTGGAGCCGGATCTAATCCGGCGCTTTCGTTTTAAGGCTACTTCTATGTCTTTAGTTCTTATTCTGTGATGTATTCCATCCGTGACGTAAAACATTATACTGGGAACGAATCTGAGCGGCTCAGCCTGAGGCATGCTCGGCCCGCGCGGCAAGCTGCTCGCGAGCCAAATTTCTGCACATAAACATGCGCGGGTGAAGCGGCGCGCACGCCACAATCCAACACAACATTTCACAATGGCGTCGGACAGGATGACAGCCGCGGCTGCGTTTAACATAAATTCACCGAATTATTAATAAAAAGACGAAGAAATCGCTTCGGTGGTGGAACGGCTCAGCAACTTTATCAAATTTGTATGCGCCTCGCCCAGAGATAAGTTAGAACTGTTCGTACTGCACGCGGCACGCTCGGATACACGTCCAAATTACGCGGGGCACACACACTGAAGCTTTAGACATACCTTCTAATCTGTGCACTGAAGCGCCTTTGAGCACGGGAAAAGACTAACATATTTTTTTTAAATCGAAATGAAAAGTAGATTGTTTAACTCGATACTAAAAACATAATGATAGTCGAACTTCATCCACTCGCTTTGCACGGGTGCATAGATATCTCGTGTTATAATGGCTAACTTTAATCGTTGCACCATCTAGTATTAGATAAAAGTCTGAGGCGTTATGTTGGTACTAAGTAATCAGTAATCACCAACACAACTACTTGATCCATATTATGTAAACAACACGTCCTATCTCTACCACGTTTTCATTTATTGGCGTATCAGTGAATATCTACAAGTTTTTTATTAACAAACACCTAAACGTAGTCAGGCCAATATCAGCATTATTATAATAATTATTAACAAGTCAAAAGTTGTTTTATAATTTTAGTCATGCATTCATAAAGCAGTGTACCAATGAGTTGACACAGCTCATTCATGAGCTCACACATGGTCTCCCAAGTGATACTGTTAGGTTAGAATGAAGTATTTTTAACCAAGTAATCAAACTAGCCGGGCCACCAATTCTACACTGATAACTTGCCTCCCTCACAAACTCTACGACCAAGTGTATCTCCATATTGTCAACCTTCTTTAAGAATAACCTAATTAACCCCTCGTATGCTTAGGCATGTATCCATGCTCAAAATTTGGATATCTTTTCATATTTTTTTAATTTTTATTTTATGGACTATATCATAATCAGAAGAGACTAGAACTTGGTAAATTTAAGACGTCCCGCATACAAGGGGTTGAGTCAAATTGTACACTTGTAAAGTATTGTGAGGTAGGGGGCAATAGGCCACAAGTAAAACCATGAATTTCTTATCATAGAGATTTATAACCTTAGTTAGATATTGAGGATTACAAAAGAACAAAAACTAACCATAACTAGGTATATCATGTGTATTGCTTCATATATAATTATTACAAGTCACTTTATTGAAAAAAATGACCAAAAAAATTTCTTGGTGGTAACACGTCAGTAGAATATTCCAGATAATGAAAGAAAAATAAATGCTCATGCACCATTAATTTTTTACCAATAAAAACACATCCAGCAGCAAATATGAGTTAGAAAAAAGATATTATGCATTTAACAAATCGGAGAAAAGTCTTAGCCTCCCAAGGATTCCGTTATTTCTTTCCAACAGGAGGCTGTAGTGGTTGGCCACGTTCTTTCCCGCGAAGTTTTATTCCAATTGCTCTCTCGATCTTTCCGAGAACGATATTGTTAGGGATCCCGCGACCGGCCTCGTAATCATTCACAATTTGTGGTTTCTCGCATATTTTTGTTGCCAAGTCTTTTTGACTCATGCCCTTAGATTGTCTTCCTTGCATTATAAGTTTTCCGAGGTCAAGCGGTATTTTCTCATGTCGCAGTTCTTCAGTTTCCCGATCAAGTTTGGCTGTATTTTTTGTGGTTCCGTGCTGTTTATTAGTTCCTGCTCCATATTTTTGTTGAGTATCAACTGGTAAACCTTGACGGCGTGCGGCGTTTACTGCTTGTTCGGTTTTCAAGGCAGATGCCTTTGGAACCTTCTTGCGCAGGACAGTGACCGTATCCCAGTCAGACATGTTTAACTGACTTAAATATCACTGGATTCACAAACTCCTAATTGTCAGTTTTTCTCACTGATAATTTTATTCCACTTGTGCTAGCTTTTTCTCAGTAGCCTGTCTGTACAACACAGACTGTACAGTTAATCACACAGTCACAGAATATAAACAAATACACAGATAGCTTATTACAAATGTTATACAATTGAATTTTGAATGGAATTCAAGAAGCATAATATATATTATATGATATGATATGACAATGGAGATTGCACGGCGAACAACGAATTGAAGCCAAGAAAAGTGACCTTGAATAACGTTGCTTATGTTATTTGTCCCTTTCTTTTAATCGTACAGAAAGGGACAAAGATCATAAGTGACATCATTAAAGGTCACTTTTCTTGGCTTCAAGGCTTTGTTAGCCATGCAATCTCCAGTGTCATATATAAGCTTCTTGATGAAATTTAAATAATGGCAAAACACCATATACAATAATAGAGTAATGAAATAATTATAGCAGTATTAGCAGTAATATAAATTACACTTATATGCATATATTGATATATTGATACAGTATTATTTTTATACAGAATTTTGAATTACCTACCAATTGGCAATTACTACAATTGCGACATCTATAAATTTTATAAAGGTTAAAAAAATATAGTTATCGTTCTAGGCAGTGTACTATAATATAATTTTTCAATTTTATTGATCCAAGGACCATCTAATTTGTCAGTAACAACAAACCATTAGCATTAATAGTACTTAAACCAAACATGCTAAATAACTAAGGCCGGATTCGACCAAACTGGAGTAAGTTTTTACTCGAGAGTAAACCATTGTTTAATCTGGAGTAAGTTGATTTTGCATTTTACCAAATAACAATCTCAGAATAAGGTACTACGCGCAAGTAAATATTTACACGGCCGATTTTGGTGGAGTAAAGGAACAAACTGAGAGTAAGCTATTGTTGTCAAAGTCACTTGTCAAATAAACTATTTGTAACAGACTGCAATTTTTAAAATTATCTTAGAATAATTAACACGATTTTTTCACCTAAATGATTTAAATAGGTACAATATTTATCAACATTGCCGCTACGATGGAATGATTGAGAAGAATGATCGATGAATCCGACAGTGATGATGAATATGTTCCAAGACGTCCAAGGTGGTTTAAGGAAAGAGCCAATTACTTTGAAGATTACGATAACTACGACTTTGCTGTAAGATTTCGTTTGACCAAGGAAGCCACTCTATGTTTATTAGCTAAACTTGAACATAGGTTGGAATACTCATCAGACAGGTGGGTACCCACCTACAAGCTTAATAAGTACTTGAAATACCTACTATGTTACTCCTACGAGACGTGATCATTTTATTGTCAACGTAACATACAATTCAAATATGAATCTATATATTTCTGAGTGACAGGTCTTTTATTTTACAGGAATTTCTCCATATCGCCAATAAATCAACTGTTAGCAACCTTGAGATTCTACGCAACCAATTCTACACAGATGAGTGTTGGTGATTACTGTGGTATGAGCACTCCTACTACAAATAAAGTGATTCACCAAGTAACCTCTGTGATAGCTTCACTGCATTAAGAATATATTAAGTTCCCTGAAACAACTAGCGAAATAAGGAAAGCACAAGATGCATTTTATCGTATAGCTCGCTTTCCAAGAGTTATTGGTGCAATGGATTGTACACATATTCGTATTGCCTCTGTTCCATTAGAATAGAATAGAATAGAATAGAATAGAAAAACGTTTATTCGACAAACACATCAAAGCAAGGGTTACATATTTAGTAGAAGAAATACAGTGATATAATAAAACTAGTTCTTATATTCTAACAAGCGGCACTAACAGAATAAAATAAAAAAGTGACAGTTTTAAAAAAAAAAAAATAACAAATTTTAATGATGATTTATTACATTACAATTACAAGTAGGTGGTGAGCAAGCCGAGCTATTTAGGAATAGAAAGGGATACTTCTCTATCAATGTACAGACCATATGCAACGCTAATCTAGAAATTATAGATATTGTGGCTAGATGGCCAGGATCAGCTCATGATAGCACCATATTCAATAATAGTTACAGAAAAGCACAATTTGAATCTGGTAAGTATGGTGAGGCACTATTAGTGGTAGATGGAGGTTATGCATCCACCTCATATATGATGCCTCCACTAGAGCACCCCAGACTACAGGGGGAACAACTATATAATGAATCCCAAATCAGGACACGAAATCCAGTTGAAAGAAGTTATGGTGTATGGAAGAGGCGATTTCCTGTCTTGGCATTAGGAATGCGTATTAAATTAGAAAAAGTTCTTAACGTCATTATTGCCACTGCTGTGCTTCACAACATTTTAAGGCGACGAGGAGAACAAGTCCCTATCGATGATCCTGAACTTCCACTTCCAGCCCCCTGGACTGAACTGTTACGAGACGGACAAATATCCTCCGCTGTGGATCCACAATCTAGTCGACAATATAGGGCACGAGACATACTAATATCTAATTATTTTCAAAATTTATTGTAAGGTTAAAAATAAGTACCAAATCAACATAATACTAATTGTTTATTAGCTTGCTATTACAAAAATAAAGGAAGTAATTAAAAATTAAAATTAATTTTCAGAATTTTCTTCATGCTCCTTTTTTTTTTTTAGTTGTAAGAATAACATCCTAGTTTTTAGTTTTTCTTGTTTAAGGATTTCTTTTTTTATATCCATCTCTAATTGAGTGGTATTTTTTTTTTCCTCTGCTTCCTCTCTGGCCAAATTAGTCTGTAATTTTATTGCTTCAATTTTATGTTTATGAAGCAATTCTAAGGAATTTGCTGCCGGAGTGTGAAGAGGTCTTCTTCTTGACATGCCTGTCTTATCAGTTTTCAACTGGGCAGACACTGGAGTCCTAAGCAGTTGTGGTGTATAATCACCCCAATTCTGAAACAAAATAAGGTGTTACATATAAATATAATATATAACAAGCAGGGAATTAGTCTGGGTTTTTTAAATTTTAAATTTAATTTTTTATTACATATACACATATTATAAATAGCGGTCAAACTTATAACACCCCTCGTTTTGCGACAGGAGGTTAATAGGTAACAAATAAAAGAGGGGTGTTAAAAGTTTATAATGTGTGTCTCTATGTCCATGTATCTGAGTGTCTGTTTGTGGCTTCGTAGCTCCCAAACTGGTGAACGGAATTGGACACAGGTTTTTTTTTTTAATAAAGGATGGTTTTTAGCAAGATTTCATGAAAATTGTTTGGGCCGTTTAAGAGACACACACACACACACAAACACACACACACACTTACGTCAAACTTATAACACCCCTCTTTTTGCGTTGGAAGTTAAAAAACACTGCATAAGACAATTACAAAATATGTACCTTAGTAACAAATTCTTGTGTTTGTGTCTCATTTGCTATTATGTTCACATCTTCATTTTCATTTGTATATAACACAGGAGAAGACACGAGTGTATCACCACAAACCTAGAACAATTTTTATTTATAAGTAAAATTATTACAATAATGATTATTCAATACATAGTCTCAACAATGGGATGGGATAAAAGGCATATATATTTGCTTAATAAAAGCCCATAGCTAAACACATTCCTAGCCTAACAATATAAATTATATTCTAAAAGTAAACTGGCCCAGGATAGAAAGAAATGGAGGGATGCAGGGGATGCCTTTGTCTAGCAATGGGACACTATGGGCTCATAATAATAAAATAAACAAAATATTTTAAAAAATTCCAAACCTCAACTTCATTATCTGCTGATGTAGAGGCACCAAATTTCTCTACATCTGTAAGTGAATAAACAGGAAACTATGATAATATATATATTTTTATGTTATACCTATCTAAAACTTCATAATAATGGTGGATACTTATAGGATTGCTTGTAGGTACGACTACGAGTATAATGTAATATAGCAAACCTATATTGCATGAGCCGGGAAGATGTTACGATTCCGAGCCTGTAGTGTTAGCTGTCTGAGAAACTGCTTGAGCTGGAGCCACACTGTCGTTATCGCACGGGTTAAATAACCCGATAGCACTCGTTTTTATTAACGACACAATCCTTGCAAAATTAGGATCTTCCTTTATTTGATTGGGAGGTCCCCCTCCTGTAAATAAAAAAAATAATTGTACGTAGTTACATACTATGTACCTAGTATTAAAAAAAGTGGTTTTCTGAAGGAATGCTATTATTAAACAAAGGATAACTATAGGTATTTAGTTTGCATAAAACTTACCTGTTTGAATCCTTCGCAGCCTAGCATTAGAGGCTTCCTTTTTCGCAGCCTTTTTCATGTTTTCCCACTGGCTCCTGAGGTTTTCCGCAGTACGGTGGCAGTGGATCGTTTGGCTATTATATTCTATTGAAATAATTTGCCATTCGGCAAGTTTTGTTTTCATGCTCATGCCATCCGTTTTTTTATTTTCAATTATTCGGAAATGCTTTTCGACTAGGTCAATAAGCAGTTTCTTTTCTGAAAGAAGCCAGTTAGGGCTACGCTTCCGCTTATTGTCACTCATTTTGATGAATTTATACTTATTATAAATCTTATAACAACGAAAATCAACCACAACACACAAATCGAATTTAAACAAATTGTCAATATGATATGACATTTCTCCAACTGTATTTACCTACAAAATTAAATGGTTACTTCGTTTAAAGTAAGGCCAGAAGAAACAATATGACACTATTCCTTGTCGGTTTATACATTCGTTCATCATTCACTCTTACTCTACAAATCAATAATACCGAGTTTAGCTTACTCCTCGAGTTCGTTGGAAAAACGTAATCCTAGTTAGTCACGAGTAAATTCCAAGAGTAAAATTATTCCCGTAATAGTTAGACTAGTGTAATTACGTGTTTGGTCGAATCCAGCCTTAATGTCTCAATTCCTTATACAGATCTGATTCATATCTTAAAACAAAGAATGACTTCAAAATGGAAAACGCACTGGAATCATACTACATAAGTGGAAAATAAGGGACTTTGTTATGCTCCTTTTAATGTTAAAATCAATAGCCAGCCTTGGTTCTGTAAGAGTAATTACTACATTAATAGAAAATTCTATTTCATTATTTTACGCCTTCGTTTTGGTCATTGCCGGTTAAATTTCCGTCTACATCGTCTAAAAATGGTTGATAGCTCCGTCTGCTCTTATTGCAATTCTCATGAAGAAACCATTTCGCACATCATCTTCGATTGTTCATCCTTCGGCATTCATCGCCTTGTGTTGTTGGATGAACTTACTCAAATTTATGAGTCTGATTTGGTCCCGTGTGACATTATAAAACTTCTTGTAAATAATTGTACATACGTCCCTTTGCATAAATTCATTGTTAGTACTGTAGGAGAAATATAGTATAATGTTTTAAATAATACTGATAATGTTTGTATGGTACCTATTGTCTGAATCTCGCAGACTTTGATTTGTAATGTGTACCTGTACCTACTGGTTTTGATATGACACTCACTGACCGGATTTAAATAAAAATGTTTTTTATAACGAGGCATATGTACCTAATGGATTTGACTCACTGGATTGAACACGATAAAGAAAAAATAATAACTGAAGACTAACACTGGTTTTGACTATAAGTATAAAATACAACTGAAGACTTGAACACTGGATTTGTCTACAATATATTATTATACAGTGTGTAAATGGTATACGGGCGTTTATTGAAACTGGACATAGGTTAAGACTCTACTAATCATTAACAGAAAGAATTATTTTGATTACGCTAACGTATACACCGTTATTAATTTTTGAACATACTATCGACCCGCAATGTACATCGAAGTCCATCTGTCAGGTAAGTACGTAATGTTAACTTGTGAAAATGTGTATTTCGGCTTAAGTAGCCTCAGCTTTAATAATTCTTAATTTTGAAACGGCATTAATTGCGTTTTTATTTCATTGCATTTTTCGTTATACATTGCGTGTTAAATTACTTTGTATGGCTTTTCTTTTTTAAATTTAATTTTAACAAAAGCTGCCTAAATGTGCTTAGTAGGGGTTATACTAACCACAGTTAAAAGGAACGCCCGTATACCATTTACACACTATATGATAGCTGAAGATATTGGTAATCGATTTTACTTCTCAAAGTATCGAAGAAACTGAAAACAACACTGGATTTGACTATTACAATATAATTATACTGAAGACTTTTATTATAATATAACCCCTAATTGGATGGAAGGAGAATTACTTAAGACGAGGCAGCATGGCTTTTAACCCTAGCCTGTTCAAAAGAACAAACGAAAAAAAAAAGCGTTCATTGTGCTTATTGATTAAAAAAAAGTAATCTGTGCAGACGATTGCTGACTTAGTAATTATTTATTTTATTTACGTGTGTGACCGCCAACAAATGAGCTGATTACCCTCTCTTACTTGAAATTGACGAAGTCGCTACGAAACCGCCTTGTACGAAAAGAAGAATGAGCTTTGAAGACAGACTTGATTCTGTAGAAGAAATACTAGTTTTCGCGGAGTGTGAAGACAGTGTCAACATAGATAACTATAGATCCATACATGTTCTTGGAATCAACAGCAAAAACCCAATAATACAGTTGGATGAAACCATATTTACAGGTATAAGGGACTTACTAAATTGTATTAACTTACTTCCAGGTGCTAATACATTACACAATTAATATTTAATTAACAATAATGGATATTTCAGGTCAGCTAAAAAGACCTACAGGAACTCACATGTTCTTTATTAAGGACCATACACCAACAAGTGTTGATCCTCTCTTTGACAAGTTGCCAAAGGAAAGTGTAAAATATATCTGTAAAGCCTCCAAGTACCTAAACTTGAAACACACTTACATCACTTCTAAAGATGGCCCAGGTAAGCTGAATCAGATTTATGTATAATTAAATTGTGCGGTGCATCCTTTTAATTCTAATCCAATAATATTCCTCAGATCAAGGTCTTGCTACCCAAGATGAACAAACTGAAAATGATCTGGTGCCAATGAGTTTCAGTACAGTACAAGAAGCAGTTGAAAAGTTCCACAGTGAGTGGGAATCTAAAATACATGAAACCATTTTAGATTTGATTGGTGATGGTCTTCCATTGTAACATGGATGATAAATTTAGATTGTAAACGGTGACATACTTTAGCAATTAAGTGCCAAAATAAAATTTACTTTTTACTGTATACAGTACGAACGAACGTGGGGTACGAATTTAAGCGGTTCAGCCTGAGGCATGCTCGCTTTGCGCAGTGACCTGCTCGCGAGCCAAATTGTTGCACATAAACATGCGCGGGTGAGGCAGTGTGCTCTCCGCGAGTTGACAATGTGCATCGTTCAAAATGGCGTCGGACACAGGTGCCAAAGAAATCGCCTCATTGGTGAAATGGCTCAGCAACTTTATCATATATGTACGTAGGGACATGCTTGGATACACGTTCAAATTGCGCAAGGCACGCACACTGAGACACCTTTGAACACGGTCATAAGACCAGACTCTCGGTGTGAACATGTACGAATTTGAGCAAAATAGGTGAGCTGAGCATGCCTCAACCGAAGACTGCTCTAATTCGTACCTACCTTTACACTTACAGGGCCTCTATTCTATTATATTATATGTTATAACGATATCGCATTTGACATGTTTTATAATCATTTATGTCACAGTCACCATTATTGTAAATGACATAAGAGTTATCAAAACGTTGACAATACAGAAACATGACTATTACAATATCGTTATTACTGTGTAGAATCCCAGCCCAGTACAAAATTCTTTATGCATAGTTGTTTAGGTAGAATATTAACCTACTAGCAGAACTCTTTTTAGTGAAAGGAGTTATAAGAGACTTCTGCTTGTAATTTGTAATTTATACCTTCGTAAAACAGGCCTCTGGTGGCAATCAGCTTGCATTATTGTAATCCAAAAAAGAAAAGGGCAAATGCACTCAAGTTATCCAATAAGGTACGCTGCTACATATTAAAATAACATGGTTTTGTAATGGGTTGTTAACTTACAATTGCTTACTCCTTCCAAATGCTAAAATGAAAGATCCAGAATACAATTTTTAGTACCTATTGTTTTTTTTTTGTATGAAACCATTTATTTAAAAAAAAAGTCCTGCTTATTTCAATAAAAAACAAAAGAGAACAGGTCAGTATAATATTTTGCGTAACTAATCATTAGATAATTTCTTCATTGCCACAAAACAAATGAAGGATTATTTCACAATTATTACAGGCTTGCGAAAACAGTTTTTCGATTAAGTAATCCGTTTATGAAATATTAAGCGGTAACTTTTTTAGACCTCCCTCTTCCCCATACAGCATACGAGGGGCACACTGAAATGATCGAGATTAAGAAAAACTACATGCACGGTATAGCTAAGTTCCAGTTTAAAGTTGATGTTGACAAAATGGCTGATTTGTATGCTTCCACAGCTGCTTCGGGGTCTTCAAACCGTTGACCGCGTAATAAATCTTTCATTATAGGGAATTTAAGGGAATGTACAGAAATCGTTTGGGCACAGGTCAGGACTGTACGGAGGATGACTCATCAGCTCAACGTTTTCCTGCTTCAAAAAAAACATGTCTTCCGAGCCTTATGGGAGCACTCGCATTATCGTGATGTAAGATGATGCGACGTTTCGGGTTATTTTTTCGGAATTCGGCTAACATTTCTGGCAAACAAACCGTGATAATATCACTCAGCGGTAATCGTTCTGCGTTCATGTAAAGGAGTTGTAGCAACATGCCCCTTTTTCGAGGCAAACGTAGCGACTATTTTCTTTGAGACGCTGCGGGAGCGAACCACTTTCGTTGGTTTGACCTCGTCTTCGAATACCCAAACTGCTGACTGATGTTTTCTTTCATATTTTATATTCATATTTCGAATGAATAAATTCATGATTCATCTGAGACGATAGTGTAAACGGTATTTGACTTCCCTCTGTTAAAATGTTGCAGAATATTCCGGCATCGATCAACACGAACCGCCTTTTACTCTCCGGACAAATTGTGGGGAACCCAGCGGGAAACTAGCTTTCTTACACACAGCTCATATTAGCTCGTCATCTAATATAATAGTTCGCACAACTGCGATGTTTTCAGGCGTGACCTGCAAAAGGAACAGTGCTGAGCGACACACGACCGCGTCGGAACTCGGCATACCAGCGGTTTATTTTCGTTTGACTCGGTGTGTCGCCATGATTGTTATTGTGCCCAGGTTTGTGTAAATGAGGCGACAAATTTATTATCATATAACTTAGTAATTGGTGCTTTGAGAAGGTGGAGATTGAAACGTGAAGCTTACCAGTAATAATGTCTTAGCATGCTGACTGGAACAGCCCAATTTACTCCTGCCTGACTGCTTCGCCATCTGTAGATTTAGGAATACATGACACCACCGTACTTGGTGATGCCCTAATTTAATCACCATCTGAATAGACTTCAGGGTGAACCAAGAGCTACATTTACACATTATCTTTACAGGGTCATTCATCGTCCACCACACTGTACTATTATGGCCTTACTGGGCCGAGCCTCAGCTCACATGGTAGTTATAATAAATACTGTGGCCTTACTGGTGCCGAGCCGCAGCTCACACGATACTTTGATACTACGTCCTTACTGGGCCGAGCCGCAGCTCACTTGGTATTATGATACTATGGCCTTACTGGACCGAGCCGCAGCTCACTTGGTACTATGATACTATGGCCTTACTGGGCCGAGCCGCAGCTCACTTGGTACTATGATACTATGGCCTTACTGGGCCAAGCCGCAGCTCACTTGGTACTATGATACTATGGCCTTACTGGGCCGAGCCGCAGCTCACTTGGTACTATGATACTATGGCCTTACTGGGCCGAGCCGCAGCTCACTTGGTACTATGATACTATGGCCTTACTGGGCCCAGCCGCAGCTCACTTGGTACTATGATACTATGGCCTTACTGGGCCGAGCCGCAGCTCACTTGGTACTATGATACTATGGCCTTACTGGGCCCAGCCGCAGCTCACTTGGTACTATGATACTATGGCCTTACTGGGCCGAGCCGCAGCTCACTTGGTACTATGATACTATGGCCTTACTGGGCCGAGCCGCAGCTCACTTGGTACTATGATACTATGGCCTTACTGGGCCGAGCCGCAGCTCACTTGGTATTATGATACTATGGCCTTACTGGGCCGAGCCGCAGCTCACTTGGTATTATGATACTATGGCCTTACTGGGCCGAGCCGCAGCTCACTTGGTAGATATTAGGTACTTAGAATACGGAATACTTAGCTTTCTTGAAGTGCCGACTCCGTGATCAGTACTGACTAACAATGGATTGAGATAATCTAAACCTGTGAAAGTAAACGGCCAGCTGTAATTAACTCTTTGTGAAGGTAGAGCCGAAGTGGGTGGTAATCGATACGGGCCGCCTCCATGCTTTTTTTGCCTTGTGGGATCCAGTAGAGTTCGCGTATGATGCTTGGCACCCACATGATAATTTTTCTCATTTCAGCAAGAGTATCGGGTATCTAGTATCATAAGACCAATTTGCATTTCCTAATCTGCCTTTGCTTTGCAATAATCCGTCAACATCAATAAACGACAATAAATTACGTGACAGACGAGTTTCTTTTCCACTCATCTCTTCTGAGAAATGTCGTTCTTGTAGAAGTTTAATCTCTTTAATATTATTGTGGTTTTAACCCGGTTTATTTAAGATGTCTTTACTCCCGTTAATTTATTTTATTTTATCCTGTTCTTTTATGCTATTTGTCTTAGTCCGTGAATTTTTTGATGTGATTTCTGAGCTAGTCGACCCTCCCGAGTAAGCAAAGAAAGTTCTCTTAACGTGCCAGTAGGCCAGCTATCTGGTTTTTGTAATAAAAAATCAGGTCCACGAAGCCAATAAAGTTTTTCAAAATTCGTTTTATTGACGCGTGTATAAAATTATTAATACCTACATCAGCTCAGTTGGAAAGTATCGTACAATAAAAAAAATATTTTTGTTTATTTCGTTTATCCTTCTTGCGACAAAGGGTGTCAAGAGTTTGTCAGAGTTTATCCAGTCAATTACTATTTGACTATCGGTCCACAAGAACTGTTGAGTAAGTTTAAGCTTAAGTGAATTTTCTGCATTTTTAAGAAAACCTCTTTTCCAACCTCTGCTCCCAATAATTCTAGGCGCGGTATCTTTAAATTATCATTACTTTGATAGGAACAAGTCTCGATCTACCTATTACGATACCCTTACCGTTGTTATTTACAATGTAAACCACGGCAGCTTATGCCTTAGTTGACGCGTCTGTGAAGCAATGAAGCTGATTTCCTTTATCTGATGATGATTTCGGGAGCTGCCTTTGTAAACAGATGTCCGAGATATCAGTTAGATTTGAATTCATTTCTTCCCATTCACAAGTTAGGTCAGTGGATAATTTAGTATCCCATTTAATGTTACCTTCTTTCCACAGATCTTGTAGGAACAATTTTGCTGGTAACAGTATATATAATTTCCTGGAATGTTCGTCTGGTGTCTCTGTGTAATCGAATTGCTTCTTGAATTGTATCTGTGCCAGTGACGAGATTGTCTACGTAGATATCATTAGCTACACTCATGACCTGCTCTTTGCCACAGTTTGACAAGTTTAGTGATGTTTTAAAGTCGCGTTGAGAATAAACGGGCTAGTAATCATTCCAAACGGAACCCTACAGAAACGTAAGCACAAGATGTTATTCTGTGTGACTGGTTTAGATATATCTTTAAGCCAGAGGAAACGTGTGACGTCTCTATCTTCTTCTTGAATTGAAATTTGTAGAAATGCCTTCTAAACATCAGCAGTTAACCCTATGTGATGACTCCTAAACCTTATAAAAGGCTGGTAAGATTTTCTACCAGTGATGGACCGCAACGCAATAAAGACATTCGTTTAAACTTTTGTCATCATTTGTCTTAGCCGAAGCATCATAAACAATTCTCATTGGTTTCCCTGAGCTTAACACGCCGTGATGAGGAAGATAATGTATGGCTACAGTCAGAAGTACATTCTATGTCAGGTACTACTTCAACTATGCCGTTATCCAGCTAATACTTGAGCGTTTCTTCATAAGCCTGTAGAGATATAGAGTCTAAGCGTTTAGTTAAATTCACTAGGCGACC
The DNA here is from genome assembly GCA_949316455.1 of Acleris holmiana. Lineage (NCBI taxonomy): Eukaryota > Metazoa > Arthropoda > Insecta > Lepidoptera > Tortricidae > Acleris > Acleris holmiana. The sequence continues at coordinate 21,423,291 of OX438762.1, forward strand.
GAATGCAATCACTGCCAGGACCTCAGTTTTATACAGTAAACAAAAGTTCAGATATTAGTAAATCTCAGAAGTCTATTTTCACAGAGAAATTTGGCAGGAAAATCATGGTATGGCAGACAATCTGTGAATGTGGCCTAAAATCAAGTCCATTTTGTACTACGTTTACAATGACAGCTGATCTCTACGTGAAGGAATGCCTCAACAAACGAATTCTGTCTATGATTAGGAAACACAGTGTCCCGACTGTATTTTGGCCTGATTTAGCGTCGTGCCACTATGGATCCAAGGCGTTGCACTGGTATGAACAGAAAAATGTTAAGTTTGTACCAAAAACCTTGAATCCACCAAATTGCCCTAATCTTAGGCCAATCGAACGTTTTTGGGCTATAATGAAAGCGAAACTTCGTAAAAGTGGTAATTCTGCTGATTCTGAAGAGAAGTTTCGTCGAGACTGGAACAGGGTCGCAAAAACATTCGATCAAGTTGTGTACCCATCCCCCCTATTGTTCTTTCTACCTCTTCATCTTATTTTCTACTCCTCTTATATATATTATCTATCAAAATTACTGAAGACTCTTTATGACTTTTAAACTCTTTAGATTGTTGGACTAAAAGATAAATTAACTGCGTTGATGGTGTTTAGCCTAATAACTAAATTATTAACTTATAAACTAAATTGTTGAAATGGCCACGTGATCGTCTAATGTCTAGGAACCTAAGTTGTGAACCTATTTTAGTAACCTAAGTACTTTAATGAAATAAGAGAATGATATAACCTAGTCCTAAAATAATATATTTCCCTACTCTAGATTAATAACAACTTCTACAACACAAACTATTTCCTTAATTAAGAGTAATGAAATGAGGGTCTACCTAATTTATCAAACACCTATAACTATGTTACAAATTAAATTTGATATAACATTTATTCTAATGACTAAGAAACCTTTAAGGCTACTAGATAAATTTGATTACTAATAAAAGGCTAAATATAAATTAAATAATTAAGACTAACACTGGACTAAATTTAGGATATTTACATATTCATTTATTTATAAAAATATATGTCAGTGGTAAAAGTAGGTACCTCTCTGACCCTCCACCGATTTTCTACTAAATACTAATTTTATTTGTATGACTTCTATTTGAGTATTCTATAAATTTAATAGTTCTTTGTGAATCCCTACATATTAGTGGTAAAGGGTGGGCACCTCCCCGCCCAACCGGTACTTCCGGCCATTACTATGAAGTTCCCCCACTAATATCCTACCAAAATACTAATTTTATATATTTAACTCTTATTTCAGTATTCTAGAAAGTTAAGTATTTTAAGTATTCTAAAAATAGTTTTTCGTTGAATCTATTTCTGATATAACACCAAAATCAAGTGTTATTTAAAAACCAAATAAGTCTATATTATAATTGAAGTCACCATCATTTCCGAAAGGATCTCCAAAGAAGAAACGTTGAAGCAACTCTTGGATCAAAGTCCTTATAATTAAGAAATTATCTCTATTTCTCAATTTAGAGATTAAGTAATATACCAAACAGATGTTTTATCTGAAATATTCATTCTATGATATATAATTATCTGAACCAACAGAAAATATAATTTAATAAAATTTAATAAGAAAACCTTTTAATATCTTTAATGATTAGAAGTGATACCCCAATAAAAGACCATACGAAAACCTAGCCTATTAAATGTAAAATTAATAATTCCTAATAGGTTAACTATAGAAAACTTCCTAGTCATGATACTATCTGACTAATACTAGCAATGTAACTTCACTAGAAGAAATGTCCTTGGTCAATCTAGAACAACTGTTCATATGTATTCCCTTGGGAATGGCTTAATGAGTTGACAGCATCAGAAACCAACCGTGGTCCTTAGACTTAGACGGCAGAGTCGTAACTCGGTTTGTACTGCAATCATTAGCCGTAGATTGTGAAAGACAGAAGGACCGTTCAACTTGTAAGTATTGCCCTAAACTTTATCAATATGAAAGTCTAACTTTGTATAGGGATATCTAATATCCTTGAGGTGTGTCTAGCCTCAAATGCCTCAGTCAGTGATCAATCCAGTCACATAGACGCCTTTAGTCAGTGATCAACCCCGTCACTTTAGGCTAAACTCTACCAGAGTATTTATGTATACTTAAGAAAAAGGTAAATAGTTTACATTCGAAATTTTATCAATATGAAAGTCTATCTTTGTATAGGGATATCTAATATCCTTGAGGTGTGTCTAGCCTCAAATGCCTCAGTCAGTGATCAATCCAGTCACATAGGCGCCTTTAGTCAGTGATCAATCCAGTCACTTTAGGCTAAACTCAATCAGAATATTTATGTATACTTAAGTAAAAAGTATTTAGTTTATATTTAACTTTACCTACTTTGCTCATTCCTCAACGACCATGTGTATAAGTCAACGCAGAGAAGTTTAGAGGATAATTATGATACGCACTGGCATCAATTAACCTACCTAGATGAAAACCTATTAGTTAACTGTTTAGTTATTTGTTTCAATAATTGTAACCACTCTTACTTAACTTATAGACTTAATATTAACTCTACAACTTAAAACCTTATCTTAATATAGTAAATAAACCTATAAATTAATACACATGATAATTGTGACCACTCACTTAACTTATAGACTTAATATTAACCCTACAACTTAGAACTTTATCGTAATATCGTAAGTAAACTTATAAATTAATACGCATGATAATTGAGACCACTCACTTAACTTATATAGACTTAATATTAACCCTACAACTTAGAACCTTATCGTCATATCTTAAGTAAGCCTATAAATTAATATACTTGGTACCGCAAACGTTCATACACTCTTATCCTAAATCTTAATAAACCGTTTCCCTTCCTAGTTACTTTTGAAGTTTATAAATATTTCCTATACCACAGATTCGTAATTCGTCAACTCTCTTATATTATAATTTTATAACTATGAGCCTTCCTAGCAAAACAAAAGATTTAAAATATTTTTACTTATTGGAATATTTTTAGTTTTTTCCCAAGATAAATAAACTTTTGCTTCCTAAGTTTTAGATTATATTTTATTCGCTAACCTTTGTTTATTAAAATGCCTATAAATTAAACTATAGGTACTGAACAACGGAAGTGACAATTGAAAATTAACCCATGACACTTCATATATCTAGCTAAGCACATTACGTGTTTATAAGCCTCTCCCGGTTTAAGGAGAGAACTACTAACTACCTAATGAATCCTAAAAACCCTATTCAGCTACTGTTTTAAATCAAAACTAAGAGACTATTGCATAGCTCTTACATTTACAGTTAATTGTGTGGGTGTGTGATGTCAGAATATCTCGGTGTAAAGATATCCTGCTAGACCAACTAGACCTAACATAACAACGATTTCGGAAACTAGGTCTCCTGTGTGTGGTCCTAAGACTTTTCCACCGGTTAGATAGTGCAAGCTAACCTCAAGTTGGTTTCCAAGTCGGATAGATACCTAAGGTGGTCGATATATAAATATATAGATAAGGGGACAAACGTCAAACCATACACTATAAGTCGTCTCTACTGCCTAGGCTCGGATCCTCTACGTGGGACCCTATAGAGCAAACTTACAGCTTATAGCCAACGTCAGCTGACATACCGATTTAAAAGGTGTCAGAGCCTTTTGGACGCGAATACCCCAACTTACTTGGTTAGTGAGATAAAACCGTCAGATTCCTGATAGTAGAATCTTTCTAGTTCTTTCCCGTAACCAAAATGTAAGCGTAGTTTTATGAATGTTATCAACGTCTGCCTGGGTCTCAGCTTTACTAACTACCACTAGGGTGTCGGAACTGAGATCTGGAAATCAAACACAATATTAATATTTGGAATAAACAAACCGCAACTATCTAACACACAAACAAACACAACCTGAACCAACTGTTATAGCTAATCCCAAAGATCTAATAATTGTAAACTCAGCAACACTAAACACTCCCCATTCCTAACCCCAACTTTTCACGTTTATCGTAAATACGAAGTGTATCCGATAGTTACCTAAACCCACTCAAATTAAATTAACACGATTATTAGATAAACACGATAAGAGCAGAAAAATAAATAAACAAAAACACAAAACAAATGCACATAGTCTCCGACCCTCGAATAGCGGCTTCGACTTACTCAGTACAGCACCCAGGAAATGTGAAGGAAAAAGGTGCGCTCTTCCCCATCTGACCTGTATTTATAGACTCCGGGACCCGACGCCAAGAAAGCCCCCCCCGCATATTCTTTTTCATTTCCCGGTACTTTCCCCATTTTGTCCTATCCAAAAACGTGCAAACCATTTTGATCCTTACACACCTCATACAGAGTATATTTCGCAAATCTTATGTTTTCACACAGTCTGCTGTGCAGTTATCGCTCCTTATAAGGCAATTCCCTGAACTATCTTACAACCCAAATCTAACCATTTATTATGAATATTACTCCATGTATATTATCCAATAAAGTTTGTAATTCAATATAAAGCCATTAAAATACGGTTGAATCTAGGTGACTCCCCGAAACTTCACTTTGGTAACAGAAGCAAAAGTGAAATAGTCGTTATCTGTGCAACTATCTGATAGACAAAAAACTTCTTTTTTTTTTTATTAATTTCTATTCATAAACAATAATGCATTTATAAATTAATGATATATTCTGATAGCAGACCCGTTACACGTACATACAACCTTTGACCCGGGAATATCTTTATTATGTAGAACAACGCCATCTCAACACCACGACTAGAATTTATTGTATCGATTGATTATTTATCTTAACTAGTTATCTTAGATAGTTCACAACGTCAATCAAAGAGGTCACTGTTTACAATGTTTACCCCTAATACGATATCTGTACTGTTGTAATTTGGGATTCAAATTCGTTTTAACATCCGATGCATACTTAGTTGAAAATTTGTTTATTACTACTAAAAATTGTGTAATCTTTCCACCTTGTAATTTTAATTTTAAATATTGTTACTCTAAAGTGATACTTTTCAGACCTTCAATAAAACAGAGTGCATGTCCACCTTTATGTGTTCACAGAGTAGAGTATTTTAAAACTTTAGAAAAACGCCTGGTTAATGGGATATTTAAAGCGTCCACTATTTTTCGTACAACAAATATTTATTACTAACCCAAATATAAATATTTATTATTTTTGATGTTTAAATGTATTCACTATGTGACATTGATTTACTTCGCAAAATTGTTTGTTTTTAATTTGGCTGAATAGTCACAACCATTTCCAATTCTCAGTCTATGTCAATTATAATCAAAGCCGTCTCCTTGATATTCTTTCCGCAAATGTACTGAAACGTCATGCGATGCTCGCGCTGAATGTCACAAACTCATTCCGATCCTTCTAATTTATCCTTACGTATATAAATTAATTAAGTTTGTTTATTTATAAAACATACAGTAAAATGCCAGCAGCTTCGTCTAGTTATAATTGTATCCCTAAACGATGGTGTCAATTGAAGCTATTCCTATAACTTTTACTATCAGTAGATTATTCGCCACTAAGAACAACACTACACTGGAACTGAGCTCATTTTGAACCTGTGTTCCAGTACAGTTGCTGTCCGATCTCTGATGTCGACGTTCAGAAAGAAATTCCGAAAAATGGCTAGGGGTGTTTGATTTTATTTTTATTCTCAAATCCACATGTTGTTTAAAGTCTCATTCGTTATAAGACTTATAAGAAATGTTTTATTTTTATTTTGCATGTTTATAAAAAAATAAAACGTTTTTTACTTGTGCTTATACTTAACGATACAGTCTTTAAGCAACGAACCGTCCGCAGATGATATCTCTGAAGCTGAGGAAATTCAAATAGAATTAACAATGAAAGTCAAGGCTCGGACTCCAGTCACAAGCAATATACTATTACGCATACAGTTTCAAGCAAACTTCCGAAACTTAACATACCGGTGTTTGATGGGAATATCCTAGTGGCAAGAATTCTGGGACCAGTCCAATATACATCGTCGAGACTTACCTGATGTAGACAAGCTGTTGTATTTGAAATCTCCACTTCAAGGCCCAGCAATGAAAGCCATCGAACGTCTAGAAAGTACAAGCATGAATTATCAAATTGCTATAACAACGTTGAAGGACAGATATGGCAAGGAAGGTCAAGTCATCCAACTTCATGTACGTTTCGTCGTCCATTATTACACAAACGTTTTTGTTTGAAAAAATAGTCATACGCTTTTCGAACTCGTGTCTTGACGGAAATTTTCTGTTTATCACTTCTCTTCGGCTGCCTCTGCTTTTATGCCTTTACTATTTTCTTTTCCAAAATGGGGTTTGAAGGACCAGAGGGCTTATTGTCTGACGCACTTGCAATCACGATCGTTTTCATTTTGAAAATCGAACGCTCGTCTGCATACAATATGAAAACAATTGCTCCACTTTGAAGCCGGTTGCGATTGCGAGTGCGTTAGACAATAGCCCCTCCGGTTTTCGTCCCGATTTTTGCGTGTCGGTGAAAGTAAACTCTTGGCTGTTTGTTTAATAAAATACGTTTCGTGATCAATGTGTTTATTATGCGTCCTCCATCTTGACCATCCTTTTCTCGCCTGTCACCGCCCACGGCTGTGACGTTCCAATACACGTAACATTCCTCTTCTTAAATTAATAATCAACATCCTAAATGCAAAACAATTATCTTACAAATCTAATCTCTCGGGAGGCTTCACAATTCTGCCTGACCTTGTACATACATTGTTATGAATAGATAAATTATCCGTACCATCTGATTTTGTATCATTATCACTTTTAACATTAGGAGTTAGTCACAATTCTCTTCAACATCGCTCTCTTGGACCAGATTTTCACTTGTATTTCCGTTGTTGTCCTGATTATTGCGTAAATTTATTTGCTGTCTATTTCTACGATAGGTGTTTCCGTGGTCATCTTCAATTAAGTATGAACGAGGATACTGCAGCTTTTCACACACTTTTCCTCCTGTCCATATCTTATCATCAACTTTTTTTTTAAATATTACTTACTACCTATATTGCATCTCTTAGTTCTTTTGCATCTTTATTATAATATTTTCTAATTTTCTCTTGATGTATTCTACCTAATGAAGCACTATGTCTATAAATTTTTGGCTGTAAGTATCTTTCTGAAACTGGATACTTTGTATTTAAGTTTCTATTAAATAACAAGTTGCATGGCGATGGACTGCCTTCTTTAGGTTGACATCTTAGGTTGAGTAACATTAAATATGGATCAAAATTATCATGTTTACATTTAGACAAATGAGACTTAACAATCTTAACACTAGCTTCTGCTAAACCATTTGATTTAGGATAATTCGGGGATGATGTATTATGCATGAATCCATAATCTTTAGCAAATTGTTGAAATTCTTTACTAGAAAACTGTGGTCCATTATCTGAAAACAATTCCAAGGGAATGCCATGTCTAGCCATTATAGACTTCATTTGAACAATTACAGCATTAGATGTTAGTTGGCTTAGTTTCGCTATTTCTATATATTTGTTATAATAATCTACCATTAACAAATAATATTCTCTGTTGAATTCAAACAAATCTGAACCAAGTTTTAACCAGGGCAATGAAGGTATATCATGAAATTTTATTGGCTCTTTAGAGTTATTAGCCCTATGAATTGCACAAATTTGACAGTTTAAACAAGTGTCTGTAAACTGGGCCGACATGCCGGGCCTAAACATAACACCTTTAGCTCGTCGTATAGAAGTATTCACTCCAAAATGTCCTACATGGACTATTTGAGTCATCATTTTTTGAAGCGAAGATGGAATAACAATTAAATTATTTTTAAGCAAAATGCCATCAACTACTGCCAAATCATGACGAAAATTCCAATATGGCTGTGCAAGAACATCAATACAACTTTTATGATTAGGCCAGCCTGTTTTAGTGTATTCTATTATTAATTTTAAAATAGAATCTTGTGATTTTTCTCTTATCAAATTTCTTTTACTCTCTGAAATAGGCAAACATTCAAACATTACCTGAACATGACAAATTATTTCCTTATTTAATTCCTCATCAAATAGATCAATTTCTTTGTGTTGTATAGGTAAATAGGATCTGCTCAAAAAATCTGAGATAAACATCTTCTTACCAGATACATATTTAACCTGAATATCATATCCTTGTATCCTTTAAGGGGGCACCGAGCTTTTTGCGCTCATTAACTTTAGGTATTTTATGCACTCTGTGTATGTGTGCGTATAGCACACCAGCAAGGAGCGAGCTGGAGCCATGCGCCGGCCGCGCGCCGCGCTTGACGAGCCGTGCGCCGGTCCACTAGGCGCGGAGGTTGCTACCAATGTTTACAAAATAAAAAAACATAATCGATTCCGAATACTTTTATTCAAATATTGACTATAAGAAGTTAAAAACTTTTTTCAGTCTACATTTTTTTTTAAATTTGTTGTTTACTGTCGGTAGGTAAGGTAGGATTGAATTACTTGTATTGTTGAGGTACAGTCACATCACGAGATTGTTGAGCCACTCTAGAACCCACTCACAGATAGATAGATAATTTTTAATTAATGTCGTTTGTACATCTATGGTGTATTTAGCTAGTGTTAAGTTATTTATAATATTTATTGGGCAAATTGTTCGGCTAAAGAGAATAAATCATAAGTAAAAGCCGTACATCTTCCAATCGGCCATCTTCCCTCTCCGAAGGTTACCGGGAGAACCCTTTCATAGAAAGTTGACGGTAAATTTTGACGTAAATAATTTCTTTTGCGTGACTTGACGCTGTCATTAGGACAGAGTTCTATGGTGGCTCAACAACCCCGTGATTTAATGTGACTGTATATTGAAATGAAATAAAACCTAATTACCTTTATTGACAATATTCTAAGCACAAAATAAAGTGAACTCAATACCTAATGTAAAGTAATAAGAACGGCTGAGTAGGGCAAAAATCCCAGTCATGGACCCTTTCTTCAAGATATTATTTTTAACTGACTTCAAAGAAAAGGAAGTTCTCAGTTTGACCTGTATGTATGTATGTATGTTTGTCCGTGATTATCTCACGTTTGGCTGAACCGTTTTTAATGCGGTTTTCAGAAAAGTATTTGTTTCACATAGGAGAAGGTTTTGGTATTTTAACCGTCTTTAAAAAAAGGATCTTAGTTTGTACGAATGTTTATCCATGATTATTTCCGCAAAAACTTCAATGTCTGATTCTGATCACTATAAAGTATAAAATTAAATTGATGTTTTAAAAAACTAAAAACTTAAAGCTGCTGTATCAATCACATATTTAGAAGTTCCTACTTAATGTTTGTATGTATATAATGTAATGAATAATGTACGCAGGTATCTTTAGAAAAAAATATTAGGACATAAGAAACAACAATAATCAATATCGGATTTTACTTCACGGCATTATTTTGTCTGTGTGAGTAAGCAATGTCATTGTCTATTTCTCCATCCAGTGAAAGACAAAAAATTTGGTCCATTGGCATCCTGTAATAAAACAGAACGTTTTGATTTAACTATAATTTATTTATTAACAGAATTAGTTTTTGGATGAAATTTTGTAATCCTCATTCTATAAAAATAATTCGTATTTGGGACTTACAATTCCATTGTGTGGTAAATTTTATAATCGATGTCAACCAATTCATTTACTCTGTAAATTGAAAAAATATAAAGATAATGTGAAAATTCATACTAAATTTATTAAAATGTTTTCCTATACACCTCTTACTATTTTTACGCATACCTCACCGGTTCATTAGGTACCTAACTCTTCGCTTTGTAGCGAAGTGCCAACAACTGGAACATTAACCCTATAAATAAAAAAATATGAATAATTTTGCAATTTTACTCATTTGTTGAAATATAGTTGTTAGGTACTGAGTATTCTTACGGAGTATTCTCTTTGTATTCAGATTTCTGGAGATGTCTTGCTCTAGAAATATTGAAACCATCCCAAGAAGTAACAATATTATATAATTAATTATAGTAAAAAAAAACCTCGGGTCGTTCTAAGAAGCTTGTTTTGCCTGTAAATGTGTTTTTTTAGCTAAATTACTTTTATATCTTGGTAAATATTCACCATAGAAGTGTATTTTTTATATACCTACCTACTAATTGAAAGAACTTCGCGTGTTGTTGAAAATTACTTGTGTAAATAAACCAATTTTGGCCCAAAACATCAAGACTACAACTAAACGATTACAAAGTCTTAGTAATACAAATCGATACATCTCGAAAATCAGTCTATGTTGCTACCGATTTATTTTCTCCTCCCTTAGCGTGGCATTTTGACAACTGTCAAATCAGGTTTCTTAGAACTACTCCACTATCAGTAGGTTTACGATTTTAACTAACTTCATTTCTTCACGCAAGCGTTTAGCATTGTGCTTTTGCCAACCCCTTCTCTTCCTTTCTTGGTTGTGTTTGTTCCCCATTTAAAATAAAGTGAATAATCACAAAAATCGCGATAAACGCAACCAACCACCACGCGACACAGCCTCCACGTCCGACGGCCGAAGCCTGACTAATGCGGACATGGGGGAAACGTGACGGCTCTGGCTAAAATGGACGAAACGCGTGCGAATTTAGGTATTTCCTTCATATTAGTAGAATAAAAACACATTTTCAAATCTAAAGTGATGAATATATAGAAGACGTGTAGTTTTGTTGTAAATCCAAAACTGATGATCTTCCGTGAAGTAATTACGCCGTACTAAGTGTTTATTTTGTTATGTAAGGTATCTTTGGATGTGTTTTCTATCGAGGGAAGTACAAGTAATCGTGTTTCTAAAGTATATGATAAATAGAGTGATTCCTTAAATATCTTACATATGAATTGCATAACTAAAGCTTCAGTAAAAACAATGCAGCAGGCGATCAAACGAACGCATTTTTTTCGTAATTACGTGTCGTTGCCTAGGCGCACTCTTAAGCATCATCCTTTGTAACCTAACAGGTACTTTATTAAGTGGTTTTTTAAATAAAATTTCCAATGCTGAGTGATCAGTTTCTACCAAGACTTGTCTACCAAGTATGTATTTGTGGAATCTGGTGCAACCAAAAACAATTGCATAGATTTCTCTTTTAACTTGAGCATATCCTTTTTGACAGTCGGTTAAAGCTTTTGATGCATAAGCTACGGGTTGATTTTCCTGCAATAAACATGCACCTACTCCTTCAGAACTACAACCAACAGATATCACTATTTGTTTATTACAATCAAATATTTTTAATGTTGGTGCATTAGTTAAGATTTCTTTTAATTTAATAAATCATTTTTTCTGAGGTTGATTCCATATAAATAAAGTATCTTTTATCAACAATTCTTTAAGAGGGTCAGTGATAGATGAATAATTTTCAATAAAACGTGAGAGATAGTTTGTCATGCCAAGAAACCTTTCTAAATCTTTTTTATCTTTAATATTTCGTATTTCTGTAATAGCTTTAATTTTTAAAGGATCTGGTTTTATTCCGTCTTTGCCAACTACCATTCCTAAAAATTTAACTTCTTGTTGAAGAAATCTAGATTTTTCATTATTAAATTTCACATTATATTTTTTAGCTACTTCTAACACTTTTAATAATCTTTCATTGTGTTCATACACCGTTTTTGCATGTATGATTAAGTCATCACAATAAAATTCAACACCATCAATGTTGTTAAAAGTCTCTTCCATGCGTTCCTGAAAAGCCTCTGTTGACACTGAAAGCCCAAATGGTAACTGTTTATATCTAAAGTTCCCAAATGGAGTGGAGAAAGTACATAACTTTGAGCTTTCAGGGTCAAGTTTGACAGTCCAAAATCCACTGTTGCAGACTCCAGTGAGTTTATCCAAAATGTCCTCAAGCGTTGGTAACTGTTTGTGTTGCCTAATAATATAATTATTTAAATATCTTGGGTCAATGCACACCCGGATGTTGTTGTTACTCTTTTTAGTAATAACCACAGAGTTGACCCACTCCGCAGGTTCCTCCACTTTTTCAATTATCTTGAGATGAAGCATTCGATCCAATTCCTTTCTTAAAGGTTCTTGAAGTGCGATAGGAACATGACGAGGTGGATCGGCTCTGGGGCAAGCTCCTTCCTGTAATTTAATATTATATGGCTTTTCAAAGCACCCAATGCCTTCAAACAATTCAGAGTATTTACTATTTATTAAATCAAGACTCTGACAATTCAGAAGACAAACATTATTTGTCTGAACGTAGTTTCTTCGGACAAGTTTCATACTCACACAAGATTTCAAGCCTAAAATAGTTATGCATTTAGGGTTAACAATAATAAAATCCACATTATCCATTTTCTCATTTTTAAGATAACACTTAATGGTGCATTTACCTTTAACTGAAATATTTTTGTTATCCAATGTTACAAGTTTTATGTGTTTTCTTTGTATAATTTGTGGGTCTAGTCCTAAATGTTTAAATGTCTCGAAAGACATGCAACCTGAGCACCCGTATCTAACTTAACTTTGATTTCTTTATTGTTTATGTATAAATTTTCAACCCACTCACTTTCAATCTGTTCCACTTGCAAGCTTCCTATGAAAAATTCCTCATGATCTTCCTTTTCTTCAATATTCGCAACTCTTTTGTTACAACACACTTTTGCAAAATGGTTCCTTCCTTTGCAATTAGAGCAAGTAGTGCCAATTGCCAGGCACTTATGAGATGGATCCCATTTTTTAAATCCACATCTAAAGCAAGACTTTTCTTTTATTTTTTTAACAGCAAAGACTGTTTCTTGTTTGTTCTCACACATTTGCATAAGTTGTTTTTGGGGTAGTTCAGCCGCTTTACACACTTTAACAGCCATGTCCAAATCAAGGTCTGTCTTTCTTTGGTTGTTAGGTTATTTATGCCGATAACGATCATATCTTTTACTAAACTTGTTCTTAGGTCTGCAAACTCGCATGTTAAACTTTTGCCCCCTTACTTATGAACATGGAAAAAGCTTGGAATAGTTTATGCCATGCTTTGTCCTTATCTGTAATTGTGACATTTGCATCTGACAGAAAGTGACAAAGCATGGCATAAACTATTCCAAGCTTATTTCACGTTCATAAGTAAGGGGGTTTTTGTTTAAATTGGTCAAGAATGTTTCAAATTTTTCCATTGGACCTTGTGTTCTGGTGAAAAATTTGTCTTTCCATGGTTATATTTTTGTTTGGAATAAAATGTTCGTCAAATGATTTAACTAGTGTAAATGTCGTTTTGTCCGAGGGTATGTTGAATGAATTGAAAATTTCCAATCCCGTTTCACCAATGCTGTGCAGTAGTATGGCAACTTTCCTTTTATCTGATGCATCTTCCAGATCATTGGCGACTATAAATAAATCAAATTTTTGATACCATTTAGTCCACTGTAAGGCATCATTATTCCCCGTTAGTTCCAACGGCCCAATACTTGATGTTATTGTGGTTGTTTTGGGATCTTTCTCCGTTTTGATCTTTTCTTCATCCATTTTGTAACGTTATTTTCTGGGTTCTGTGTACTTTTTATTGTTTGATCACTAAACCTGACACCATGTTTGTTTAATAAAATACTTTTCGTGATCAATGTGTTTATTATGCGTCCTCCATCTTGACCATCCTTTTCTCGCCTGTCACCGCCCACGGCTTATTCGGCATTAAAATTTTCAATAAAGATTTCTAACTTTTGCAAACTGTTTCAGCTTCTTTGTGATCATTGGTATTTAGGACGGACACAGAATTAAATTGTTTTGCAGTGTTGGTTAATGATTTTATATTAGTAATCGTTTGTCGAAGTCTATTCATTAGTTTCCTCCATTTTGACGTCCTGAAATAGATAGAACTAACAATATATTATGTCGGTGTGGACCACCACACTAGCCGAATTTCAACCCTAAACAACAATTTACTACACATGTACTCTCACCAGTAAAGTAGGTATAGAAATATAATATTTAATTTGTCAGACATTCTTCTAAACCAGTTATCTTGATCGTTTATTGAGGCATCTATAATTTTATATTTATTTATTAATGGTAGGTTGCAATATACGATAACACAGATGCCTATACATGTGTATATACCCGCATAGGGAACTACACACACACTTGCATACCCTTACATACGGTTGTTCTGTATGCACACGCAAGAAATATAATTTCACTTTAGTCATTACTCTAATAATATAAAATGCTTCAGTATGAATTTTATCAAAATTAATTGAGTTCTATTACGATACGAACTATACATTTTAATTTGCCTAACTACATCTTAGTGCCTTCATTTATTTGAAGGTTAATTATTTTTTTAATTTAATTTATTCATTCAAGTAACAATTGACTCACATTTTTGTTAGTAAATACTTATAACTATGATTAGTAGGTACATGTTAAATATTAAAACTTAAAGCTAGCAGCCCGAATAGGCGCATGTAGACCACGGCAGTGTCGTATATATGGACAGTCGAGCCTGTCCGCGATCATTTGCAATATGGGGTTGGGGCTGGCCCGCACGCGGCGCACCGGGGATGCGCACCTCTTGCGCATAGTAGCGAAGAAGCAGTCTGTGCGAGCCTCTGCAAACATCCCTGATGCGCTACAGAAGCGAGGCAGCCCCATTAGCACCCGGAAGGCGTTATTATACTGGATCCGGAGGGCTCCATAGGCCCGTTGCGTGTACAGAATCCACAAGCTACTGGTGTAGAAAGAAGTGCAGTAGGATCTGAACAGCGTAACTTTAACGTCTCTCGTGCAGTGTGCAAACTTGCGGGCAATCATGTTCGCCCTAATCGACAGAGCCCTCCGGTCCCGCTCGATGTCTGCATCGTCTTTCAGGTCAGTCGCTACCACATGACCTAGATATTTAAAATTGGCCACCCTTTCAAGCAAAGTTCCATTAAGTTTTAAGGGCGGGACTTGGATATTTCGATAGCGACCGGCCTCAAAGACCAAAATCTTGCTTTTAGCCACATTGTACTTCAGCCCGTGGCTGGCTGCGTACGCCTCACACACAGCCAACAACTTACGTAAGCCACACGCCGAGGCACTCAGTAGGACCATAACGTCAGCATAGTTGACATTATTTACACATACTGAGTCAATATGACATCCGACATGCATCGTACTGAGTGCATCAAGGTCATTAATATACAGATTAAAGAGTGTGGGCGAGGTTAAGCCACCCTGCCGCACTCCACACTCCAATCTGAATGAATCCGATACAGTCCCTGTCCAGCTAACGCAGTTGACCTGGTTTCCATACCAGTACCTGAATAATTCTACCGTATCAGGGGGCAATCCAGTGGCTTTAAGCTTATTTCACAGAATATCATAGGACACCAGGTCAAAAGCCTTAGAGAGGTCGAGGAAGCATGCGTAGACCGGTGTTTTCCTATCAACGTAATATTTGACAGTATGCTTAAGACACAGTATTGCGCTTTCTGTGGATAACCCTGGTCTAAAACCGAATTGGTTATTGTTTAGCCGCACATATTGGCTCAACTGTATATTAAGCACACTGTCAAACACCTTTGCAATAATAGTTGCTAGTTGTCTATTTAGGCCTGTAGTTACTGGCGTCGGACAGATCACCGGTTTTATTTTTGACCACCGGTACCACTTTTTCTAATTAAACTAAAACTTTTTCTAATATTAAATTTTTTTTTTTCTATTCGTCTTTCTTAATTAGTAAGGCTATTTGATATTATAAACATTTATTGTGTAATAATTATAGGGTCAGGGGATGTGTCACGTAAACGCCTTGAGCCGAAATCCAATTTCAACTGACGGCTGTGTTGATCTGGATCTGCCGACAGTTTTCTCTATTTCTGATGATTGGCTTAAAACTGTCTGCTGACAGTGACATAAAGTGCATTAAAAATATATTATTGGACCCCAATAGTAAATGTAATAGATGTAAAACATTTTTTTGTATTCAGAATAATTGCGTGTATAGGGTTACTGATAATGGACACAGGTGGTTGATTCCAAAGGGTGTGCGGTGGCATATTTTAAAAGCATGTCATGACGAAGTTGGGCACTTTTCTATCGAAAAGACGCTTGATAAAGTAAAAAAAACATACTGGTTTCCAAAAATTAGTAAATTTAAAAAAATATATGTGCAGTCTTGCTTGGAATGTGCACATAGTAAAACCCCGTTGGGGAAGAAATCGGGCTATCTGCACCCGATACCTAAAATTTCCAGACCCTTCCACACCCTTCACGCTGACCATCTGGGCCCATTTAATACAAGCAAACGTAAGAACAAATATTTGCTTGTAATAAGAGACTCTTACAGTAAGTTCATTATTTTGAAAGTGGTTAAAAACACAAAATCATTTACAACAATTAGAGTTTTTGAGGAATATTTTTCCATGTTTGGATGCCCTATTAGGTTAATTACTGACAGGTACTCTACTTTTACGGGTAAAAAGTTCGAAACCTTCTTAAAAGATTTAGGGATTAAACACGTGATGAACGCGGTTGGCACTCCACGTACTCAAGGAGTAGCCTTGGCAATATGTTTTGAATCGAATCTAATAATGGTTCAGAGTAGCCTTGGCCATGTGCCATTAATAGATTCGTAATCTAACACATAAACACACATGTCAACTACAAAACATACCCAAGGAGTAGCCTTGGCAATATGTTTTGAATCGGGTGCAGACCCACCGTACCCCTAAACCGTACCACTGACCCAAAATTTTTATCATAAATATGAGGTAGGTTTAGGTTATGTTAGTTCTTCAGCAGGCCCGGAGGGCCAAACTACCCAGAAATAGGAGCTCTACGATAGCAGAGCTCCGTCGACAACGTTAAATTCGATTTTAATAGTAATAGTTGGTCAAAGTACCACCAGTGGTACGGCCGAGGGGTACGGTGGGTCTGGAAGGTTTTGAATCGAATCTAATAATGGTTCAGCCAAAGAGTAGCCTTGGCCATGTGCCATTAATAAATTCGTAATCTAACGCATAAACACACATGTCAACTACAAAACATACTAAAGGAGTAGCCTTGGCAATATGTTTTGAATCGAATCCAATAATGGCTCAGCCAAAGAGTAGCCTTGGCTATGTGCCATTAATAGATTCGTTTGTTAACCACATTCAGGATAACGAGTGTTAACTCAGTAAAACCATTAACTTGTAGATAATTAGTTATAAGAATATATTTCAATATCAATGACACTTAGTACTTCTAACACTTGAATACAACAACCGAACACCTTAAAGGCAGGAACTAGAATGAATGTCTGGACTTGGTATCAGTTACAAGATAGTTCTTTTTCCTTCATTTTACCACTTATTCAACGGTGCTATTTTTGCCGGAAATAACCGAATTATAATAACGCTTACATGTGCATATAGGTATATATAAGGTGTACACAGACACAGCAATTAACAAATGGGAAATCCCCCTTATTAGGATACTAGTTCTCACAAGCGTTATGCACTTACTCGAGCAGCATAGGGGTGGTGTATGAAACAAACGCCCTTCAGATAGTGACCCTGGCAAAGTGTGTGTATTTGCAAAAGGTATATGGTACCATGACGTAGTCATTCCGTTGTACGCCCATGGTAAGCCAATTTTACTTTATTAAAATGATTATTTAGTGGGTACCTAGGCTTCTATGCAGAAGTTGAAACAAAAAAATAAATACAATAATAATAAAAACCATAAAAAGTGGAAAATTTCGACTCACCTGTGAGCCTGACTTAGGTACTGTAGCCACTTCGGATTATAAGAAAAACTCCCCGCTAATGATCCAAACCTTGAGGCAAAGGTTAGCGCAAGCAAATGTAAACACAGTTACCAAATGAAACACTACCTCTATATTAATCAATTCGCTATTACACTTCTCGATTTAATTTTAACTTAATTGGCTAACGGCCCGCTCCGTAGGGTGCTCAGACAGAATGGAATGCCGTACCACCTATCGGCTTGAATGGCCCTCCAGTCTGTCACCCGGGAGATCATGCCTTTTTTTAAATCAAATCAACAACCTACCAGAAATTATTATCTCGACTCAAACTTTAATATAAAACAAGTTAAGCTAAAATGCTATTCTAATTAATTAACAATATACACAAATGTATTTTTTACTATCTACTTATAAAACAAAACAAGTATTTTACTCGATGTAATGTTACCAGGTATTCAAAGTATTCACATATTGTATCTAGTAGCTTACAATTACTAGGGTTCATCAAGAATTCTCCTGATGGTTGAATCGATGAACCAGAGGGTTGGTGTTGTACCCAACGAGCCGCCCACCATCTGAATTTAATGGAAGAGGTAAACTACCTGGTTAACCAGTACATCAATCCGCGGGTCCGCCCCGCCCTGATGCCGCTCCTCCTGTTTGTATGGAGGTCTCTCGGACTCTAAGTCCGAGGAACTCTATGATGAGCTAAATGGTCGCGGCGACTCGTCCTGCTGTGCTCCTGGTCTGGATCACTCATCCTGTACTATTCTCAAGCACTATTTCGAACACATACACTAGTTTAGACAGAAATTTCACCACTTTTACAGCAAATTAAAACTTTGAACACTAACGGCGGCGACTTACATACGCGCTTCGCGCCTTTCTGGTGACAATGACAGCGACGTTCAGAAACGCCATATACGACAAACCTAAAAACTGTAAGTATTGGCCAATGATAAAGGAAGAGAATGGCTATGACATACCTACAGAATAAAGGTAAGGACACACTTGTCCCACGTACGCAACGTATGCAATGCAACGTGGGAGAGATTGTGTGCACACCTGTCCTACGTATACGACGTGTATTGACATCAGACGCTGTTGTTAAGTCTCATCAATGTGTTTATTATGCGTCCTCCATCTTGACCATCCTTTTCTCGCCTGTCACCGCCCACGGCTTATTCGGCATTAAAATTTTCAATAAAGATTTCTAACTTTTGCAAACTGTTTCAGCTTCTTTGTGATCATTGGTATTTAGGACGGACACAGAATTAAATTGTTTTGCAGTGTTGGTTAATGATTTTATATTAGTAATCGTTTGTCGAAGTCTATTCATTAGTTTCCTCCATTTTGACGTCCTGAAATAGATAGAACTAACAATATATTATGTCGGTGTGGACCACCACACTAGCCGAATTTCAACCCTAAACAACAATTTACTACACATGTACTCTCACCAGTAAAGTAGGTATAGAAATATAATATTTAATTTGTCAGACATTCTTCTAAACCAGTTATCTTGATCGTTTATTGAGGCATCTATAATTTTATATTTATTTATTAATGGTAGGTTGCAATATACGATAACACAGATGCCTATACATGTGTATATACCCGCATAGGGAACTACACACACACTTGCATACCCTTACATACGGTTGTTCTGTATGCACACGCAAGAAATATAATTTCACTTTAGTCATTACTCTAATAATATAAAACGCTTCAGTATGAATTTTATCAAAATTAATTGAGTTCTATTACGATACGAACTATACATTTTAATTTGCCTAACTACATCTTAGTGCCTTCATTTATTTGAAGGTTAATTATTAATTAATTTAATTTATTCATTCAAGTAACAATTGACTCACATTTTTGTTAGTAAATACTTATAACTATGATTAGTAGGTACATGTTAAATATTAAAACTTAAAGCTAGCAGCCCGAATAGGCGCATGTAGACCACGGCAGTGTCGTATATATGGGTGAATTTTTGAAACCATATTTTCACGTCATTTCGGTGGGGTTTTTATTTTTCAAGATTTTAGCATCTAAAGTCACTGATTTGGATGAAGATTAACATAAGGGTTGCTATGCTTTTTAGGGCACTTCACAGAAGCTAATAATTTAGCAGTAAATAAATTTTGAAAAAAAATGTACCACTGAAATGACGTGGGCAACAACGAAATGACGAATCATTAATAAATAGTGTAAAAATCATATCAATTCGATATCTTCTGGGGCACGTATTTCAAAAAAACAAAGTATATTCATTCGGCATTATTTATTAAAACAAGTAAGTTGTGATATTGAGAATCTTTTTTCTTGATTTGTTTATCTTTCCCTATCCTTCTTTTTTAATAACTCATACTGAACAGGATCACTTTTTATTTTATTTCTCCTTATTCTCTCAGCAAGTTTATTTTTCTCTAAGTGCTCTTTTTTATCTTATTTTGTTTTGGCCATTGTTCATGTTTTAACTTGAAAAAAAAGAAGTAGTTATAAAGCTTTGTGAGTTCGTTAATTGTATATGTATAGATTATTTCATTTTGATCTTACGTTTTTCAATTGCCCTTAGAAATATTTCAATGTAACGCAACTGTTAATTATCTAATTGTATGCTAACAAATTACACATAATTTAAACGGCTTTTGCTAGCTGTATACCACAGTTTGTTCGGGTATTGAATATTGGACCCTTTTGATATAGTTTCGTATAAGTACTTAGTATTCATATTGAGTAATTTTACCGCAATTCGTTTTTGTCTTAGTAATAACACATTTTGAACGTGTTAAAGTTACATTTAATCAATATTTTCTGTACTTATTATATCAAATAAAACTGTGTTCGTTCATTTCGCTGTCACTGCGTCATTTCGGTGGGTAAAATCACCATGGAAATGACGCCAGCGAAATGATGACAATCGAGTATTTTGACGATTACTGCTAAACCAATCATGCTATGAATATACAGACTTTAACTAGACATAATAACTAAATATGATTTTAAATGTCAAAAGATAAACTGGAATCAATTTTTTTTTGACCCTCAAATAGTATCCCACGGAAATGACGTTAAAGTGAACCAAACTACGTCCCGTAAAAGACTTACCTCTCCAGACACTTAATAATCCGTTGTAACGCGTCTACTCCACTTGAATACCGAAGCAAAACTAACGTACTTACCTAAAGTAATGCAAACATGACGGTACAACTGTCGAGTAAAGAGTTATTCGCGGGTGTTTGAGCGTTATGATTTTAGTTGCTAAGCGTGGGACAAGATTACATTAGCCAATATATTTTTATATCAAAATGTATTTCTAATAAACGAAACACTGTGAAATGCGTCTTTTATTCTAGTTTCTAATTATGTGTAATACTTATTAATACGTTTCTTAGACATGCAGTTATGCTAAATTGTTTGAAGTAAACCGCAAGTGGGACAATGCTCACAGACTTAGTGCATTATCCTGGCGAGGCCCACGTCAAATTTTACTAGTTTAAAAAAGAACCTTGTGTAAGTCAGCTAAAGTTTAAAGTCACTTTGACAAATGTCCTAAACTTAGGCTGTTGGGCCTTACGAGGTTATGAAACCTGATTTTTTTGTATATTTTTTTGGACTTTTTTTGTATTAAAACAATGTCAAAAATGAAATGCCTGAATGTATTTTAGTGTGTTCAACGTGTAAAAAAATAACTGTAGTGTTTATTTTATTCGCTTTTCTTTTAATGAGCTTGGGACGTCTAAAAATGCGCTCTAAAAATACACCCATATATATGGACAGTCGAGCCTGTCCGCGATCATTTGCAATATGGGGTTGGGGCTGGCCCGCACGCGGCGCACCGGGGATGCGCACCTCTTGCGCATAGTAGCGAAGAAGCAGTCTGTGCGAGCCTCTGCAAACATCCCTGATGCGCTACAGAAGCGAGGCAGCCCCATTAGCACCCGGAAGGCGTTATTATACTGGATCCGGAGGGCTCCATAGGCCCGTTGCGTGTACAGAATCCACAAGCTACTGGTGTAGAAAGAAGTGCAGTAGGATCTGAACAGCGTAACTTTAACTTCTCTCGTGCAGTGTGCAAACTTGCGGGCAATCATGTTCGCCCTAATCGACAGAGCCCTCCGTTCCCGCTCGATGTCTGCATCGTCTTTCAGGTCAGTCGCTACCACATGACCTAGATATTTAAAATTGGCCACCCTTTCAAGCAAAGTTCCATTAAGTTTTAAGGGCGGGACTTGGATATTTCGATAGCGACCGGCCTCAAAGACCAAAATCTTGCTTTTAGCCACATTGTACTTCAGCCCGTGGCTGGCTGCGTACGCCTCACACACAGCCAACAACTTACGTAAGCCACACGCCGAGGCACTCAGTAGGACCATAACGTCAGCATAGTTGACATTATTTACACATACTGAGTCAATATGACATCCGACATGCATCGTACTGAGTGCATCAAGGTCATTAATATACAGATTAAAGAGTGTGGGCGAGGTTAAGCCACCCTGCCGCACTCCACACTCCAATCTGAATGAATCCGATACAGTCCCTGTCCAGCTAACGCAGTTGACCTGGTTTCCATACCAGTACCTGAATAATTCTACCGTATCAGGGGGCAATCCAGTGGCTTTAAGCTTATTTCACAGAATATCATAGGACACCAGGTCAAAAGCCTTAGAGAGGTCGAGGAAGCATGCGTAGACCGGTGTTTTCCTATCAACGTAATATTTGACAGTATGCTTAAGACACAGTATTGCGCTTTCTGTGGATAACCCTGGTCTAAAACCGAATTGGTTATTGTTTAGCCGCACATATTGGCTCAACTGTATATTAAGCACACTGTCAAACACCTTTGCAATAATAGTTGCTAGTTGTCTATTTAGGCCTGTAGTTACTGGCGTCGGACAGATCACCGGTTTTATTTTTGACCACCGGTACCACTTTTTCTAATTAAACTAAAACTTTTTCTAATATTTTTTTTTTTTTTTTCTATTCGTCTTTCTTAATTAGTAAGGCTATTTGATATTATAAACATTTATTGTGTAATTATTATAGGGTCAGGGGATGTGTCACGTAAACGCCTTGAGCCGAAATCCAATTTCAACTGACGGCTGTGTTGATCTGGATCTGCCGACAGTTTTCTCTATTTCTGATGATTGGCTTAAAACTGTCTGCTGACAGTGACATAAAGTGAATTAAAAATATATTATTGGACCCCAATAGTAAATGTAATAGATGTAAAACATTTTTTTGTATTCAGAATAATTGCGTGTATAGGGTTACTGATAATGGACACAGGTGGTTGATTCCAAAGGGTGTGCGGTGGCATATTTTAAAAGCATGTCATGACGAAGTTGGGCACTTTTCTATCGAAAAGACGCTTGATAAAGTAAAAAAAACATACTGGTTTCCAAAAATTAGTAAATTTAAAAAAATATATGTGCAGTCTTGCTTGGAATGTGCACATAGTAAAACCCCGTTGGGGAAGAAATCGGGCTATCTGCACCCGATACCTAAAATTTCCAGACCCTTCCACACCCTTCACGCTGACCATCTGGGCCCATTTAATACAAGCAAACGTAAGAACAAATATTTGCTTGTAATAAGAGACTCTTACAGTAAGTTCATTATTTTGAAAGTGGTTAAAAACACAAAATCATTTACAACAATTAGAGTTTTTGAGGAATATTTTTCCATGTTTGGATGCCCTATTAGGTTAATTACTGACAGGTACTCTACTTTTACGGGTAAAAAGTTCGAAACCTTCTTAAAAGATTTAGGGATTAAACACGTGATGAACGCGGTTGGCACTCCACGTACTCAAGGAGTAGCCTTGGCAATATGTTTTGAATCGAATCTAATAATGGTTCAGAGTAGCCTTGGCCATGTGCCATTAATAGATTCGTAATCTAACACATAAACACACATGTCAACTACAAAACATACCCAAGGAGTAGCCTTGGCAATATGTTTTGAATCGGGTGCAGACCCACCGTACCCCTAAACCGTACCACTGACCCAAAATTTTTATCATAAATATGAGGTAGGTTTAGGTTATGTTAGTTCTTCAGCAGGCCCGGAGGGCCAAACTACCCAGAAATAGGAGCTCTACGATAGCAGAGCTCCGTCGACAACGTTAAATTCGATTTTAATAGTAATAGTTGGTCAAAGTACCACCAGTGGTACGGCCGAGGGGTACGGTGGGTCTGGAAGGTTTTGAATCGAATCTAATAATGGTTCAGCCAAAGAGTAGCCTTGGCCATGTGCCATTAATAAATTCGTAATCTAACGCATAAACACACATGTCAACTACAAAACATACTAAAGGAGTAGCCTTGGCAATATGTTTTGAATCGAATCCAATAATGGCTCAGCCAAAGAGTAGCCTTGGCCATGTGCCATTAATAGATTCGTTTGTTAACCACATTCAGGATAACGAGTGTTAACTCAGTAAAACCATTAACTTGTAGATAATTAGTTATAAGAATATATTTCAATATCAATGACACTTAGTACTTCTAACACTTGAATACAACAACCGAACACCTTAAAGGCAGGAACTAGAATGAATGTCTGGACTTGGTATCAGTTACAAGATAGTTCTTTTTCCTTCATTTTACCACTTATTCAACGGTGCTATTTTTGCCGGAAATAACCGAATTATAATAACGCTTACATGTGCATATAGGTATATATAAGGTGTACACAGACACAGCAATTAACAAATGGGAAATCCCCCTTATTAGGATACTAGTTCTCACAAGCGTTATGCACTTACTCGAGCAGCATAGGGGTGGTGTATGAAACAAACGCCCTTCAGATAGTGACCCTGGCAAAGTGTGTGTATTTGCAAAAGGTATATGGTACCATGACGTAGTCATTCCGTTGTACGCCCATGGTAAGCCAATTTTACTTTATTAAAATGATTATTTAGTGGGTACCTAGGCTTCTATGCAGAAGTTGAAACAAAAAAATAAATACAATAATAATAAAAACCATAAAAAGTGGAAAATTTCGACTCACCTGTGAGCCTGACTTAGGTACTGTAGCCACTTCGGATTATAAGAAAAACTCCCCGCTAATGATCCAAACCTTGAGGCAAAGGTTAGCGCAAGCAAATGTAAACACAGTTACCAAATGAAACACTACCTCTATATTAATCAATTCGCTATTACACTTCTCGATTTAATTTTAACTTAATTGGCTAACGGCCCGCTCCGTAGGGTGCTCAGACAGAATGGAATGCCGTACCACCTATCGGCTTGAATGGCCCTCCAGTCTGTCACCCGGGAGATCATGCCTTTTTTTAAATCAAATCAACAACCTACCAGAAATTATTATCTCGACTCAAACTTTAATATAAAACAAGTTAAGCTAAAATGCTATTCTAATTAATTAACAATATACACAAATGTATTTTTTACTATCTACTTATAAAACAAAACAAGTATTTTACTCGATGTAATGTTACCAGGTATTCAAAGTATTCACATATTGTATCTAGTAGCTTACAATTACTAGGGTTCGTCAAGAATTCTCCTGATGGTTGAATCGATGAACCAGAGGGTTGGTGTTGTACCCAACGAGCCGCCCACCATCTGAATTTAATGGAAGAGGTAAACTACCTGGTTAACCAGTACATCAATCCGCGGGTCCGCCCCGCCCTGATGCCGCTCCTCCTGTTTGTATGGAGGTCTCTCGGACTCTAAGTCCGAGGAACTCTATGATGAGCTAAATGGTCGCGGCGACTCGTCCTGCTGTGCTCCTGGTCTGGATCACTCATCCTGTACTATTCTCAAGCACTATTTCGAACACATACACTAGTTTAGACAGAAATTTCACCACTTTTACAGCAAATTAAAACTTTGAACACTAACGGCGGCGACTTACATACGCGCTTCGCGCCTTTCTGGTGACAATGACAGCGACGTTCAGAAACGCCATATACGACAAACCTAGAAACTGTAAGTATTGGCCAATGATAAAGGAAGAGAATGGCTATGACATACCTACAGAATAAAGGTAAGGACACACTTGTCCCACGTACGCAACGTATGCAATGCAACGTGGGAGAGATTGTGTGCACACCTGTCCTACGTATACGACGTGTATTGACATCAGACGCTGTTGTTAAGTCTCCAGGTGCACTAATGTACAATGTTTTCCGACTCTGAGAGTGAATTTGAAGACGATTTAGCTTTTTTATTTTTAAATGAATATCTCCGTGTCACAAAGAAACAAAAAAGAAAGAACAGAAGATATTGGGTTCATGATATAAATAAAGAGAGAGAAAATGTTGGCGAATACCACACGTTATTGCAGAGGTTGAAATGTGATGACGACCGATTCTTTATGTTCTTCCGTATGTCTAAAGTACAATTTGAGGAGATTCACAGTATAATTGAGTGTGACATAAAGAAAGAACAACAAGTTTCGGAAACCAATAAGTACCAAAGAACGACTAGCAGTTTGTCTACGGTAAGTATTTGCTAATATAATTTCATTGCAATTATAATTAGGGTTGCCACTTTTTTAAAATGACAGGACTGTAGATGAATAAAACAAATAATAATGGTTCAGAATATTTTTATTGTAAATTAGTATTTTCATAAAAACGGCGAATATTTTGTGCCTCAAAAGTTTGTTTATTGTTAGCGGCATCGGAACTTGTGTATGGGGCAGTTCAACTATGTAAGGTGGGGAAGTATATAATGCACGGGGTGGTACTACAACACTACCAGAAGCATTCACATTATCGTGGCCTGGGCTCCTTATCTGATTAGCAGCTTCAAATGAAACTTCTGTATAGTGCAGTTCGGCTAAATAAATTGGGGAAGAATATGATGTGTGGGGTTGTGCCAAACTACCAGAAGCATTTGCATTATCACGATTTCGGCTGCTTATCTGACTCTTAATAGTGATTGGTGTCCTCAATGTATTTTGTTGTGCTTCCAGTTGTTTGACTTCTTCTTCACTTACAGCTTTAAGCAAATCCATTTTAATTTTAATTTGATCCAGTTTTGGAAGTTTCTACATCGTTTTACTTATGCTTAAAAAGAAGGTATCTAAATCATCCATTTCTTGTTTTTTCATTCTATTTTCTTGAGAGGTTTTCATCATTTCCATCATATCACCCAAGTAATTATCGCAACTAGAACTTGCCTTTCTTTTGTACGACGCGTTCGATGTGGGAGTACTGGTGCTGGAGAAATTGCTTTCAGGTGATATCGGACTTTCAAGAAAGATAGTACAATTATCAAGGTCAACCTCCTGTTGAAGATTGCCTGTGGGTAGGGCGGCCCTCCAAATATGGCTTTAAAAATGACATTTGTTCTTCAAACCGCCAAGGCGCAATCTCTTTTCCAGCCTGGCCACTTTTCTTTTGACGCCGTTTCATAGCATTATTGTAGCAATTACGCAACTTGTTCCAATAAATTGTCTTTGCACTCCTCAACTGTAAAAAGAAATGACCACGGGTATTATTTATTGTTAAAATGTGTCACGAAAGTTTAAATACAAAAAAAAAACAAATCCTGTTTTGTATATTACAGATTCCTGGCTACCTACGGGTAATTCATTTCGAAGTATCGGATTCAGTTATCGAATGGGATTTTCTACTGTACGCATAATTGTGATGGAGGTTTGTGAAGCGATTTGGAAGCACCTCAGCCCTATTGTGATGCCGCAACCAACAGCAGAAACGTGGAAACGAATAGCAGCAGATTTTGAACGATTTTGGAATTTTCCAAATCTCATTGGTGCTCTTGATGGTAAGCACGTAAACATGAAGTGTCCTATCAATGGTGGCTCGGATTATTGGAATTACAAAGGTCAGCATTCCATTGTATTTCTGGCTTTGGTAGATGCCCATTACAAATTTGTAGTAATAGACGTAGGCTCCTACGGAAGAAATAGTGACGGAGGAATTTTTGAAAAATCGACGCTTGGTAAACTATTAGAACAGAATAAATTAAACGTACCAGAAGATCATCCTCTTATGCCCGGGTTAGAACCACTACAATATGTTATAGTCGCAGATGAAGCATTTCCTCTTAAACATTATTTACTGAGGCCTTACAGCAAAATTGCGTTGCTTAATAATGAACCAAACAAAATTTTCAACTATCGACTTTCACGGGCCAGGAGAATCGTGGAAAATGCATTTGGAATATTACGAGCAAGATGGCGGGTATTTCAAGGGCCCATCCAGGTACAACCTAAAATGGTTGACAAAATAGTTCTGGCTGCATGCTGCCTTTATAACTATTTAGGTACAACTTTTGAGATACAAAATGAAATATCTGCAGAACCGAGCACAGCGACACAGCAATCATTACAAGCATTGGATGGTCTTAGAAGGAACCCCACACAATATGCCAACAGCATTAGAGAAAAATTCAAACAATATTTTATCTCACCCGAGGGTTCAGTGCCGTGGCAATTGAATATGGTGAGAAAAGGAATGCAAAGTACACACAACCAAACTAATTAGAGAGAATAGGTGCCTATTTCAAAAATAAATCAATCAATAGAAGTTATATGTTTTATTGTCCGAGTTTAAGCCCTGAAATAATTTTTATGTCACACTTGGCCATAAAGTAGCAATTACCGCACGCTGCGCGCGCGGAAATTTCCACTTCCAGGCCAGGGAGAGACATATAATTCTGTACTCACCACGGGAGGTAATAAAGAATGCCCCTGATCGCATATTTGTCGCCGTTGTCTTCGGCTCGGGCGTCAATACCCGCGATCTGGGGCATTCTTTGTTTTACCTTCCTAGGTAAGTAATGTACTATTACCACTGCTGTTCAAAAACCAATGAGAAATTTGCGTTTTATCCACAAGAGTGGCAAACTAGTGAAAACGTTAGTAAATTAAACTATTTAAAAAAAATAAGCCTTTAAACTTAAGCATAAGGTCTGATGTGAAAATCCGACCAAAACGACGTTTTAACATTACGATAACGTATATTGCATTCCCTATCTAACACACTGACACAGTTCATGTTTCTAACTCTTTCCGTTACACAGATATTTTAAGTGCATAAGGGCCGATCTGATCATTTGACAAATGTTCTGAGAGGCATCAGGAATCATTTTAATTTCCATCTGTATGCTTTGCATTTTTAGACATTTTATTTATTTATTATGACATATACAATTTTATTTCAACACAACAAATGTACATCATAACATATCATAAAATACAAATATTAACTAAAATAAAAATAAATTAAAACAAATCAAACCCCTCCAACGAACTCACTTGTGGCATCGAGCCCAAGACACTCGCAGCGTTTCCTCTCTGCACCGCTAAACTCAGCCTTTGGGCAAAAAAGGAACCGGCCCGAGGATCGCCACAGACATGCACCAGTTTTTCCGACACCTCTTTGACGAATTTTTTCAAGTCTGAAGACCACGGACCGAAAGTTTCGATGGCGAGGGCCGCAAATATGTAATTTGAAATTAAAAAGGCGTATTTGCGGCGTTAAATTTAATTTTTAACATTTTTGGTAACTGTATTTCAACTTACTTCTTTATGGCACTAAATTTTTATTCCTTTGTGATTGGCGTAAAATGACTACAGCCTTAATGCTTCTAAAATATTAACGTTAACTAAGTACGGATCACTAGATGCGACCTTATGCTTGATTATCTCTTTATTACAACAATACGTATGTCAGTTCAGACTTTATGCCTGTATTAATATGAACTTTGTAGCAGATCACGGGGACGTAAGTGAAATAAGAACTTATGCCTTTAACAAATTCATAACTTGTGCGACCGAAAGGCACGAGATCGGCCCTTTTC